>OY992885.1:74188932-74788932 GCA_963921405.1 Cepaea hortensis | reverse complement strand
ACCATCTGGAGATAGTACAACTTATTACTTTTGTATCCAGATACTTTAACCATCTCGAGATAGTACAATTTATTACTTTTGTATCCAGATACTTTAACCATCTGGAGGTAGATCAACCTTATTACTTTCGTATCCAGATACTTTAACCATCTGGAGATAATACAACTTATTACTTTCGTATCCAGATACTTTAACCATCTGGAGATAATAATACAACTTATTACTTTCGTATCCAGATACTTTAACCATCTGGAGATAATACAACTTATTACTTTCGTATCCAGATACTTTAACCATCTGGAGATAATACAACTTATTACTTTCGTATCCAGATACTTTAACCATCTGGAGGTAGATCAACTTATTACTTTTGTATCCAGATACTTTAACCATCTGGAGATAGCACAACTTATTACGAGGGTAAGTTAATAAGTAAGTCACAGATGGCTGTTGAAATATAACTAAATATGATAACAACTTGAAACGAGTTTATTTTTATACATAAATTGTCCCTTTATTTCTCAACATAATTTCCAACATTGATGCACTTATCCCATCGTTTTATCAGGCCTCTCAAACCGGCTGCATAGAACTGCATGCTCTGTTTTCTACACCACGTTTTCACTTCACATTGAACTTCGGCGTCATTCAGGCGGGTTTCCTGTTTATGCTGACAAATGTTTGTCCCGTAAAGTGGTGCATAGCTGGGTAGAAAAAGTTACGAGGGCGAGTCAATAAGTAAGTCACACAGTTCTGTGGGATGGCAGGTAGATGAAAACAGAGCACACAGTTCTATGCAGCTGGTTTGAGAGGACCTATAAAACGATGGGATAAGTGCATCAATGTTGGTGGAAATTATGTTGAGAAATAAAGGGATAATGTATGTTTAAAAATAAACTGGTTTCAAGTTATCATATTTAGTTATTTTTCTACAGCCATTTGTGACTTACTTATTAACTTACCCTTGTATTTTCATTTCTAAATACTTTAAAATCTTGTTTAACTTTCATGCAACCAAAAGCCTTCATTTATCATAGGATGGTCAGTTCAAGTTTCCAAACTAAGCAAATATACGCTGGGTATGAGTCAGCAGTATGATCTTCCAGTCTGAACATAATATCCTGTTTAATTATCACACTGATATTGATCATTAAGTACACCGCAAGGTGCTATAGGCAGTAATGATAGTTGTTCATCTCTTTATTTATTGTTTACCTTGTACAACAGGCATCCATGATGACGAAGCTGACATCAAGGACTTTGTCCGGGTGTTTTGATGTGTTGGTTTCATCATTTCAAAGCAAGTCGTAGTGACAACCGACACACATTGGGGATAGTTGCAGTGTGCCACACTCGACACTTTTAGTTTGTTGATAGTTGCCATGTAATCTATATACATTTTCACGTACGTTTTTATACTCTTGAGGAATTGTCTACATGAATGTTAACAACTGTATAGATCGCTTGTGCTCTCCCTCTCTCTTACACATTCTCTCCATCTGTGAGTTACAGAGACACTGACAGACCAGTCACATATACTGATCAAACAAACATCTAAGCACTTGTCTGTTTGAATCTTAATAGAAGTCAACATAATCCTGTACATTTGTGTATATGGATGTTAACAGAAGACTGTACAAATATGTGCACTTGTCTATTTGAATGTTAACAAAAGTGTGTACAGACCTAAGCACTTGTCTACCTGAATCTTAATAGAAGTCAACATAATCCTGTGCATTTGTGTATATGGATGTTAACAGAAGACTGTACAAATATGTGCACTTGTCTATTTGAATGTTAACAAAAGTGTGTACAGACCTAAGTACCTGTCTACCTGAATCTTAATAGAAGTCAACATAATCCTGTGCATTTGTGTATATGGATGTTAACAGAAGACTGTACAAATATGTGCACTTGTATATTTGAATGTTAACAAAAGTGTGTACAGACCTAAGCACTTGTCTACCTGAATCTTAATAGAAGTCAACATAATCCTGTGCATTTGTGTATATGGATGTTAACAGAAGACTGTACAAATATGTGCACTTGTATATTTGAATGTTAACAAAAGTGTGTACAGACCTAAGTACCTGTCTACCTGAATCTTAATAGAAGTCAACATAATCCTGTGCATTTGTGTATATGGGTGTTAACAGAAGACTGTACAAATATGTGCACTTGTATATTTGAATGTTAACAAAAGTGTGTACAGACCTAAGTACCTGTCTACCTGAATCTTAATAGAAGTCAACATGATCCTATGCATTTGTGTATATGGATGTTGACAGAAGACTGTACAAATATGTGCACTTGTCTATTTGAATGTTAACAAAAGTGTGTACAAATCTATTCTTCTTCAGCGTTCCGAGCCATTGAGGTTCTTTGCTGCAAATACAATCCGTCTCCATTCGTCTCTCTGGTGGACCTTCTCTTGCCAGTCGTTGATTCCAAGTGCTTGTAGGTCTGTACATGTATTATCTCTCCACCGTCTTCTTGGTCTACCTCGGGGTCTACGGCCATTTATTTCCTGAGTGTAAGCGAGTTTTGTTTCCCTATTATCTTCCATTCTTTCTATATGCCCCAGCCATTGTAGTCTATTAGCCTTCATGATACCAGTGATTAGCGGGGACTTAAACAGATCATAAATGTCTTTGTTACTTCTTCTTTTCCACTCTCCACTTTGTGTATCCCTAATGGGTCCAAAGATGCGTCTTAAAATTTTGTTCTCAAAGGTTTGTAACAAGGCTTCGTCTCCTTTCGTTGTACTCCAGGTTTCAGAGCCATACAGCACAACTGGTCTGATCAGTGTTTTGTATATTGTGATTTTGGTGTTACGAGATAGCGCCTTTGATTTTAGTAGATGTTGTAGTGCATAATATATCTTATTTCCAGAGTTGATTCTAGTTTGTATTTCTTCCCTTATGATGTTGGAGCAGTTGAAGATCGTACCCAGGTATTTGTATGTTTCCGTTCTTTTAATGGTCATATTATCTATTTGTATGTGGCCAGAGTTTCTAGCCATTCCGTCTCTTGAAATTACCATATATTCTGTCTTATCTTGGTTGATAACCAGCCCCATCTGTTGGGCTTTTTCCTTTAAGTGAGTCAATATTTCCAATGTCTTTTGTTCACTTTGCCCTATAATATCTATATCATCTGCATAACCAAGCAGCTTGGATGTTCCTCCAATATCACATTCCTCCTTTACCTTCCTTACAACTTTCTCTAGAGCCAGATTGAAGAGTAGCGGCGATAGTGCATCACCCTGTTTCAAGCCAGATGTTATTTGGAAGGGGTCTGATTTCCTGCCTTTATATGTTACTATATTATAAGTATCTTCCATGCATAGTCTGGTCATGTTGATTAACTTCCTTGGTATTCCAAATTCCTGCATAGCATTCCATAGACTATTCCTATGGACACTATCATAAGCCTTTTTAAAATCCACAAAAATGTTATGGAGATCTCTTTTATATTCCCAATGTTTCTCGGCTATTTGTCGTAAGATAAATATCTGATCTATTGTTGATCTGTTTTGTCTAAAACCCGCCTGGTAGTCACCTAATATGTCTTCTGAATATGGTTTTAGTCTATTTAGTAATACTGCGGATAGTATCTTATAGCTTGTGGACAGTAGTGATATTCCTCTATAATTTCCACATTGGAACTTGTCTCCTTTCTTAAAGATAGGTATCAATAATGACTCTTTCCAGTCATGGGGTAATTCTTCTGTCCTCCAGATTTTTATTATTAGTTCGTATAGCTTTAGATGTAATGCATGGCCACCTGCCTTTATAAATTCAGCAGCAATTCCATCAGTCCCAGTTGCCTTATTGTTTTTAAGTCGTGTGATTACATATAGGATTTCTTCAAATGTAGGTTCTTCAATTTGTGGTTCGCATGTTAGAACCTCTTCCTGTGAGAAAATGTTACTTGGAGCTTCACAATTTAGTAATTCAATAAAATCTATGCACTTTTTATTTGAATGTTAATAGATTCTAGACAACTTGGTACACTTGTGTATATGGATGTTAACGGAAGTCTGTACAAGTGTGTGCGTTTGTCTACAGGAGTGTTAACAGAAATCTACAAATTAGTGCACTAGTGTATGTGAATGTTACCACAAGTCCACACAAGTCTGTGCACTTGTCTCTATGAATGCTAATAGAAGTCTATACAAAACTGTGTGCTTGTCTTTTGTTTTTAATGAATATTAACACAAGTTTGAACAATTCTGTGCAAAATTCATTTCAGAAAAATAACATTACGGTAGTTTGTTTAGTTTCATTGGCCCATCTCTTTCTGAACGTTGTGTATGTTCTACTTTAACTAGTCTCTGCCAGGTGCTCGTTGTTATTGTGAATGTGAACAAAAATAACACTTCTCTTACAAAATGCTATCAGCATAAGCATAACACCAGTGACAATATACAGGTGCAGGTGGACTTGACACTAATGGCAAATGTCAGCTTATAAACTGATATATAGTATGAGAGTCGTTGGAGAACCTGGCTAGAAGTTTATTCTTAAGGACAAAACTGAATTGGGGGCGGGGATGACGAGGTTTTAGAACAGAAACATGCCCATTTCTTGCATTTTCATGAACTTCTCATGCTTGGTGTGCGTGTGTAAAATATGGGTCTCACAATGTTCTTTATAATAACTGAGTGAGATGGTCGTTGTCTAGGTTACAATGCTCCTGGTATGTCACTATGGAGTGTAAGTTGAGCTAGCCACCTGTCTTATACTACAACTCACCCCCGCAGTCCACATCCACCAGTCATTAAACAAGATTGAGTTGGCGCACATAATCCTTTAATGCAGAAAGAACACGGACACACGTAACATATTTCCATATCCAGAAAACAATATAATCCACAGAATATATATATCCTTCTCACAACTTAACACGCACGCAGCACTGCCTTCTCAAGGCCTGCTTAATATCAAATTCACAAGACAGTTATCCAGCTACTATCCACGGCTGGACCTCACACAATACAACCCTCACACTGGGTCTAGCCTCCACTAACTATCCAACCCACTTTGGGTTCAGGCCTTCATTAACTATCCAACTCCCACTGGGTTTTAGGCCTGCATTCAAAACTTGGAGAACAACACAACACAGGACGGGGCTCTCTTTCTAACTCCGCTCCTATCCTTCGACTACCGACCAGCTCGGAGTCCAAACATCAACAGTCCCCTGAAGTCCCCTGACTTCACACAACAATACACTGTCTCTCGCCCCATCCACCCTGGGGGGTCTCCATCTACCCTCACCATTATTTCGCCGGGCTGGTTGTTTTTCTCATAGCCCCGCTACAGGTCACTCACCTCATTGTCAATGACCCAGGCATATGTCAATGGGTCTTGCTTATCTAGCAACATCATGGGTAATGGCTGCAACTCGCAATCCACATTATGCATGGCTTTGGGTTATTCACATGCTTCACCACAACAAACATCATTGTTGATTCATTCTTCTTTAGCCAGACCGGTGTCTGTTTACAGATTGTCCCATGAGAAGGTGAATGTTTGGTCAGTGTGATATTCCAGGTTGTGTCATGAGAGAGAGAATGTTTGTTTGGTCAATAAATCTGACTGGCCCATTAGTGACTCTGCAACTCAGAAGATGTGTGTGCGTGAGAGAACAAGAGATGAGAGAAAGAGAGGAAATGAGTTAGATTGAGGAGAGACAAAGGGAGGGAAGAAAAGGAGCAAAAGAAAATGAGACAGCAGGTGATGGGCAGATAATAATGAAAGGGAAAAAAAGAAATGTTGACTCTGGTACAAACACAGAGACAAACTGTGGAGAGGCAGAGAGAAAAGCTGAATCAGTATATCTAATTCTGGTAAATAGATATGTCTGTAAGAGAGAGAGAGAGAGAGAGAGAGAGAGAGAGAGAGAGAGAGAGAGAGAGAGAGAGAGAGAGAGAGAGAGAAACAGGGACAGAGAGGAAGGGAGAGATAGACAGCCAGATGGTAAATAAAGGGAGGGACTATCACAACCTGAGACAGACACTGGTTGGCTGGTGGATCCTCTAAGAGAGAGTGTCAACTCTAAGAGTGTGATATTTTAACATTCAGGTCAATAGAGCCTTGAAAAGGGCTTGCATCTAATAGAGTCAGCTTGATGTAGTACTTGTTTTCTAACCTGGTACCATACCCGCAGGGATTGTGTTACAGACTTCTTCTTCCCCTCTCCTATCTCAGAAACCGGGAAGATGGGAGCTGGTACTATCCATCTGTAGAAAGGCATATTAGAATGTAACTGAGAACTGGCTAAGATTTGCCATATGTTGGTATAGTCTGTCCAGAAATGAATGCCTTCATTCACGATCAATTATTTTGAAAACTGACTATTGCATCGTTCTGAAATTTTTCCTGCCGTCTTATATTTACTCCCACCCAAGGAATATGTCTTTGATAGGTCCAAAAGCAACTTAAATCATGGAAAGCGGCGACATTTCTTTGATGTTTTGGTGAAAAACTAGTGATTTCTCGCTAACAAACCTGTTTTACAGTAATGCCCCACTCCACTACGCGAGGCTCTTGTCATGAGGCCAATCCCATGTCCCACGAGAAAATTAACTATTTGACGATAATGTTTCCGTGTGAAGACGTAATACATTTAATAATGTGCACTTCATCTCTGACCCATAAATTATATACTGCATATAAACAAACTTTGAAATCTGCTGTACAACCTCCAGAACAAAAATTTTTGTTGTTGGGTGGACATAATGATAAGGTTATATGCTCAATCTCATCATTTTCCCTCAGTTGGTTACTGAGATATGGAATTTTATATTGGGGCAGACAAAAGTAAACAGACTGTAAAATAAAAACAGACTGAAATATATCGTGGCCAGCAGACTTCAACCCAATGCTCTGAGAGATTGAAAACGACATAAAGGAGAGAAGCTACAAACAGAATGACACACCAAAAAGACATAAAGGAGAGAGGCTACAAACAGAATGACACACCAAAAAGACATAAAGGGAGAAGCTACAAACAGAATGACACACCAAAAAGACATAAAGGAGAGAAGCTACAAACAGAATGACACACCAAAAAGACATAAAGGAGAGAGGCTACAAACAGAATGACACACCAAAAAGACATAAAGGAGAGAAGCTACAAACAGAATGACACACCAAAAAGACATAAAGGAGAGAAGCTACAAACAGAATGACACACCAAAAAGACATAAAGGAGAGAAGCTACAAACAGAATGACACACCAACAAGACATAAAGGAGAGAAGCTACAAACAGAATGACACACCAACAAGACATAAAGGAGAGAAGCTACAAACAGAATGACACACCAAAAAGACATAAAGGAGAGAAGCTACAAACAGAATGACACACCAAAAAGACATAAAGGAGAGAAGCTACAAACAGAATGACACACCAAAAAGACAGAGAAGGAATGACATCTTTTGTTTTTGCGCTCACTCGCTTTGAACTCAAGCGTAGTCCATACATACTACTTCTAGTAGTGCTGGACTGAATTTTGCGTATGGATTAGCTTTCCCTATTAACAGTGTCCTTCACCATCAGGAAAACCCACTCCGACTTCAGAGGTACTTGTAATTAACGTACCCAAGTCAAGGATGACAGGTCAACATTTTAGTCCAACTGTCCGGTTTAGGAGCTGAACCCCTTACCTCGGCATCAACACACCGGATGTCTGAGAACATGCATTATGAAGTCAGCCAACTTGACCTACAAATGTCATATGAGATTAGTACAAAAAGTACAATGAAAACTGCCATATTTTAAAATGCTTTTATTATTAATTAAGATAACTGTCATGAAGAATGATAGGCAATGAAAGAAGCAAACAGTGGCTAAATAGTTATCTCCCCTCTTTTATACAAATCTTTTTTATACAAATGTATATTGTCAACAATTGTTAAAAACAAGATTCATTATAAACAGATATCACATCACAACATCAAATCTGTTATGTCATTTTGACAGTTAACTTGCAACGTTAACAACTGTTGCATCTCAAGCTCGGCATGGAAGGAGGGCAGGCAGTTGAGGGTGGTGTTGATCTTCAACACTGACAGAAAACTGTTCAACACATTCTGTGAACAAAAAGTTCTCATGACATCTGGATTGAAAATCCCTACCCTGGGATATTGAGAGGGGATAAAAGGCAACAGTGAGTTATACAAATCTGGGCATGTATGGTGATTCAAACATACAAAATATGGCTCAGGCAATAAGTGATGAAGAAATGTATGGAAAGATTCATAAACTGCATAAATAAAATGCTTAGAATCACTGATTTCAAAAACGGTTCAAAATGGGGTGACAAACATGGACCAAATTATTGAATATTACCATTACTTATGTTTCTTTTGATATTATATACATTTTTGTTTTCTTAACCTGCTTTATACGAGCACACATTACATCACTCACGAATGAGACACAAATTCACTACCAAGTGTCATAAATCATTCACCAAGTTATACCCATGAATTCACTCACTACGGACACCTGTAACAAAATTCACGAGCAGAAAGTCCACTGAAAGCAACAATACAAAATAAATGTAGAGAAAGTATGTGAAAGAATACCACATGGCGCCATTATCTCAAGAGGAATAAAATATGATACACAAGTCATACAATGTATGTATTATGATACACAAGTCATACGATGTATGTATTAGCTATTTACGATACACATGCTTCCATTGTACGACATAACCACTGGCAAACACTACAAGTAAGGACACTGAGCTACTTTCAGCAATGATACTACTTTCACCACAAGCTTTACTCGATGCTGACTGGAAAAAACTACACATCACAAGTAACATAATAACAAGATATTATAAATGACACAAACAAAGAATTTAGAAATGGACTGGAATAACAAGACATTACAATTGACATAAAAGCAAGACTTAAGAAATAAAACATAAAAACAATACGGAAACAAAACTTTAAAATAAAACAAATAAAAAGACTCAAAGCAAAAGGCCTAAGCTGAAAACATTAACAAAGTTCTACACATGAATGTCTAGGAAAACAACAGAAACAAAGACACTGGTCACACTTCATAAAACAGATTTCTAAATGTCAAGCAACAAATTGGGCTTTTAGGTAATCTTGCTATATCAAATGAATACATTTCTCCTTCATTGGTTGCATTAAGTATAAAAGGTAAGAAAAAAGGTGACAGCGTCAGTACTAAAACCTCACAAACATTAGGTGACAATCTTCATTCCTTGCATTCTGTGCTTCTAAGAAGAATCTCTGGTAACCACTGAATGGCTGGGTCAACAATGGAATCGTATACTAGCAGGAGAAAATCTCCTACCTCCACAAGTGATTGAACTCTTGCTCTGATGGTAGATCTTGTACAATCCATTTTGGAACCATGGTTCATTTATAACTACAATCTCCTTAACAATCTTTGTTAATATTCTTTAAATGAATACACATCAACACATCATTTACTGAGTACAATCATTCCTGAACAATACACAACAACACACAATTTATGGAGTATAATCATGGCTGGACAATACACAACACAAGATAGGAAGCAAGTCACATTTATTCGTGAAAGGAACAGGTAAACTCATGGACAATACCTAATGTTGATCATATGACCACAGTGGGCTTCTATTATATATGCATATGCATAACAGCAGGCTTATTCCATCACAATAAGATGATGTTTGAGTTTATTTCATTATGAAAGAATGGGCTCAAATTTGTCCGACACATGCAACTATAGTGACAAGGCTGGACAAGGACCTCTTTCATCTAGATAAGTACCTTACACAAGCACACATAGCTCCAAAACTCCCTCTGGTCCAGTATTAACTCACTCAATTCTAATCACTATTATCAACTTTACCTGACTCAGACAAATGAGACTTTAACCCACTGTCACAGTAGCTTCTTTACGGCCATCATGTAGCAGAAGTAGCTACTTCAACTGTCTGAGCCAGGACAACTGTTAGCTCATAAATAACCTCTGACAGAGTTAGTAAGGCATAAAAGGGTTACAATTCCTGATAGACCATTACAAATGGAAACATTCTAATAGTTGCTATTTCACTAGTACATTAAATAAAACACAGAAACATTCTATCAGCTAATTTTTCAGTTGGTACATTAAAACACAGAAACATTCTATTAGCTACTTTTTCAGCTGGTACATTAAATCAAGAAACATTCTATTAGCTACTTTTTCAGTTGGTACATTAAAACCCAGAAAAATTCTAGCATTTATTACTTTTTCACCTAGTACACTAAAAACTAACACCCAGAAACATTCTAGCAGATAAAATTCCAGCTGATACATTAAAACACAGAAACATTCTATTAGCTACTTTTTCAGTTGGTACATTAAAACGCAGAAAAATTCTAGCATTTACTATTTCACCTAGTACACTAAAAACTAAAACCCAGAAACATTCTAGCAGAAAAAATTCCAGCTGGTACATTAAAACACAGAAACATTTGATCATGAAAAGGTGCAAACAACACATATATGTTTATGAATGCATGTGATCTGCACACAACATGGCATTATTCCACACACAGAACATATTCATTTCTGCAGTAAAAAAATCTCTCTCATTGGCCTTGAAATAAAGAAAACAGAAAATGTGTAGGAAGTATCCCAACAATAAAACTGAACATTGCTGCCTGTGTAGAAAAAGCCCAGTTAGTGAAGCCTGCAGGTTGAGCTGGTTGATGCATGCACACAATGTTGTAGCCTGCACTTTCACAAGCCAGGGTATCAACTATCTCACCTGCATGTCTGTTTGATGCTTGATGTCTTGGTCTTCTATTACCGACCAGTAGAAATTCATCACGTGTACAAGGCTGTAAGACATAGTTATGCTGATCTTAAATACGCCAACATGATATCTTTCCCAGTTATGATAAAATATTGCCTCCAAAGTATGCAAAATAACATTCTCAAAATATGCAAGATAATTCCTCTTGAAGTATACAACATTATTTTGAGCATTTATACCCCAAACTGAAAACGGGAACATTATTTCCACTTGAAGTATAAAAAAATAAATTCCACTTGAAATATTCAAGATGATTACCTCTTGAAGTATACAAAATAAATTCCATTTGAAATATTCAAGATTATTTCCTCTTGAAGTATACAAAATAAATTCCATTTGAAATATTCAAGATGATTTCCTCTTGTGAAGTATACAAAATAAATTCCACTTGAAATAAGCAAGATGATTTCCTCTTAAAGAATGCAAAAATAACGTGAGCATCTATCCCCCCAAACTGAAACCTGTCAAGCCTGTCACATGTCATGCAAGCAGCAGAAGCCAGGGATCTAGTATGACATCAGGCTGGCCTTGACATGCAAAACTAAGGGAAAGCAACACACTTTTCACTGAAACCACAAGGCAACAGCCCTAACTCCCAGCAACAACACAGCACAGCAGGACACTCTGCACGTATCTCCACCACCACTACTGGCTATAGCACAACACACGTGCCCCTCGTAGTCAATCAAATCATAACACACACGAGGGGAGATATGAAATTTGAAGCTCTATTACATTGTTATGATAACATGTGCATATGCTGACAGAGCACACGTAATTTGTTCTATCTCACAACGGCAGAGAAATGAACTGAGAAAACAACAAATCTAGCAGAATATTCAGATTGCGTTATTTAAAAAAGCATTTAATGTACAGGTTTAGGCATGTAAATAAAAAAAATTAAAAAAAAACTTAAATAATCCGTAACTGCCATACTGTTAAAAATTGCATGTACACATTCTTGTGGAAACATAGGCCTGGTACTAGAAATAATGGACAGAACTAATGATAGCGGAAAAACAGACTGGTCAGAGAGTCACAGTGATGTGTTAACCTTGTGTCTAAGGTTAGGTTAAAGAAATACACACACTAATCAGTCTAAAAATGGTCAGAGATTAGCACCAAATAAAAAGCAGAAACAAATCTAACTATCAATATTAATTTTCCCATCTTCAGTCAGAGCACTAATCCAGAATAAAAGTCAGGTGACATCAAGTGAAGAATGCCATATGATATTACAGAAAAGTACAATTTTATCAAGCAATGATGTACATCTGTGAAAACTACACCAGGCGGAATATACAGCTATAGAAAATAGCCATGGAACAGTACCATTTGTCACCAATTTATATTTGCTGTGAAGTCGAAAATTGCAAATGTTCTACTGGTAACAGAGCTGTTAAATGTATGCAGTCATCAAGCATAGTGATTTTGTTCGGGTGAAAGCCAGACCACTCTGTGAATAAAAACATTATGTAGCCGGTCCTTTGCAGAAGGTTGCTCTCATTATGGCCCAAAGAAGTTGCTGGATCTCTTGTGATTTCTCCTGCATTGTGCCCAAGATGTCTCCAATATCCTGCGTCCATCTTTGTGCTTGGGAAAGCTGTCTTTAATCCTCAACCTGGATACAACTCTTCCAACACATGCCAGATTCAGTACAGATGCCAGGCTTTACATGGGTCACAAATAGGTCACACACTCATCTTTTTTTGATCTTACATAGAGATGGCCACTTTCATAATTCACATCTTGATGTTTGCTATTATATACCCTGGTAGTAACTCAATGTAATCCTGGCTCCTGCAGATTTATTTTCAGATAAACAATGATTCCTCTAGTATCCTTTACACAAATTATTGTTGCGCCCGTGATCAGAGCCCTATATTATTTCTTCATCTTTTTACTCTCCTGTATTAAACATCACAAAACAGCAAGGCAAACAAAATTCCATTAAACAAAAGACAATATTTTATTTGTCTTCCAGTTGTCAATTGAAGTGTATCTTGCTCACAGCACCTCACAACCTAATCAATCAATGACAATCCCATCTGTCCATGGCATGACAACAGTAGATTTATGTTAAAATTACAAGTTTTAAAATGAAAGCTTTTCTTTACATGGAATGAAATTGAACAAAACAAATGAAATACACAGTAAATCATTTACAAGTCGTTACAGCGATAACAAAACTGTAACAAAACAAAAAAAGCAAGCTAATTCAATACAGCATAAGGAAAACAATGACACACCAGCCAGATTTCACAAGCAGTTTCTAGTGTCTTATTCACTCTGCCCCAAAAGTTTCTTCTACATTACAAATCTGAAAAAAATATACACATATAAATCCCTGGCATATCTCTTGCTCTATAAACTAAAATCGGCAATAAAAATATAGATCTAGCATTTCTAGATATCTATAACCACATCAGCTTTTCACTGGGCAATATAATATATATTTAAATGTCTACATATTACACGCAGTCTCAAGTTTTCATCAGCAATATAAAAATAATCTTATCTGCTTTTTAAAACAAAACTTTGCTGGTGTATAAAATGTATTTTCATGATCAAATCAGATTACACATAAAATAAATGTATACACTAGGACAGAAGAAGAAGAAGAGGTGTGCAAACTATGGGCAAATACAGTCAGAATCTGGTAAGAACAGGAACTGACAAGCATAAAATGTCCTTTTTTCTTCCGCTTAAGAAATCACACATGGGAAATATTTGAAATTTACTGTTTTTTTAGACATTTAAAATATTAAATAAACGGAGGACACATCAAGTTCATGTTTTGGCTAATACAGTTCAAGAATATATTCAGCAAATAAGTAGAAGCCACATAAGTTGCTGAAGTTACAGCTGAGAATCATCTCTGGAAAAAACAAAGTCCAGCAGATTGAAGAATTCTAGACATGGTGTAGTTTTATCATGTGTTATAACATAGACAAATAATACTCTTAAATTTTTCTGTAATCAGTTTCCTTCAATGTTTGTTTCAGGATGATTAACTCTCGTTTAAGTGTGAGTTATTTTCTCATTCTTCTTCCTTCCTTCCCCCACCCCAATGATGCTATGCTTGGTTTTAATGGAAATATAAAACAATAACCTGGAGAAAACAAAACCCCAAAAAATTAAGTTTAAAAAAAAGCTGACATCCTAAAACAGAACTGGAAATACATGACCTCAAATTCCAACCTTGTGTCCTTTGACAGTGAATTCTGATAGTTCCCACCTGCACATGTTATTAGCATTTCCTTCATTCCCAGTAACACAAAGCTTTACCTTCTGCTCGTACACAGTCATGTTTGACAATGTGTATAAAAGAGTAATGGCAACAATATTCTAGATACCCTCCTTTCTGAGAGAAAACTGAAGAGACAGAAACTAGGCAAACTATTCTGGCTGTTGGTACAACTATCAGCAAGAATATACTATACAACACTAGGAGAGTTCTTACACAGCAGGGATAAAAGTCAGTCAACAATGTGGGAGGTCAGTCTATAAAGCTGTGAGCTTACATACAGAAACTATGCTACTTTTTATCATTCATGTAGTCTTGGCACACACTTGCAGTCAGGCAGTTAAACTTGCAGCTTTCTCTTGGTCCTCTTTGCGGACTTATTATGTAGGCAACTGATACAATTTCTGGAACATGAAAACATAACAGACATTTATGTGTTTACTTGGCACCACTGTGATTGAACTTCATATCTTAAACATAATTATTAACGTAATCCTTTTCTAGTTATTTTAACCATTCTATCCAATTCAAAACTTAACTCCTTTTATCTTTGACTGTTGCTACTTAACGTCCTTCTGTTTTAGAAGTTTTAACTTCTGATACAGACATTTATTACTGTAAAGTTACTGCCACCTGAGACAGACAGGGTTAAGCAAAGTAAGCGATTTATAGAGCAACTAAAAAATGCTTTGTGAGTTGTTTAGTACAGCATTCCTTGGAACTATGATGCTATTCTTTAGTTACTTGGCACCTGTGCTTCAACTCTTTCTGTCTTAGACATAATTACCTCTATTCTAGTTAGTGATTAGTGAGGACCATCATCATAGTACTCCGCAGAGGTCCCCCTAAATATCTCCAACAGCATATATTGACTGATTGCACCAGTTCTGTGTTGATCAATGTCGCTCTTGACAAATGTTCATGTCTGGTGGCTCCAGACTTCCCTCCCATTATCCCTCACTCCCATCACCCCTCACTCCCATCATCCCTCACTCCCATCATCCCTCACTCCCATCACCCCTACTGTTATGTTAAGTTAGTTGCATATCCTTTACAGGACATCGTAGTCAACACCAGAATTTTTTGCTGTTGTGATCTCTTGGCAAGTTTACGTTCAGTAGTTCGCCACTGCTTTCTGAACGACCGGCACCCATACCATTTTGTAAAATACCAACGAAAGACGGTTTTTGCAGCTGTGTTTCGAGCGCGGGTATGTAGGATTACAAACTGCATATGTAACCCCTTGGCCATGGAGCCGGCGTGCCCACTCTGTATAAGGAAGCAGATGACCAAGTTATTCTAGTTATAATAACCGCTTCTAAACTATTAATAATTTAACTCCTTGTAACATTGGCTGCGGTTACTGAACCTCCTGCGATAGAAATGTGCATTGTAACTCCTTCTGATCATCATCATCAAGTGGCTTGCCAACAGGCATGGCCAATCAGGCATCTTACATTATTCAACAGCATATACCCATGTGTGTGAGCTGACATCCTTCCCCGCCAAGACACAAGACTATCAAGAATTTTCTCAAGACAAATTCTATCTCTCTTTCCACAAATCTTTCTGTCATAGTTTTTCTCTTCTCAAAATGTGACCCACAAATATTGACGGCCTCTTTGTAAACTTTGAGATGTGTTTCTTTGTGTCTTAGCTCCTATTAAAACATTTAGATTACTCATTTTAGTTGTCCAAGCAATTTTCAGCCTTCTGATGTAAAATCACATTTCTGAAATCTCAGGGGATGGTTTTGCTTGTTTACCAATTGTTTAAGATTCATTCACAGTCACATGTTAAGATTCGCTCTAGGTAAATGCAAGAACTTTTTCTAACCTCCAAAGACAGGGAATTATTGCATAAGATATTCTTGCTGTTTTTTATATCTAGGCAAACCTTCTGGCTTAGAGGAAACATAGTGGACGATAAACTCTATGGATCACTGAGTGAACTAAAAAAGACAGTTAAGTTCACACAAGGGACAACATTGCAGATAGATATAGACAAATTTCAATCAAACTAAAGAAGAAGAAAAAAGGGAGGTGATGTAATGGGAAGAGGATGTTATACTGCATTATCATGAAAAAAAATTGGAAATACAATACAGTTGACCTGTCTTACAAAGATAGCACCATTAGTATTGGAACTCTCTGCTGGCTGATGAAGATGACGACTGAGCGCTTACGGGAATGCCCCGAGTGTGATGATGTCAGTTTTTGACACAACTCAACTCAACAAAGATGGCAACTTATCTGATCTGAGGATGACAGCTATAATTACTGACATTCTAACAAAGAAATAGATCTTATATACAAGAATGAAAGTTATCACAGAAAAAGATTAGTACTCTTGCTGTAACTCCATCAAGACTAACTGTAAACAGAGCTGAGATAGGATGATGGAGTATCACAGGATCTTGGTGCCTTGTGCACTTAAGTAGCAGATGCCACTATGAACATGCCAGACAGCACTTACAGTGAGACCAAGAACTGAACTTTATAAAGGCTGCAAAAGAAAATCACTTGGAGTGTTGCTTTAATAGCTATCAATTTGATAAAGAAAGCACTTAAGTGATAAAGAAAGATATGTACTCAAGTGTAACTGTAAAAACAGCATAATCATCATCAAAAGTCATGTAAACTGGTATGCCTGTCCATAGCTGATTCTCTGGTAGAATTTACCAGTTTATGTGCTATATCTTTCCATGCAAGACAAGTCTATCATCTTCTCTCACAGCCTTCTGCTATATCTTGTTCTATTAACTGTTGCAGATGTGACGATATGTTCCAGTTTTCGTATTCTCATAACGAGGCTACAAAACAGATGACCACGTTTTATATGCCTGGACAAAAGTCAAAATATTGTGCTCCTCTTGGCCACCCTGATATTTTAAACATTCTCTTGTAGCAACATGTCTTTGGCCTCAAAGGATTCTTTGTTGGGACTTCCTTCATTGTTTCCCAAACCACATGTTCAGAGTTCACAGTCAATCTAGTTCTGAGTTTTGTGGATTCTTAACCTGGCTTCTAACGACACAGATCTATAAATACTATGTATTAGTTGACTTGCTAGCAGATAAATCATACAAGAATTGGGTAGAACTTACACAAAGAAGTCTAACATCTGAATGAATGAATCATTTGCCATTCTTGACATCCTCTATTTGCTGAACACACTCGATCCGCTCGACAGACATGTCAGGGTTGAACTGTGTCACACAGTGGATGGCATTAGTCAGGGCCTGGTTGAGAAACATCAACAACACGGTGTTACTGATTTACTTTACAGGTAAACAGAAGATTCTTCTAGCTAGAAAAAAAAATCATGTTGACAAATGACAATACATTATTCAAACTGATCCGGACCTTGGCCCTTCCCTCTGGGCAAGGTTGGAGCCTGTTGACAATGCAATATCTAACTCCTGTGGAAAGAGGCACCACCAATTGTGGCCTGATCCCAACCAGTCCCCATGTGCTATGCTGAATCATAGTCTGGTTATACTCTCACACCATGAACAGCTGCAGTAAACTCTCACACCATGAACAGCTGGAGTAAACTCTCACACCATGAACAGCTGCAGTAAACTCTCACACCATGAACAGCTGGAGTAAACTCTCACACCATGAACAGCTGGAGTAAACTCTCACACCATGAACAGCTGGAGTAAACTCTCACACCATGAACAGCTGGAGTAAACTCTCACACCATGAACAGCTGGAGTAAACTCTCACACCATGAACAGCTGCAGTAAACTCTCACACCATGAACAGCTGCAGTAAACTCTCACACCATGAACAGCTGCAGTAAACTCTCACACCATGAACAGCTGCAGTAAACTCTCACACCATGAACAGCTGGAGTAAACTCTCACACCATGAACAGCTGCAGTAAACTCTCACACCATGAACAGCTGCAGTAAACTCTCACACCATGAACAGCTGGAGTAAACTCTCACACCATGAACAGCTGCAGTAAACTCTCACACCATGAACAGCTGCAGTAAACTCTCACACCATGAACAGCTGCAGTAAACTCTCACACCATGAACAGCTGCAGTAAACTCTCACACCATGAACAGCTGGAGTAAACTCTCACACCATGAACAGCTGCAGTAAACTCTCACACCATGAACAGCTGCAGTAAACTCTCACACCATGAACAGCTGCAGTAAACTCTCACACCATGAACAGCTGGAGTAAACTCTCACACCATGAACAGCTGGAGTAAACTCTCACACCATGAACAGCTGCAGTAAACTCTCACACCATGAACAGCTGCAGTAAACTCTCACACCATGAACAGCTGCAGTACTGCATGTTGCACATTCCACTAGTATCTGAATCATGACCTGGTTATACTCTCACACCATGAACAGCTGGAGTAAACTCTCACACCATGAACAGCTGCAGTAAACTCTCACACCATGAACAGCTGGAGTAAACTCTCACACCATGAACAGCTGCAGTAAACTCTCACACTATGAACAGCTGGAGTAAACTCTCACACCATGAACAGCTGCAGTAAACTCTCACACCATGAACAGCTGGAGTAAACTCTCACACCATGAACAGCTGGAGTAAACTCTCACACCATGAACAGCTGGAGTAAACTCTCACACCATGAACAGCTGGAGTAAACTCTCACACCATGAACAGCTGCAGTAAACTCTCACACCATGAACAGCTGGAGTAAACTCTCACACCATGAACAGCTGCAGTAAACTCTCACACCATGAACAGCTGGAGTAAACTCTCACACCATGAACAGCTGCAGTAAACTCTCACACCATGAACAGCTGCAGTACTGCATGTTGCACATTCCACTAGTATCTGAATCATGACCTGGTTAAACTCTCACACCATGAACAGCTGCAGTAAACTCTCACACCATGAACAGCTGCAGTACAAGTATAGTACTAGTATTTGAGCTTTGCAACAGTTGCCCATGGAGATGGTACTTTCAAACCGGTTCAGGAGAACAGTCTCTACACTCACTTCATGAGGCGGAATCATACACATATTGAGGTAATGTTGCAGACAAAGAAACCTCACTTCATGAGGCGGAATCATACACATATTGAGGTAATGTTGCAGGCAAAGAAACCTCACTTCATGAGGCGGAATCATACACATATTGAGGTAATGTTGCAGACAAAGAAACCTCACTTCATGAGGCGGAATCATACACATATTGAGGTAATGTTGCAGACAAAGAAACCTCACTTCATGAGGCGGAATCATACACATATTGAGGTAATGTTGCAGACAAAGAAACCTCACTTCATGAGGCGGAATCATACACATATTGAGGTAATGTTGCAGACAAAGAAACCTCACTTCATGAGGCGGAATCATACACATATTGAGGTAATGTTGCAGGCAAAGAAACCTCACTTCATGAGGCGGAATCATACACATATTGAGGTAATGTTGCAGACAAAGAAACCTCACTTCATGAGGCGGAATCATACACATATTGAGGTAATGTTGCAGACAAAGAAACCTCACTTCATGAGGCGGAATCATACACATATTGAGGTAATGTTGCAGACAAAGATATCAGACGAATACAATAGGTAAGAGGAACTATTACCGCACTAGAAAGTTTGTGGAAGTCACAGGAAATTAAGCTAAGCACCAAACTTAGAATATTTAACTAAAACAAAATAACAGTATTACTGTATAGAACAGAAACATGGAGAACTAACACGAGTACTATCAAATGCAAACAACTACTGATTGGTACCTGCGCAGAATCATTGGCACCTTGCCGTCATGACAGATGATAGTTTGTTACATTGTGTTTCAAAAAGGCATAATAACTACAACTCAAGGCGGTAGAGAATACGACTCATAAGGCCAATTCGCACTGTAAATGTTCATCCACAGTGGATGCATGTGAAAACATGGTTATTTCCACCATTATGTACCATCTTACATCTCACAAGCTCGGTGTGTGACTTATCTGCAATCAGTTTCTCCTTTGTCTTTATTCCGTTTCTGATATATGCCCTCTGTGCAACACGTTCAACAGGGCGACTTGTTCCCAATGTGCATTATCAATGCCTGTATCAATCATGTCCCCTGCGCAGAATAGAAGGCCTAAAATGGTATAACAGATGCATCAATGTGGAGCTCATGGAGGACACGAAACAAATACCAGTGAACCCAGAGGTCAGGAAAAGATGCTGATGCTTAGTGTATTATACAATGTGAGATCAGCAGAATGGAATAAACCAGTGGGGAACGTATACTGCGTAGGGGGGGGGGGTGTTTATAGGGAGGAAATACGAAAGGGGGGAATGGCATTCTGAACATATGGTGAAGGGGTGCATGGGCCAAAAAAGGTTGAGAACCACTGAACTAGATAATCCTGTCAGAAAGCCACAGAGCAAATGAAACAGATGAAGACCTACATACACACTTAGAAGCAAATCAAGAGGCAGAAATAAATACGAGGTGAACATGGACGGAGCTGCATGAGATAGCAACAGATAGGAGAGCTTGGGGTGAGTTGGAGGAAGGTCTATGCCCTAATGGAAGGTAAACCGTGAAAGAAGAAGACTATCAAAAATACTAGTCCATAATGTCTCTTTTGCATTGTTTCTACTGTAAAATTCTGTCCTCACAAAATCAGAACATGTCCCTTCTCTGAAAACCTCAGCATAAACAAATATACTATTGTGATTATATAATTATCATGATTGATATATGTGTATCACTTACTGCATCAAAATCATAATCATCGTCTTCATCTACCGAGTAGTCGGCTTTCTTAGCCTTGTACTGAAAAGAAACAAAAACACTGATATTTTAACAGCATTACACTAAAGAGTGAAGATCAACTGACAATAATTTACAACTAATATAGTTCTCGTGTCTCAAAATGTAGATTCAATTGTCAGACAGCCACATGCATTCATTTCTCTTTCACTGTAGTGTGTAGTGTGTAGAGGGCTTTGTGTTCTTGTTTTATTTTGGCAAAGGTTTACACACAGCCTACTATGGCAGTAGACACAGAGGGCCACATCAATTATGAAACTCTGACAGGTCAACTACTTGCCAGACGAGAGACAGAACTGTGGACTCTCATGGCAGAAGACACAGAGGACCACATCAACTATAAAACACTGACAGGTCAGCTATTTGCCAGAGAGACAGTACCCTGGACCCTCATGGCAATAGACATGGACAACTACATCAATGTCAACATAAGCTGAGAGGGTCTTTGAGGTGACAAGACCAGGACTCACACTGACCAAGAACTAGCACTTGCCTGTGGTGTGGACTATCTGTAGACTAGATACTAAGTTTGCCCAATGTTCCCAGGATTGCCATGCCACTTCCCAGATGTGAAGTTCCAGTACCAGACCTGCACACCCTACTTGTTGTTTCTGTACTTGGAGAGGGCATGCCTTTAAGATAGCGCCATCCACCATGCTACTCTGGTACTGAGCCCAGAAGAAAGTCTCTACACGAAGCTACCAATCTCACTACCACAGATGCCAGCCTTTTCACAGCTCATATGACCTGAATGTCAAAGCACCAAACTTAAGAGTAAAGACTCAAATCTTCCGGTGGACTGTCAACCAACTAAGCAACTGCCACGGATTTGATCAAGTCATGGTTTTCAACATCTTCAGACAAGCTTTATCTACAATTAGCAATTAAACTGTCAGAAACAGAATGCACTAAAGGGGACAGAAAACAATACACCCTGGCGTGACTGTTTTTAAAACAACAGATACTTGAAATATATGGCAACCGACTACAATGATGGCACAAATATGGAACACATTGGAGATGGTTCAATATATACAAATCACAGTGTAATATGATGGCTCCTGCTTGTCTAATGTTGCTAACTGCAGAAAATGTACATGAGTTTCACTATTTGTTACACCAAATGTGTGTTATGTGTTTTCTTGTCTACCTGTTTTGTCGCTGTTGAATAAGAAATGTTAGAATTAATAAAATATAAAGTAACATACAATTCAAACTGTGTGGACACGGAAGTGTATTTCTTATGTAATGTGATTAATTTAAGCAAAATGTGCTTAGCAAATTCATTCTTATTAATTGAACTGGTATTACACAGACTTAATTATGAAGTTGTGTAAATCAGTCACAGATACACCTGTTGTGACAAGCTACTAAAATTACCCAGGGTTACATAGATTACATTTTCACATATAATGTCCTCTATTATGTGTACGTTGCTGAAATACATACAAGGATGACAATTCTGTGATCTACCAAATGTACAAGTCATGTCATGTGTGTCTATGGTTCACCTTCAAATATGTATAACTTTTATGTTGACATCACATAAATAAGTGTAACTGTGTTTTCAATTACATAAAATGAAAGTTCACTTAATGACCCACACTAACACCTCATCGTGACAAATATTTTACTTCAAGTCTAACTAAGCCACTGCAAACCATGTTCCCCCTTTGCTAGCTAAAGCTACAGAATAAAACAACACACGCTAGTGTGTGAAATATTTCTGTATCAGGAGCAAATACGGACATCCAGTGGCAAGTGTGCTTCTGGTGTGTTTTTAGAATGAATGGTTAAAGCACCATAGCTTTCTACATGTGAGATTCATGTCTATAAATTAATACATTAAGAAAGAATTTCACAAATGACATTTCTATTTAGTAACAATATTGGCTTCTGATTCTTTCAGCTAAATAAATTAAGAAACATGGAAATCTCAAGGATCATCTTGGACATAAATAACTGTTACTGTTTGCAATACTACAATTTGTGTTACAAATGTATCTGTTTGTTCTCAAGAAGGTGCTGCAATGTGTGGTTATATCCTGCCGACAACTATAATAGTGTAGAAAAGTGAGAAACTTACAGGGATGGTTTCAATTGTCTGCAATCTCAAGCCGCGAGACTGCTCACTGATCAACCCGTCTTCATCCAAGTCATACGCAGAGTTGTCCCGTGTATACGAGACGGTGCGAATTTCTGTTTTCACCAGGGGTATATTCCTACTGGACAGTGGCACGTCGGAGAAATTGGGGTTGTATTTGACAGTTTCCGTGGCAATTGTTGGTGGCTAGAACCCCCAAAACCCCCCGGGGACACAGGAGATGCGGCCAAGGTCGCCAGACGTGCCCAACAGGAGAAAATAACGGGGGGAAAAAAAAGAGGCAAAAAGAAAAGAATGAGTCCTGGGGCAAACAAGTTAGAGCAAGGGTTTATGACAACATCAATGTGCATGCACACGGACAGTATCTTACACATATGTATGAGGTATGATTTCAGTCACATCAAAGGCATGCACAATACATTACAGATTCTTCTTCTCATTCAAAACCTTGTATTCTTATCTCAAATATTGACTGCTTTTAGTTTCTATGAATATTCACACGTTCTAAATCAATTCTTTCTATTCAAGAATTATTCATGTCTACTTTACCGATAAATACGAGTACACAGCTGACAACAGTAACAATTCAACATCACACAAAATAACAATATGACGTCATACCATGGCAAACACTGTCAAACACATGTTCAGTGACAGATGACCACAAACACTGAGATCCCTGACAGTACAGTGGCTAGCACACATGCCAATGGCCCAGTGGTCACGTGACCCAATCCCCCCCAGGAGGCAGAGTTTATTTTCAACAAAATGGGCTCCTAGATAGACCCAGCCTAAAAAGGGTACCAGGAAATGTACTCAGAAGTAAAGATGGCTGGCCGATACTGACATCACCCCTCAACTGCAGACTGGCCTAAACATACAGAGCTAGCATGATATGCCCAAAACACCTCTAAATCTCTGAAACCCACTTTACAAGGCAGGGCTTACCCTAGTGCTTAAGATAGCTGGAAGAAGTGACACCCTAACAAGGGAGGTTGAACACCCCCCCCCCCCCCCCCCAACGTGGTTTTGGCAAGCCAGTGCACTATCTACTATGCTAACAAGGTGCTCAATGACATATTAAGTAACATGATGAAACATAGACAAGGAAACTGATATGAGAAGATAAACAAACAATAAAATGATGCTCTGAAATGATTAGCCATGGTTAAAACCAGCACTTGGTTAGATCATGTTATATGCTATGTGAATGAGACTTTTTAATAGGAGACAAGAATGTCAACTTGACCATTTTGACAGACTGAAGTTAAAAATGTCACTTCACAAGAACTCAGACAGGGGTAAGGGTCTAGCCACCAGGTGCACAGAAAATGCTTGCTCGGTGAACATAATCTACTGGAGCCCCGTTCCCTTTCTATATTTGACTGTGTTCTATATAACTCTATATCAATGATCATAATCTACTGGAACCCTGTTTACTTTCTATATATTGTGTTCTACAGAACCATGTAAGAGTGATCATAATGTACCAGAACTGTATTCACATTCTCTAATTTGTTGCGTTAATTCTAATTATAGTTTCACAAACACTGTATGTCATACTTTAATCTCATTTAGTAATTCTCTTTTGATTTCAAGTTTTATTTAGTATATCTGGAATGGTCATGTTGTTCACGCATGATATTCATCCACTTTTTCTAAATAAACATACTTCAATTACATTTTCTCTTTCAATTAATTTGACAATAGTCAGAATAATGGATATGATGGTTTAAGCAATTTTTTTTAAATAGGCTATAAACTGCAGGGTAAGGCAAATAAAATCAACAAATGATTGGACTATAAATGAAGTGCAGTTATGAAGACCTGGTCACTTCTTTAAATTAAACAATTAACATTCATACACTATGACAGCTCCTGAGAGAGACTCAGCACTATTTGGCTGTCCTCAGGGCAACTAATAATGCCTATATCTAAGAGTATTTGTTATTGACAATGATTAAAGTTTGCTTAATGTAATGTAGATAGTGTAACAAACTGTGAAACTGTGGTAGCAGTAACTAAAGCTTGAAATATTACTTCCACATATTTAGACCATGTAAGGTATACACAATGATATTCCGTGTGTAATTAATGTGTTGAAGGAATGCTCAGTGTGTAATTAGTGTTGGTACCTCATGTGTAATTAATGTGTTGTTGAAAGAATGCTCAGTGTGTAATGAGTGTTGGTATCTCATGTGTAATTAATGTGTTGTTGAAGGAATGCTCAATGTGTAATGAGTGTTGGCAATATCTCATGTGTAATTAATGTGTTGTTGAAAGAATGCTCAGTGTATAATGAGTGTTGGTATCTCATGTGTAATTAATGTGTTGTTGAAGGAATGCTCAGTGTGTAATGAGTGTTGGCAATATCTCATGTGTAATTAATTTGTTGTTGAAGGAATGCAGTTTGTAATGAGTGTTGGTGATATCTCATGTGTAATTAATGTGTTGTTGAAGGAATGCTCAGTGTGTAATTAGTGTTGGTATCTCATGTGTAATTAATGTGTTGTTGAAGGAATGCTCAGTGTGTAATGAGTGTTGGTGATATCTCATGTGTAATTAATGTGTTGTTGAAGGAATGTTCAGTGTGTAATGAGTTGGTTATATCCATTGTGTAATTAATGTGTTGAAGGAATGTTCAGTGTATAATTAATGTGTTGAAGGAATGCTCAGTGTGTAATTGATGTGTTGAAGGAATGCACTTTATGTAATTAATGTGCTGAAGGAATGCTCAGTGTGTAATTAATGTGTTGAAGGAATACTCAGTATGTAATTAATTGATAATGGAAAAATGTCTAGCATATATTTAAAGTGTTGGAGAATTGTCTTGTGTGTAACTTATAAATACTAGAGAAATACTCAGTGCGTAACTAATTAGTGAAGACATATCTAGTGTATTTATGATTAATGAATGTTTGCTAATTGATTGCTCAAATCTAGCTAAAACAATACTGAAAAGAAGTGAAAAAGATTAAACAAAATGAGTTTTCTCTATATATAATCAACTTTTAAAAACATGAGTCTAAAGCAAAAATAAGTAAAAAAAAGAAATATAATAATAGTAATAATAATAACAATAGTAATAATCAGCAGCAGTAAAACAGTTGTAAAAGAGGCACAGGGATACACATGACTGCAGAGAGAAATGGTCCATAACCTGGAAATGAGTAACAGACAAACACTGATGCACAACCTTCTTCCTCTTTCTGCCCAACCCTTTCTCCCAGTTGGAGCCTAGCCTAGGCCTTTAACTAACTAATGCCAAGCTATGATGCAAAAACTACATTCAGCAAATGATAATACTAGCCATAGAAGCATGCAACATATAAGTATCCTGAAATTAATAATCAGAGACAATTTCAAATTACAAGAAACATTAAAAATAACCATCATCACCATCCAATGGCTACACTCCCCGAGGAGTGCAGAGCTGTCACAGTGCTTGCTGCCTAATCTCTACTCAAACTGTCTACTGTGGCTATATTATGATTGGCCATGGGACAACCTTGACCTGTACCTCAGCTGTGCCCAAGCCATTTCAATAACCTCTTTTCTAGTTCTTTGTCTTCTCTTTGGACTCCTTACTCTACTTGTCCTTGAGGGTTCCAGTCTTAGGTTTTTCTGTTATACGTTCTTGGTCATTCTTTAATGTTTGTCCTGTTCATTTCTACTTCTGAGGAATGAGGTGTTCAGTGTATTTCATCCAATGCAAGCTCCCGTGGATCAAAACATTTTACATGTGTCATTCAATGTTGCCTTCTGAAAATCAAAGAGTTCTACGTATTTCATTCAATGTAAGCTCCTGAAGATTAAAGAGTTCTATGTCTTTCGCTCAATGTAGGTTCCCAAAGATTGAAATGTGTGACTGGTATTTATTTCACCCAGCCATCCTATTGCCATCAGCTTTTTAACCCTTCAAAGAACCGATTCATTAACCATGCTGATAGAATATCGGGGGGGGGGGGGGGGGGGGGGGGGGGGGGGGGGGGAGAGAGAAGCTATCATTACCAGTCTGTACCATACTGTTTTCTACTGGGGCAAGTTTGCAAGGGCCATGACATAAAGGTCACTTGTCCTATCTGATATCATGTTGATGTTTATTAACCTACAACAGATAAGCATTCTTTACTCTGCTGGGGCTGAGAACCCAACATTCCAGACATGGGAGATCAGTAACTTTGCCACCTGCTCCTGAATTAGTCTGAAATAGTTCCTCAGTAAATAATGTAAAGGACCCTTTCACAGGTCTCAGTGGTCTTTTTTAATATATGGTGATTATTCTAGAGATTTTGTGTCTTTATTATGACATGTCATTTATCTGTCCATAACATGTTGTGTCTGACACATTCAACAATTGTAGTCATGTTTTCATCTGCACACGGCTTGTCTGCTTTATATATATATATATATATATAGTATTTTCACTCCAACAGGGAGATCTTTTAACAGATCACTGACATAAACAAGGACCAGCGATGGAAACATTACTTCACCCTCAAGTACTATCAAATGATAGAGCAAAACTCTGCAGACCATCAGATGAGACTAGTTCTGCTGTTGCCGAATTATGACTGCATCCTTCTTATTATGCTGTATCTATTTCTCCAAGTTCTCCAAGCTTAATAACGACCTGCTTGATATTAACCCTGAAGGTTAGGGGCTTGTTTTTCTCCTGAAAGGCATCTTCTACAGACTGAAACAACATAATTATTTGGGCCCTCTAAATGTTATTTCACTCCAGTACTATGATCTGTTCAGAATCTAAATACGATGTCAATCTGTGGTTAAATATTTGCTCTAAGTCTTTCTAATAGAAACTGTAAAATACCTCAACAGTTGTCCTTTGAAGCCAGGCTCACATTGATTACACATTTCATAGCTCATTTGTCTGAATTGATAGACTTTGTTCATTCAAAACTTATAAATAAACACATTTGTCAATGTTGCATGTTCCTTGCAGGACAATGCAATCAACCCTAAACCCAGGTTTATTTTCTAGGCAATTTTACCTAAAGTAGTTTGCCCTTGCTTCCTGAGCGAGAGGTCAACGCTTATGTCAGACTGACCAGTGTAGGGAAAGTTTAACCCCATGGCCAAAATTGGTTAGTTCACTGAGGCATGTGTCCCTTGGTTAGCAATATTTCTGCTCTCACTCTCTGATGGTGTATCAAGTGAGAAACATAGAAAAGAGCCCTTTCTCATATCTTTAGGTGTATTGTGTATATGGCACTAGACATAATAGACACAGAAACAAAAATGGTCAAAATGTTTTTTTCATGCCAACTAGAAGCTGTGTTTTATCTTTATTTTTATTTTGTGTTTTATTTAGCTTTTTATCTGTTTGTGTTGTCCTGTCCTTGATAAAGGTTTGTATAACCGAAACGTCGACCGTGCTTTGTTGTCCTGTAATACTTATTATTTTATTTTAATACTTCAGCATTATATATTTATTGATTGTTTTTGTTTATGGTTTTTTGGATAAGTTTTTTTTAATAAGGTACGTACATTGTGTCTGTGTCTATTGTGTCTCTTCTTTTTGCAGGAGCTAAATATACCTAATTGTTTTCAATTCATATTGTTATACCCTGCTGCAGCCATTGTTTTTTCATTTGGTCAATACAAAACTTGGACCAGCAATATTTTCAAACTACAGTCAAAAATACACCCTGTATTTATAGACAAACTGGCACTCGGTGGAGGATGTGCATAACATCACACCAACATCTTTTATTTCCCAGAATATTTAGAATATTTCCTGGCATCTATTTTAGGCTGGATCAATCTGGAAGCCCAGGTCAACAATTTTTGTTTAAATCTCTGCTTTCTAATGGTCTTATATTCTCACAATCTTTTATTTTTTTTTTAATGTTGCATATCCCTTACGCCAGTCTCTGTGGCTGAAGGGCTTGCGAACGCGGTTTGTGAGCCCGTATACCCGGGTTCGAAACACGGCGGTGCTGGTTTTTTCGAAAAAGGTATAGAGCCGGTCGTTCAGAAAGCAATGGCAAACTACTGAACGTAACCCTTGCCTAGTACATCAACAGCAGCTGAAAATGCTGGTGTTGACTGCAACGTCCCGTAAGGGATACGCAACACAATTTTTACCGGTCTCTGTGGCTGAAGGGCTTGCGAACGCGGTTTGTGAGCCCGTATACCCGGGTTCGAAACACGGCGATGCTGGTTTTTTCGAAAAAGGTATAGAGGCCGGTCGTTCAGAAAGCAATGGCAAACTACTGAACGTAACACTTGCCTAGTACATCAACAGCAGCTGAAAAACAGCAGCTGAAAATGCTGGTGTTGACTGCAACGTCCCGTAAGGTATACGCAACAAAATAATATCCCTTACAGGACATTGCAGTCAGCACCAGCATTTTTCAGCTGCTGTTGATGTACTAGGCAAGTTTTTACGTTCAGTAGTTTGCCATTGCTTTCTGAACGACCGGCTCCCAACAAATTATAACAGCGCGACACGGTCTGCTGCACATATCGGTCGCGGCTGTGTTTCGAACGCCTGGTAAATGGCTCACGAATGGTGTTCGCAAGCCTTTGGCCATGGAGACTAGCCTCACAATCTAATGGCATTAAATACAATACTCAAATGTAAGACAAAAATCATAAACACAATTGGAGGTAACTGTTGTAGTTTTAAAAAGCATATTGGAAGCAATGGCTAGGCTGAGGAGAAACTGAGAAGAAGAAATGGAAAATTTAACTGGGGGAAAAAAAAAACATGAATGAAACCTACATTGAAGCTGTCATCGAATCCTTGGCTGCCTCTGGGAAGAACGGGTGGGGGAACTTTGGGGCGACCAACTGTGCTTGTGGCCGCAGGATGGAAGAAGGGCATCGTACTCTCCGGCTTGAGACTTTCTTTAGTGCCCTGGGAATTAAAAGAAATTGGTGGTTACACTGGATTCTGAGTTGGATTTTTCATAACAATTACCTATTCAATTGTGAAGTAGCTAACATCAAAAGCATCCCGCGCATGGATGACCATAAAGAACTCAAAACACCAGACACCATTAAATGACAGTGATCTGATCACAAGCTATTTCAGAAGTGATATGTCAAGAGAGCTACTAAATCATTCTTTAATTAATTTAGTGCTCTGCAATTTTGAGATCTGTAGATAGCAAATGTAACTAAATCATTCTTTAAATAATTTAGTGCTCTGCAATTGTGAGATTTGTAGACAGCAAATGTAACTTGAGTGCTAAATTGATGCCTAAATGGTCTTCTTTTACTTAGCTACTGCCTTTTACTGGACCTTGTCATCTTAACAGACAATAGTTTGCTACATTGTGCTTTTAAAAAAAAGGCACAATAACCTCTCCATAGCGCAAAGCCTGGGCTGAATTGCAGAAACCATGTATTGCCCATGCAGCATGATCCCTCTTTCTCGCTCTGCCTATTTACTCCAGAGGATGATACAATGGGCAGATTATAAATCTATTAATTGTTCTTTCTTATATTGTGAAAACTACTTGGATGAAAATAGTTTTCAACATGTTTTTGGTGTATTCGAAAATATTTAAACAGTAATCTATGTAACAAAACCTGATAGTTTCAGTGGAAAGTCCCTTGACCATAACCCGCAGGGTCCATGAAATAGAGGGAAACCTAAAAACACATGGACAGGAGATTACAGAGATGAATAATATGGGGGGACATGGAGGGAGCTGAAAGAGACAGCAATGGACAGGATGGCTTGGTGAGAGTTGGATGAGGGTCTAGGGTCCACTAGGAGACAAAGGGCATGACAGAAGAATCTATGTAGCTGCCTGTGTCTGCAAACTGTCCCTAGGCACATGCTGTGTTCAATGGCAACAGACTAGCAATTACATAATGATAGTACAAATATTAGAGACCACATGCTGGGAGCATCTTACAACAGACCTGTCAAGTTCTTGCTAAATATGAAATTGTCAAAGGTAAATTCAATATATGATGTGACATGGATAAAATTATAGAACTTAAATTTAAATCTTAAGTATCGACTTTAGACGTACAGCGTCCTTAGCTGGGATCATGTAATATATAAACCATAATGTGGAATTCTAAGCCGAGTTAAAGAATATTGTGATAGTAGATGATATAATCAATGAGAACTGTTATGTTTGTATTACTATACAGGTGAAGGCAATCACCTGCCAGCATGATTGTGATAGTAGATGATATAATCAATGAGAACTGTTATGTTTGTATTACTATACAGGTGAAGGCAATAACCTGCCAGCATGATTGTGATAGTAGATGATATAATCAATGAGAACTGTTATGTTTGTATTACTATACAGGTGAAGGCAATAACCTGCCAGCATGATTGTGATAGTAGATGATATAATCAATGAGAACTGTTATGTTTGTATTACTATACAGGTGAAGGCAATAACCTGCCAGCATGATTGCGATAGTAGATGATATAATCAATGAGAACTGTTATGTTTGTATTACTATACAGGTGAAGGCAATAACCTGCCAGCATGATTGTGATAGTAGATGATATAATCAATGAGAATTGTTATGTTTGTATTACTATACAGGTGAAGGCAATAACCTGCCAGCATGATTGTGATAGTAGATGATATAATCAATGAGAACTGTTATGTTTGTATTACTATACAGGTGAAGGCAATAACCTGCCAGCATGATTGTGATAGTAGATGATATAATCAATGAGAATTGTTATGTTTGTATTACTATACAGGTGAAGGCAATCACCTGCCAGCATGATTGTGATAGTAGATGATATAATCAATGAGAATTGTTATGTTTGTATTACTATACAGGTGAAGGCATTAACCTGCCAGCATGATTGTGATAGTAGATGATATAATCAATGAGAACTGTTATGTTTGTATTACTATACAGGTGAAGGCAATAACCTGCCAGCATGATTGTGATAGTAGATGATATAATCAATGAGAATTGTTATGTTTGTATTACTATACAGGTGAAGGCAATCACCTGCCAGCATGAGCAACTGTTCCTACACCCTGTTGGGTACAAGGTGCTAGCCCCATATTGTTACAGATCAACTTCTACTCCATGAGTGATGTGGTCTATATCAGGCCAGCCGGCTTGACTTCCCAGAGCATTTCCTGGTGCCCAGATTGGGTTGGCCTGACCTGGCAACCCACATCAATTTTTTTTATCTTTCCTTTGAGGGGGATACAAACACACGACCACCAGGCAAATGTGCTAGCCACAGCGTAAGGTAACTACTGATAAGAATGTAGTTTTTAACATAGGATAATTTAACATTTATTTTGCATTAAAGTCAGAAGGGATACCTCACGACTTATTGTCAGCCTAGTATCCCATAAACCTGTCTATAGGTAACAGAAGGGATACCTCACGACTTACCGTCACCTTAGGATCCTACAAGCCTATCTATAGGTAACAGAAGGGATACCACACAACTTATCGTTATCTTAGGATCCTACAAGCCTTTCTATAGGTAACAGAAGGGATACCTCATGACTTATCATCATTCTTGGATCCCACAAGCCTATCTATAGGTAACAGAAGGGATACCACACAACTTATCGTTATCTTAGGATCCTACAAGCCTTTCTATAGGTAACAGAAGGGATACCTCATGACTTATCATCATTCTTGGATCCCACAAGCCTATCTATAGGTAACAGAAGGGATACCTCACGACTTATTGTCACCCTAGGATCCCACATGCCTATCTATGGGTAACAGAAGTACCCTGATGGATGTTACAGCATTCATGATCTTCCACTGCTTCTTATCTTCAGAAACATGTATTTGAACACGAGTTTGTGATTTCTTCTGTATACCCCTTCACTACTTGTCGTCAACTATTTTATAGCAGATAACAATTGAGCAGAAAACATGCCATGTTTCAGGACCAAGCTTTCTCTTTCACTACTGACATGAGCAATTACTGGCGCCCTACACATGCACTAGAAGCTAACAGACAGCAGAGACTGGCACACTTGCCTGCCGGCCCAGTCGTCATGTGTTCAAATCACCATTGAGGCAAATTCATTGTATACCTGACCATGACTCCAGGTCGACGCAACTTAAAACTGGTATCAGAAAACATCATAGGAAGTGGAGGTGGCCGGCACGATGCCCATTGGTGTAACAAAAATATGGGGTTAGCACGATATACTAACTATGCTTCAAGACATCTACACATGTTGTTTACTTCTGTTAATATAAACAAGTTAGCTGCATAACCTTTACTGGACGTCGCAGTCAACATTAGCAATTTTTTTTTTCTTAGTCAATACTAGCAATTTTTTTTTACTGTTGTGATCTCTTGGCAAGTTTATGTTCACTAGTTTGCCATTGCTTTCTGAATGACCGGCACCCATACCATTTCGTAAAAAACCAATGCAAGGCGATCTGCTGCCAAATCGCCGGCAGCAGTGTTTCGAACGCGGGTATACAGGATTACAATTAGTCCGTAACCCCTTTGCCGCGGAACTGGCTCTTTTAATATACATGCATGAAATGCCCATTGTGTGAGTGTGTTGCAAAAGTCTATTATTATCCCTATCTGAAACCTTCTTTGATCGAGTCAGCTCTCCTTGTCACAGACAAAGAGATAGTAAGACAACTTAGGCATGAACCCTACACAGGGAGAGCTTTGTAAACCTAACTGGAAATGTCAACATAACAGGAGAAACTTGCCACAAAAATAGTTTGAACAAAATGAATACAAGATATTTTGACATAAAATGAACAGGCAACTAAATGTATTTGCACAGTAACACTAAAAGCAGATATATACAATGTACGCTTGATACTAACTTTAGGAGGTGTGGAAATGGGTATAAACCGGAGCTTGTTGTCAACAGATTTCTCTTCGCCCACTACGCCAGTCATGTCTCCCTTGCCCACACCAAAGCCGACACCATATGGGAGGCCAGCAGCTGAACCCAGGAGGTTATTCTGTTAAGAAAAATCAGAAGAAATATTTGTCACATTTCATGTAACTGCAACTTCACATAATGCACAAACAAGTAATACTTTTTGAGCTGCTTTATTTCACATCATTTACTACAGTTTTCAATTATTAACTCATTCTGTCTCAAGCAATATTTTACAGTTCTTACCGAAAATACAAAATACATTTTTTTCCCTTCAACTTAATGTTATATGTATATAAAAAAAAAGACTGAAAGAAGGATATTCTTGGTGATTAGTTTAAAAACAATTTATGCTAGCATTTAAGTTACAATTCTCAACACAATTTAATTTCTGAAAAACAAATTAAGCAGTGGTAATTGTTGGTGTATTATAAGATATTCCTGAGGCAGGAATTAATGTTTATATTTTTACTTAGTAATTAGCTCATGAATTAATTCATAAACTGTAACTAACATTAAATAGTTATGATAAAAATGAGCTTCACTTTGTGAACATTAATATATATATATCACCTCTTTTCTCCCAAAAACATAGAATGTATTATGTAATCAAGATAAATAATGAAGCTTCAATGATTAGTATGGTAACAATACAATAACACATGTTACAATATGCTGTTACTTTTAAAGCAGAAACTATTTAACCGATAAAAGCAATATTTGTCTCATATGCAAATAACAAGCCATGAATACAACTGTGGTTAGTTTAAATAATGTTCACGCAGTGGTATCAAATTTAAGCATTTTAAATTAAATTGCCTATGTCAGCTGAATTCAGAAAGAAGACAATATACATTTATAATGTTCATATAATAAACTATAACGAAGAGATTCTGAGTTTAATGTCAGAAAAGATAATAATGAAGATATCCTTAACCCTTTACAGGGCAAAACGTCCATTTGCGGTCTCTTAAACGAGCAGATCAGCCGTTTGCGACCGATACTATAATGCATTGTAAAAACGCGATCTCTCAGCTTTCCGACACTTCCGACAGCTACTTTCGCTTTCGCCGATAGCTTGACAACGTGGCCGCCATTTGTAAGCGCCTACTATGAATTTGAACGGACTTTTATTGACTTTTTTTGATAGTTTTCGGGGTTTTTACGTTGTTTTTCAAAACGGATTTCGGTGATTCTTCAAGTGATAGCCGAGATTTCGCTAGGTTCAATTTAAGTGACATTAAAGGGCACGAAGTTGACTATTAATCGGAGCTAGATATCAGTGCAAAGCGTTACTTTGCATTAGCAGTCTGAGTCGGACTTTAAAGAAAGTGATTATGATTCTGAAAATGTGTTTGTAAATTGCCGTATAGATGACGGAAAATCACAAACAACATGCTGTATTTCGTAAATATTTGTGTTCATATATGGATTACCGACAACAATCATGAGAGTAACATATTCTGCATGCTTTTGCCTTCATTGTGTTGTTTATTTAACTAAAATCGGTTGACTAATACCTTATTTGTGATGTTTTTACTAACGCAACCTGAAATTTTACCGAACCTGAAAAAATCTTGCCCGTTCAGGGCTAAAAAACGGACAAGCGTCTGCCCTGTAAAGGGTTAAGCGGGAAACAAAAGCAAAGAAATAGGACTTTTCTTTTTTAAACACAATCATTACAAGCATGTGTCACATTGCTGGTAGTTTTTTTTAAATACACAAGACAAGAGGACTGGTGAAATATTGAGTCTTTTGAGCACACTATGATGTGAGAGTGGCGGGCGAGTTGGTCAGAAGAGGAATCAATGCCCACACCCGGCGTTCACTGTGGGTGATAAAGACTGGCCACAAAATCCTTTGTGCACTCAGGCCTAAACACATGTGATGTTCCTAACACTTCATACACCTCTGCTACAGGAACCTGCAAAAGGGCTTACTACATGATAAATGGTGGAATAAGAGGAGAGACAATATTTAGCATATACATCAGTATGCAGTGCCTTAATTAGTTACTGTATGGTGATCTATAACTGAACTACATGATAAATGGTGGAATAAGAGGAGAGACAATATTTAGCATATACATCAGTATGCAGTGCCTTAATTAGTTACTGTATGGTGATCTATAACTGAACTAAATGATGAATGGTGGAATAAGAGGAGAGACAATATTTAGCATATACATCAGTACGCAGTGCCTTAATTAGTTACTGTATGGTGATCTATAACTGAACTACATGATAAATGGTGGAATAAGAGGAGAGACAATATTTAGCATATACATCAGTACGCAGTGCCTTAATTAGTTACTGTATGGTGATCTATAATTGAACTACATGATAAATGGTGGAATAAGAGGAGAGACAATATTTAGCATATACATCAGTATGCAGTGCCTTAATTAGTTACTGTATGGTGATCTATAACTGAACTACATGATAAATGGTGGAATAAGAGGAGAGACAATATTTAGCATATACATCAGTATGCAGTGCCTTAATTAGTTACTGTATGGTGATCTATAACTGAACTACATGATAAATGGTGGAATAAGAGGAGAGACAATATTTAGCATATACATCAGTACGCAGTGCCTTAATTAGTTACTGTATGGTGATCTATAACTGAACTACATGATAAATGGTGGAATAAGAGGAGAGACAATATTTAGCATATACATCAGTACGCAGTGCCTTAATTAGTTACTGTATGGTGATCTATAACTGAACTACATGATAAATGGTGGAATAAGAGGAGAGACAATATTTAGCATATACATCAGTACGCAGTGCCTTAATTAGTTACTGTATGGTGATCTATAACTGAACTACATGATAAATGGTGGAATAAGAGGAGAGACAATATTTAGCATATACATCAGTATGCAGTGCCTTAATTAGTTACTGTATGGTGATCTATAACTGAACTACATGATAAATGGTGGAATAAGAGGAGATACAATATTTAGCACATACATCAGTACGCAGTGCCTTAATTAGTTACTGTATGGTGATCTATATGCCGGCTTCGTGGCTTAGAGGTTATGACTTTTCTCCGTAATCTTGTATACTCTCGTGGGTAACGTGATGACAGTGAGAATCAGCATTGGTTCAAATCGCATCAGTAATTTATGGGGTATGTGAGCCGGCCGCTCAGAAAGCAATGGCAAACTACTGAGCGTAATCTTGAAAAGAAATCAACATACAGCTGAAAGATACTGGTGTTGACAGCGATGTCCTGTAAAGGATATGCCCCCCCCCCCCCCCCCAAATGGTGATCTATAACTGAACTACATGATAAATGGTGGAATAAGAGGAGAGACAATATTTAGCATATACATCAGTACGCAGTGCCTTAATTAGTTACTGTATGGTGATCTATAACTGAACTACATGATAAATGGTGGAATAAGAGGAGAGACAATATTTAGCATATACATCAGTACGCAGTGCCTTAATTAGCTACTGTATGGTGATCTATAATTGAACTACATGATGAATGGTGGAATAAGAGGAGAGACAATATTTAGCATATACATCAGTACGCAGTGCCTTAATTAGTTACTGTATGGTGATCTATAATTGAACTACATGATGACAAAGTATTTACCAAAAGAAAGAAAGTATGTGTGTGGGGAAGAAGGTAACTTTACGAAATATATTTGTATGTAGATACCTGATCATTTAAAAATTGGATTGTTAAAATCACAGTGCTATTTCCTATGTGAAAAGCAGTAAAATCATTTTAATCTTAGGTTTTTTTTTAAAGTTCTTAAGACAAAGATTATTACATTTATGGCCCACACAGAGTGGCACAGGATGAATCTATCGCAGAACACACATCACTGTCAGTATATGAACATGCCAGATTCAATCTCAAACAATGTAGAACTACATGCAACATGTTAAAAACAAAAAACCCCAGTTCTTCAAATAAACAAGTCAGATGTACAGTTTTTACACTATCTATAAATGTTACACAACTGATCTATGGAAGTCGTAAACCAGTCTATGTGGGACGAAACAGATTCAAGCTATCTACAACAAACACAAGAGTGCCAGTTAATGAATGTGCACAATCTCATCTCAAACACAAAAGTAGATGCAATATGTTAAAATTAGCAACAAAACATCTCAAGCCTTCAAAGAAATAGGTTAGACATTCTGTTGTCACGTCAACTACATATGCTACATAACTGATTCAGGATCCTGCAAACCAGCCCATCTGGGGTGGCTCAGAATCAATTGTCAGTGTCAGTATACAACAGGATCCTGCAAACCAGCCCATCTGGGGTGGCTCAGAATCAATTGTCAGTGTCAGTATACAACAGGATCCTGCAAACCAGCCCATCTGGGGTGGCTCAGAATCAATTGTCAGTGTCAGTATACAACAGGATCCTGCAAACCAGCCCATCTGGGGTGGCTCAGAATCAATTGTCAGTGTCAGTATACAACAGGATCCTGCAAACCAGCCCATCTGGGGTGGCTCAGAATCAATTGTCAGTGTCAGTATACAACAGGATCCTGCAAACCAGCCCATCTGGGGTGGCTCAGAATCAATTGTCAGTGTCAGTATACAACAGGATCCTGCAAACCAGCCCATCTGGGGTGGCTCAGAATCAATTGTCAGTGTCAGTATACAACAGGATCCTGCAAACCAGCCCATCTGGGGTGGCTCAGAATCAATTGTCAGTGTCAGTATACAACAGGATCCTGCAAACCAGCCCATCTGGGGTGGCTCAGAATCAATTGTCAGTGTCAGTATACAACAGGATCCTGCAAACCAGCCCATCTGGGGTGGCTCAGAATCAATTGTCAGTGTCAGTATACAACAGGATCCTGCAAACCAGCCCATCTGGGGTGGCTCAGAATCAATTGTCAGTGTCAGTATACAACAGGATCCTGCAAACCAGCCCATCTGGGGTGGCTCAGAATCAATTGTCAGTGTCAGTATACAACAGGATCCTGCAAACCAGCCCATCTGGGGTGGCTCAGAATCAATTGTCAGTGTCAGTATACAACAGGATCCTGCAAACCAGCCCATCTGGGGTGGCTCAGAATCAATTGTCAGTGTCAGTATACAACAGGATCCTGCAAACCAGCCCATCTGGGGTGGCTCAGAATCAATTGTCAGTGTCAGTATACAACAGGATCCTGCAAACCAGCCCATCTGGGGTGGCTCAGAATCAATTGTCAGTGTCAGTATACAACAGGATCCTGCAAACCAGCCCATCTGGGGTGGCTCAGAATCAATTGTCAGTGTCAGTATACAACAGGATCCTGCAAACCAGCCCATCTGGGGTGGCTCAGAATCAATTGTCAGTGTCAGTATACAACAGGATCCTGCAAACCAGCCCATCTGGGGTGGCTCAGAATCAATTGTCAGTGTCAGTATACAACAGGATCCTGCAAACCAGCCCATCTGGGGTGGCTCAGAATCAATTGTCAGTGTCAGTATACAACAGGATCCTGCAAACCAGCCCATCTGGGGTGGCTCAGAATCAATTGTCAGTGTCAGTATACAACAGGATCCTGCAAACCAGCCCATCTGGGGTGGCTCAGAATCAATTGTCAGTGTCAGTATACAACAGGATCCTGCAAACCAGCCCATCTGGGGTGGCTCAGAATCAATTGTCAGTGTCAGTATACAACAGGATCCTGCAAACCAGCCCATCTGGGGTGGCTCAGAATCAATTGTCAGTGTCAGTATACAACAGGATCCTGCAAACCAGCCCATCTGGGGTGGCTCAGAATCAATTGTCAGTGTCAGTATACAACAGGATCCTGCAAACCAGCCCATCTGGGGTGGCTCAGAATCAATTGTCAGTGTCAGTATACAACAGGATCCTGCAAACCAGCCCATCTGGGGTGGCTCAGAATCAATTGTCAGTGTCAGTATACAACAGGATCCTGCAAACCAGCCCATCTGGGGTGGCTCAGAATCAATTGTCAGTGTCAGTATACAACAGGATCCTGCAAACCAGCCCATCTGGGGTGGCTCAGAATCAATTGTCAGTGTCAGTATACAACAGGATCCTGCAAACCAGCCCATCTGGGGTGGCTCAGAATCAATTGTCAGTGTCAGTATACAACAGGATCCTGCAAACCAGCCCATCTGGGGTGGCTCAGAATCAATTGTCAGTGTCAGTATACAACAGGATCCTGCAAACCAGCCCATCTGGGGTGGCTCAGAATCAATTGTCAGTGTCAGTATACAACAGGATCCTGCAAACCAGCCCATCTGGGGTGGCTCAGAATCAATTGTCAGTGTCAGTATACAACAGGATCCTGCAAACCAGCCCATCTGGGGTGGCTCAGAATCAATTGTCAGTGTCAGTATACAACAGGATCCTGCAAACCAGCCCATCTGGGGTGGCTCAGAATCAATTGTCAGTGTCAGTATACAACAGGATCCTGCAAACCAGCCCATCTGGGGTGGCTCAGAATCAATTGTCAGTGTCAGTATACAACAGGATCCTGCAAACCAGCCCATCTGGGGTGGCTCAGAATCAATTGTCAGTGTCAGTATACAACAGGATCCTGCAAACCAGCCCATCTGGGGTGGCTCAGAATCAATTGTCAGTGTCAGTATACAACAGGATCCTGCAAACCAGCCCATCTGGGGTGGCTCAGAATCAATTGTCAGTGTCAGTATACAACAGGATCCTGCAAACCAGCCCATCTGGGGTGGCTCAGAATCAATTGTCAGTGTCAGTATACAACAGGATCCTGCAAACCAGCCCATCTGGGGTGGCTCAGAATCAATTGTCAGTGTCAGTATACAACAGGATCCTGCAAACCAGCCCATCTGGGGTGGCTCAGAATCAATTGTCAGTGTCAGTATACAACAGGATCCTGCAAACCAGCCCATCTGGGGTGGCTCAGAATCAATTGTCAGTGTCAGTATACAACAGGATCCTGCAAACCAGCCCATCTGGGGTGGCTCAGAATCAATTGTCAGTGTCAGTATACAACAGGATCCTGCAAACCAGCCCATCTGGGGTGGCTCAGAATCAATTGTCAGTGTCAGTATACAACAGGATCCTGCAAACCAGCCCATCTGGGGTGGCTCAGAATCAATTGTCAGTGTCAGTATACAACAGGATCCTGCAAACCAGCCCATCTGGGGTGGCTCAGAATCAATTGTCAGTGTCAGTATACAACAGGATCCTGCAAACCAGCCCATCTGGGGTGGCTCAGAATCAATTGTCAGTGTCAGTATACAACAGGATCCTGCAAACCAGCCCATCTGGGGTGGCTCAGAATCAATTGTCAGTGTCAGTATACAACAGGATCCTGCAAACCAGCCCATCTGGGGTGGCTCAGAATCAATTGTCAGTGTCAGTATACAACAGGATCCTGCAAACCAGCCCATCTGGGGTGGCTCAGAATCAATTGTCAGTGTCAGTATACAACAGGATCCTGCAAACCAGCCCATCTGGGGTGGCTCAGAATCAATTGTCAGTGTCAGTATACAACAGGATCCTGCAAACCAGCCCATCTGGGGTGGCTCAGAATCAATTGTCAGTGTCAGTATACAACAGGATCCTGCAAACCAGCCCATCTGGGGTGGCTCAGAATCAATTGTCAGTGTCAGTATACAACAGGATCCTGCAAACCAGCCCATCTGGGGTGGCTCAGAATCAATTGTCAGTGTCAGTATACAACAGGATCCTGCAAACCAGCCCATCTGGGGTGGCTCAGAATCAATTGTCAGTGTCAGTATACAACAGGATCCTGCAAACCAGCCCATCTGGGGTGGCTCAGAATCAATTGTCAGTGTCAGTATACAACAGGATCCTGCAAACCAGCCCATCTGGGGTGGCTCAGAATCAATTGTCAGTGTCAGTATACAACAGGATCCTGCAAACCAGCCCATCTGGGGTGGCTCAGAATCAATTGTCAGTGTCAGTATACAACAGGATCCTGCAAACCAGCCCATCTGGGGTGGCTCAGAATCAATTGTCAGTGTCAGTATACAACAGGATCCTGCAAACCAGCCCATCTGGGGTGGCTCAGAATCAATTGTCAGTGTCAGTATACAACAGGATCCTGCAAACCAGCCCATCTGGGGTGGCTCAGAATCAATTGTCAGTGTCAGTATACAACAGGATCCTGCAAACCAGCCCATCTGGGGTGGCTCAGAATCAATTGTCAGTGTCAGTATACAACAGGATCCTGCAAACCAGCCCATCTGGGGTGGCTCAGAATCAATTGTCAGTGTCAGTATACAAATATGCACAATCTCATCTCAAACAACACAAAAATATGTAGTGTTAAAACAAAAACCACAAACTTCAATCATTGACAAGATAACATACAAATGTATTTTTCCAGCATTCAACTACATTATTTGGTTACGTCTGGAGATACTAAGAGACACAAGAGCTTGCGTGTGCATTGCAACAAAGCCTGTTACAGTTAGTAACTTCCACAGCTGACCATTTGCCAATTCACGATGTGTGAATGCCGCACTTTTAAAGTGGTGAGTAAGTAAGAAATGCATCAAACGGCCAAAGAACATGCTCATCAAGAATATAACCTGACTTTCAGCCACCAGAGTGAGTGGCTCCACCTTGTGAGGACCTATGATTGGTTCATTAAGAATAGCTTCAGCAATACTGGACGAAGAAGATGATGACACTGACAAGTGCTCATTACCTCCCTTTGAAATAAAATTGTCAATTAATATATTTGTCTAATATATACTAATATAATTAATATTGCCAAGCACTTGAACAAAAAAGCAGACAAAATGTCACAGATAAAATTAAGTGTCCAAATGCTATAATGTAAACTGTTTCTTTCTTAATTCTGTACCAACTTTATAATCAGCTAAGAAACAAATAATGAGAAGACAGAAAACACAGTGAGGGAAGAAGAATGAAGAGAGAGGGTTGAAGGAAAGGAGAAGAGGGAATGGATGTGGAGAGAGAGAGAGAGAGAGAGAGAGAGAGAGAGAGAGAGAGAGAGAGAGAGAGAGAGAGAGAGAGAGAGGGAGGGAGGGAGAGAGAGAGAGAGAGAGAGAGAGAGAGAGAGAGAGAGAGAGAGAGAGAGAGAGAGAGAGAGAGAGAGAGAGAGAGAGAGGCCAGACAGACAGACAAATGAGGAGAGAAAGATGGGAAGAAGTGAATGAAAGAGACAAGGGCATGGTTAGTGACACATACTTATGTACAAATATCAACAATTAAATTGTATGCTGACTATCTATCAACTACAATAGGTAGTAGAATATGTTAACATGTTCTTATAGTCCGGGATTTTGTTACTGGTCAACATGTACCCACAACTTGCTGTCTCACAAACTGCCAGATATTTTCCAACTACATTCACAGTTCCTCGATTTGTGTACTGTCGGTCATTTCCAAACCATGCCCAGTTTCCTGCGTTGTATACTGCCAATCATTTTATAATGTGTGCCCACAGCCTACTATCTCAAATATTCCAATCATCTCTGAAAATATGCTGACGGCCTATTATCTAAAGTACTGAGAATTATGTCTGATACAGATGTTTCTCCCTGTTGTCTAACATCATCTCATTACCTCTGTCCTGTCTCTCTTCCTTTCGAACAATACTGATGTCATAATACACACCAGCTTTTCCCCATTTCATTAGCTGTCGAAAGGATGCAGACTGTCTGCTTCTGATGCCAATAACCAGCTGTATTTGTATCATTCCATGGTGTTTCAAGCATTCTTCCATACAACCACATCTCTGGACCCTCCAGGTAGTTTCTCACTGATATGCTTTTTGGTAAATGATTAACTTCTACACATTATGAATAGCTGTACATTACTATATTAATTTCTCTCCTTCTTTGGCAATGATACATAGAATCAAATATCCACCATGTGGAATGATGTTTTAGGTTGGGCTGTACAACATTCCACCTCTTTAATACATCTTACATCGGATGTTACTAATGTGGCAAGGTTTGTAGTGAATTGCCTTGCTTCATAATTTCCTCATTTATAATTGTGTCACATTCTGAAAGTCAACTTCCCTTCGTGATTCAATACAGTTGAGCTAAAGATATAATATCTCAATTATGCTTACTGAATGATTATCAATAATATCAATAATGTCACTAGGAAACATTTTTGTTGGATTTCATCATTACATCTACAACTAAAATTAGGTACAAAAATCAAATCTCTAGACTAAATTTTCTGAGAGGGGAGTCATGTATTTGTACCTCTGGACATGACTGTACACATCATGCTTGTCAAAGTAACAAGGATGGCTCTCCATGATATGTACTGTTATTACAACCACACACAGCTATACAGCACATGTCAAATGCAACATAGCATTCCATCACGGTCTGTCATAACAGCACTAGAAGCACTGCAACACATTTCTGTCAGCGTTTCAGAAAGCATGTATAATTATGCAGGTCATTTGCTCTAAAGTTAACAAACATACTGGCATGCCCTGAATCAATGCTCAACTATGATAATCTGCTGTCAGAAATCTGTGCATGCTTATTTATTTCTAATAAAACAAACTCCTTTGTTTCTTTACAATCAACTGTTCTACTGGTTTGGATAATCATTTCTAGATGTTAGAAAACTAGAATTAAGAAGCATACCAAGTAAGAAGCTCACAAGATTGATCACATTAACACAATTTGCCAAAATGAGGGATGGGACAGTGTATTAGTATGATATACTGTAAGTGCCAAAATGGGGGATTGGATAGTGGATTGGCATGGCATGTTATTGTATTTGCCAAAAGGTAGATTTGACAGAATGATGGCATGATATACTATAACTGTCAAAATGGTGGAGTGGACAGAGCAATAGCATGACATACTGTAACTACCAAAATGGTGGATTTGATAGAGTAATGGCATGACATATTTTAATTGCCAAAATAGCGGACTGGATAATGTACTGGCATGACATTCTGTAACTGCCAAAATAGTGGATTTGATAGAGTAATGGCATGACATGTTGTAATTGCCAAAAGAGTGGACTGGATAATGTACTGGCATGACATTCTGTAACTGCCAAAATAGTGGATTTGATAGAGTAATGGCATGACATGTTGTAATTGCCAAAAGAGTGGACTGGATAATGTACTGGCATGACATTCTGTAACTGTCAAAATGGTGGATGGCATGTATTGCCCAGGTAGGCAGAGACCTGACACTGAAGACATGCAGCATAGGAGTTAACAGCAGAGGACAGATGCCACTGGCACAGTTTGGTTGGAAGCCTGAAAACCAGCCCAAAGATTGAACATGATGATGCTCGTGAAGACCCAGTCAGGAAAACATTTACAATTGCATACCCTATCTCTAGCAGCTAAATTGTCTAGTTATTCTGGTAGCCCAAGGTATTTGCAACATGTGTTAGAAACAACATCTCCATTGCCTTCAAGATCTATTTGATCATGTTCCATGATTCACTGCCTTATAGCAGAAAAGGTTTTATCTATATAATATTTCAGTACTAACATGAATGACTCCAAAAAACCTCAGGTCTTCTAATATCATAAGTTCTCTGTTTTAACCAAATGTTCCTATAATTAGTTGCTTCTAGATGAGACAATCTTGAAACAAGTGCTCTGATCCCATTAAGTTTGTCTCTAACAAGCTGATACCTCGTCCAGATATAACAAAGTATAAATATAACTACATGTTACAGCTTACTGGGCTGACAGCACTGATCTTGTTGCTTTCAGTTTTATGTTAAACATTATCTGAATGTAGAAATTATTCTATCCATACAAATGTAACTTTTCATGATCTACCTCAGTAACACATATGTTGATCCAAACATTAGTTAACAATATATAATCCAGTGGATTCTTCAATCTACCGGCTTCACTTCAACTCTGAATATTCAGCTGTACAAGTTATAGTGGAAGACTTGGGAACAGAAGTGGAAGCTAAACCTTTCATATACAGAAGGCACTTGATGTAAATGGCAGTTTGCTAAAGAGTTAAACACTGTGTCTTTTACATTATTGCTAAAGACATCTGTTGGGGATCCCACAGTACATCCCTACATGCTATATTTGTAACAAGCAGTAACTTAGTAATGTTTTTTTTTCATTTCACATATCAGTGTCATTGTTTTTGTAACATTCATTACATGTCATGTCTGACTGTGCAGGAACTGAGTTTGATAAGGGAATGTTGTAATGTATAATGTAGCACAGAGCTGGTCAGTCTAGCAACAAAAACATGTGGGATGACATACCAACAACATGGGATATCATTTGTCTTTATACATTCTTGTTCTGAACAATATCTGGACATTCAGCTCAGCACTGCAAACTACTACATGCTACTAAGCTAGTAAAACTAGGTCACTGTAATTGCTCATTCACTGCAGAGTTATATTTAAATCTTTACACTGAAGTATGACTAACACCTCGCCAGAAGCAGCTGTATAATGATTGGATCGCATGCCACAGGTTTATATTGGTACTCTTCCTGGCTGTAAAGGCCAAGTTATTTTAAAACCAGCTTATGAAGATAGCTGTCTAAATGATTGGATCTTCTTCTTCATCTTCTTCTTCTTCTGCGTTCATCCGGAATGTTGTTTTAGACTTAACTGTGATGTGCCTGTTTACAGCAGAGCTGCGATATTTGCACTTTTCGGCTGACACATCTTACTTCTTTGTTGATCGGGTTAACCTTCCTGGGTAAATGACTGGATCGCATGCAAAACAAATGTTTCACGCTCAGATTCATAGCTATTGAGGCCAGGTTATGAGAAAGAAGCTAGAAAAGAATGCAGAACTCAGAATGTGCACGGTAGCGCACAAAGCAATGTTCTACAAGAATTCTTGTCCGTAGTATATGATAACTTGCTATCTATACAGCTAGGGAACTCTGATTTGGTCAAAGTCAGTATTAGAAAACCTCCTTAGCCAAATCGTCATGCTCAAGATCATGCTTCAAACACAACCTTTTTCTCCGAAGGTCGCCCTATGCACAGACTGGCCATAAACGATGAAGATGATGAGTGTCGTTTACTGTCTGTCTCTTCTCCATCGATCCTCTGCAACAACAAACTAACTTAGAAACAAAAAGGACTGGATTCTTTCAAGCTTTTCTACAATGTAAACTGGAAAAAATTCCATGTATTTCAATCGCACATCTATTAACCACAGACAATGTTATGTTTATCTGATAACATAATTCTGTACATGAAGCCATGGTAGCATAGTGCACTGGCGTACTAACACAGTGGTCAGAGCTCCAATCTTAAACAGTGGTAGTATTGTGTTCTTGCCAGAACAAATATGGAGTCATTTCAAATTCATAACACTGTTATCAGATATTTCTATGAAAATGTAAATAAAGGTGGCCAAACGATATTAGCCAAATTAATACCCCATATATTGTCCTGAGTTTACTAGAGCTGTAACCATGCCAGTGAGGTCATATTAGTAAAACCTAAACAACAGTAACACTTTAAATTAAGAAACATTGTCTATTAAACTATAAAAGAGAACATTAATATAAAGTCTTTACAGCTGAATGAAAATCACAATGAAACAAAAATGAATGAAAAACTTGTAGATATAACTATCACAGATGAATGACAATGAAGGTGGCATCATCCTATACAAATAAATAATTACTGTCAAACCATGAAAACATTACATTAAAGGCAAGACCACTAAAAACAGGTGATTGATGTGGATTAAACATAAAGTAACTTCAGATGAAACTTACAAACTTTGTTATAATTAAGAAACATAAGAAAGAAACGATGCCCTAATCCTATGTAGAGCCTATAATATATCAACCATCATAAAACTAAAAATGGCAGGCTCTTAGAGAATTTTGGGGAGTTTAACAAGACAGAGATGGTGGCAATGGCAAGATTAAACATGTTAATACATTTTCTTATAATGTCTATATTCTAATATAAACAGCACAGCTTATAAAGATATCAATAGCTAATTATACATACAAAAAGAATATTGTAAACAAGTACAGCACTTCTAGCAACCACGCTACACCAAGCCAGAAATTATCTACACATTCTACTTTGACAGCAAGTATACAGTTATAAGTCTACAGGTGGTGAAATATTCCAATCACAATACAAAGATAGCAGAAAGATACAAAGATACAGCAGAATGGTTGGTTAGTTAGTCGCAGTTCCAACTTAATGGGGACGGGTCATGCCCATAATGCTCCGTTCCTGTGCCAGTGAATAATCACACAAAATGCTCCTCACTGCCCCATGTGAATAGTGGAACAGACAGGAGTATTGACAAACCAACAGCCCGCCCAGGCACAGTATGCATAAGGCCGCTGGCAGAACGCAAACACAAAAGTCCAACAAAAAAATACAGTTAACTGTTGATGTAAGCAGCAGTAATTAGAACACTAGCAGCCAAACATTACTGCACAAGGCAAACCCAGTCAGTCCAGCAACCGGCCTGCCGTCACGTCACCCCCCCCCCCCCCCCCCAATGGTTAGCGGGTTACGAATCCTTTGGAAGACTGAGGTTGAACTCTATGTCCGGTGTGCCTATGTTTAGTTCACCAAAGCCCCCACAATGGGCTTGCATGTACCAGAGAGAGGTTAGTGTAGAGACTCTCCTCCTGACCATGTGCCATAGTACCACCCCAACCGGGCTGTGTTGCAGAGGTCTCATTCTCCCCACTCTCGGAGACTAGCGGAATGTGCAAGACCATTAATGAAACGTCACAACTGCCGAGGCATATTAGGATGCCACCAGGTCATGATTTAGCGCAGCACCAATGGACTGGCTGAAATCAGGCCTAGGTTAGCAATGTTTCCTGCACAGGTATGAAGTATTTCATTGTCATCAGACTCCAACCCAGAAAGTGACGTAGCAAAATAAATGTGCATGTTAGGGGAAAATAAATCAAACCTCACAAACAAGAAATATTATATCTTTGCCAGTCAAAGAAAAAGTAATTAAATAAGCATGCTGTTAATTTAAATATATCCAGCAACCACCATCCAGAAAACTGTGAATGTACATATGTGTCACAATAAATGAATGTTTCTAAATATTCTTCAGGGATGCAACCATCATATAGCATAACAATCATCTCCCTTGTATGTTCACTCAAACACGTACTGCCACTGAGGGATGCTGGGAGGGTTTCATTCAGGGCCAAGTGTTCATTCTTCCAGCCTGTTTTCACATCAAATGTTGTGTTTTACAGTGAGCAACCAGGGCCCCATTAAAGAAACAAGGAATAGTAGCACTGTAAATTACCATGCATGTTGAAGGAGGCCACCTGGGAGAGTGACCATGAGACTAGCTATCTCATAATGTAGAAAAATACAGCAGCACAATTCATCCAATCATGAACAAGCCTTCAAAGGGCTTGGTGTGAGCAGGTTGACTACCTATGCTCCACTGGGCAGAAAAAGATGATGAAATAGACAGTAGAAGTGACCACTTGGGAAGCCACTTTACTATGACTAAGTCAAAGGTAAACAGCACCTTTACATGATGGTTGGGATTCACAGGAAGGCACAAATCATTCATCATGCATCGCTAGGGACTAACCAGTTACAGTCTCCCTGGCAGCCATATTTTGGTTTTTTTTTTAAAATTATCTCCTTTGGGATAGACAAATCTGACACCTTGACAGAGATAAGAACTCAAATCTCAAGTTGTGGATGAATTGTATTCTAGCTACCCACTCCATCGGGAAAATGTTTGACACAAACAATGAATACAATAAAAAGCCATTATTAAGTGCATACATCTCTTCTCTATCCATTCACCTTTTCCAGATGGGTTTAACAACAGCTGAATGATTATGGCAAAGTGTTTAGGGTGTGAATGGAGTTGTTGAGAGGAGAGTCATACTTTATGCAATTACCTCATGAAAGATTATCTCAACATTTTTATTTCTTTACAATCTTTTTACCTTCTTCAACCAATAAAAATCATGCATATACACTAAGAGACTTCTAGATGAGACAAAATTAAGTTGTGCACACGCGCGCGCGCGTGTGTGTGTGTGTGTGTGTGCGTGTGAGAGAGAGAGAGAGAGAGAGAGAGAGAGAGAGAGAGAGAGAGAGAGAGAGAGAGAGAGAGAGAGAGAGAGAGAGAGAGAGAGAGAGAGAGAGAGAGAGAGAGAGAGAGAGAGAGAGAGAACAGAAGCAAAGAGAGAGTGCACATGCAGTAAACACAAACAAGTGAAAACAAATATGTAAAAATAGCACACATCACCTGGAAGTCACAAGGCCATTTATAAATGAATTGTTCTAGATTATACAAGCCAAGATTATAAACAGAGCAAATGCCCACAATGGTGTGTCTATATTTGGTCAAACAAAGCAGACAATGTTAGATCAGAGTGATATATAAACTACTTCTACGTTACAAGAAAAGTGAAAGCAGAAATTCTGATGCAGACCATACACTCATCACTTACATGAAGATGAGTTGCAAGCTATATAATCAAGCTCTACAAATAACTACTAGCATCTAGGAAAGATGGTATACAGATTCATAAGCAGTTCAAAAATGCTTTGATATACAGGAGAAAATTGTTGAAAATAAAAATGACCTTGTCTTTCTCGTCCCTGCCAATCTTTCCTCTTGGACTTTCTTCTGCATCACTGTCGCCTTTGCTGCCTTTCTTGATCCGGCTGAAGATTCCACCCTTTTTGTCCTTTCGGGGTTTGCCATGTCTGTCCTTGCCATCTCTGTCATAGCCATCTTTGTCGTAACCTTTCCTGTCATAGCCATCTTTGTCATATCCGTGTTTGTCAAAGCCATCTTTATCGTAACCGTTTTTGTTAAAGCCATCTTTTCCATAAGGTGGCCCATAGGGGTTCTTTTTCCCACTTCGATCAAAGCCATCTCTGTCATAACCATCTCTATCATAGCCATCTCTGTCAAAGCCATTTTTGTCATAACCATTCTTGTTGTAACCATCTTTGCCAAAGGGAGGTCCATATGGGTTTTGCCTTCCATTTCTATCATAGCCATCTTTGTTAAAACCATCTTTATCATAACCATCTCTGTCAAAGCCATGCTTATCAAAGCCATTATCATTATAACCGTCTTTGTCATAGGGAGGCGCATATGGATTCTTTCTGCCAAACTTATCCAGATCATTTTTGTCATATCCATCTTTATCAAACCCATCCCTATCAAGGCCATGTTTGTTGTAGCCATTCTCATTGAAGCCGTCCTTGCCAAATGGAGGTCCGTATGGGTCTTTTCTTCCTCTCTTGTTATTGCCCTTCTTGTCAAAGGCATTCTTATCATACCCATCTCTATCATACCCATCTGGTTTGTAACCATTCTTATTGTATCCATCTTTACCAAATGGACCTAAATATGGTTTCTTTCTTCCCTTGATGTCAACATCATTTCTGTCATAGCCATCTTTGTCATAACCATCCTTATCATAACCATCTTTGTCATAACCATTCTCATTAAAACCATCTTTGCCATAAGGAGGCCCATAGGGAGTCTTCTTTCCTTTCCGATCATAACCATCTTTGTCAATACCATCTTTGTCATAACCATCTTTGTCAAAACCATGTTTGTCATAGCCATTGTCATTGTAGCCATCTTTGTCATAGGGAGGAGCATAAGGATTCTTCCTGCCGTACTTGTCAAGATCCTTCTTGTCATATCCATCTTTGTCCCTGCCATCTCTGTCGAGGCCATGCTTGTTGTAGCCTTTGTCGTTGAACCCATCTTTACCAAAAGGAGGTCCATATGGGTCTTTTCTTCCTCTCTTGTTATTCCCATTTTTATCAAAAGCATTCTTGTCATATCCATCTCTGTCATAGCCATCTGGTTTATAACCATTACTGTTATAACCATCTTTTCCAAATGGGCCTGCATAAGGTTTCTTTCTCCCTTTGATATCATAATCATCTCTGTCATAACCATCTTTGTCATAACCATCCTTATCATAACCATCTTTGTCATAACCATTCTCATTAAAGCCATCTTTGCCATAAGGAGGTCCATAGGGAGTCTTCTTTCCTTTCCGATCATAACCATCTTTGTCAAAACCATCTTTGTCATAACCATCTTTGTCAAAACCATGTTTATCAAAGCCATTGTCATTGTAGCCATCTTTGTCATAGGGAGGAGCATAAGGATTCTTCCTGCCGTACTTGTCAAGATCCTTCTTGTCATATCCATCTTTGTCCCTGCCATCTCTGTCGAGGCCATGCTTGTTGTAGCCTTTGTCATTGAACCCATCTTTACCAAAAGGAGGTCCATATGGGTCTTTTCTTCCTCTCTTGCTATTGCCCTTCTTGTCAAAGGCATTCTTATCATACCCATCTCTATCATAGCCATCTGGTTTGTAACCATTCTTATTGTATCCATCTTTACCAAATGGACCTAAATATGGTTTCTTTCTTCCCTTGATGTCAACATCATTTCTGTCATAGCCATCTTTGTCATAACCATCCTTATCATAACCATCTTTGTCATAACCATTCTCATTAAAACCATCTTTGCCATACGGAGGTCCATAGGGAGTTTTCTTTCCTTTCCGATCATAACCATCTTTGTCAAAACCATCTTTGTCATAACCATCTTTGTCAAAACCATGTTTGTCAAAGCCATTGTCATTGTAGCCATCTTTGTCATAGGGAGGAGCATAAGGATTCTTCCTGCCGTACTTGTCAAGATCCTTCTTGTCATATCCATCTTTGTCTCTGCCATCTCTGTCGAGGCCATGCTTGTTGTAGCCTTTGTCATTGAACCCATCTTTACCAAATGGAGGTCCGTATGGGTCTTTTCTTCCTCTCTTGTTATTCCCATTTTTATCAAATGCATTCTTGTCATAACCATCCCTGTCATAACCATCTGGTTTGTAACCATTACTGTTGTAACCATCTTTTCCATATGGGCCTGCATAAGGTTTCTTTCTCCCTTTGATATCATAATCATCTCTGTCATAACCATCTTTGTCATAACCATCCTTATCATAACCATCTTTGTCATAACCATTATCATTAAAGCCATCTTTGCCATATGGAGGTCCATACGGTGTCTTCCTTCCTTTCCGATCGTAACCATCTTTGTCAAAACCATCTTTATCATAACCATCTTTGTCAAAGCCATCTTTGTCATAACCACTGTCATTATAACCATCCTTTCCATAAGGAGGGCCATATGGGTTGAATCTTCTTTGCCGTCCCTAAAGTAACACAGGGGTAGTTGCAAATTAGTTGTGTGTGGTGTATCATAGTTGGTTTAAACACATGTATAGTATACACATTCAGCTATTCTTGGTAAATTATTACAACATCTATTTGTCACAACAAATGACTTGCCAAGTACTTTTCAAACAAGACAAATATTTGGTTATCTGCAAGCAGGGAGGTTATTTTCTTCGGGTCAAAACTGTATTTCATTCAAGCTGTTTCTATTAACTACCATCTTTGGCTTCAAATCCAAACTCTTATTAGGTAAACTTCCACATAGTCCCACACTTAAAACAAAAAACATATCTTTCCACTTTCTTTTCTCCTGAACTATTTTCTTTCATCTTATCTTTGTCATTTCCTTTCCACTCTAGAGTACTAACTAAGGTATGGTCGTGTGGCCCTGTACATTTGACATCAACAGACAAGCAACAACAGACAAACAGCAACAGACAAGCAACAACAGACATGCAACATTTGCATGTGGTAGACATAGACCACACCTGAATTATGATTAAACTGCCAAAAGAATGTTTCATCTACACACAATGTAGTCATGTGAATGCATATCACATATTAACAACTAATGTTTCAGAATATAACAACACAAAATGTACATTAAAATAAAATACACAGTAGAAATGCACATTAAAAAAATATAAGGATACAGATAAAAGAAAACATGTATAGGAATACAAGAAAACAAATGAACTTGACACTCAAAGGTATGTTCAAAACAGGTATACCATCTGTATATTGCTGAAACATTAGCTATCAATATGCATATATCAAGAAGGCATACACTTTTCCTTTGATGAAATAAATCCCTCTTCACACATAAATGTGCTGCTATTTGAATGAAATGTGACCTATGATCAGTATAATGCCCTCCAGTTTATAGCTCACACAGCAACAGATTCTCCTGTTAAATGAGGAACCTCCCAAGTGTGCAACAATTTAAAATATGAAAGAATACCATCACACAAATAATTACTGCAGTCTACAGGGGTACACACTGCGGTTACTGTACCAGTTATACTTGGAAAACCAGGGATTTCACACACATTCAGGGCCAGTTTGTGGTACAGACATGACAGAATTATCAAGAGGTTTATAGCAGTGAAATATGTTGGGCAGAATCTCAGGGGTATTACATAAAATGTGACTTTATACAGCATATTAAGGCGACATACTACATGCAACATCAGAATACAATTACAGCAGAATGTACGGGCCAGACAATCCTAGTGAAATCAGAACTCACTACAGTGTCTGAACTGTATAAGCAGATATGGCATTACGCTGCACACTCAGATGTCCCGTGTGCATGTGAAAAAGACTTTGGCTGTTCGAAATTGAAACGAGCAGGCTGACAATAGGCTACTGTATAGGCACAATATATACAATCCACTCACAACATAATATTTATGGTGTGTGTGTGATTCTGGTATACACACATTTGGATCCTCGCTGGTGATATGGAGTTTGTGCACTGTGTTGAGATTCTCCATGAGTGATATATGGGAGAAGACTGGCAGACATGTAGATATCTATATTGGTGTACAGTGAAAGTGATCCTTAACCACGAACCAGACAGATCTGACTTCAATGTGGCATTACATACCACATGTGACTTTAATGTGGCTTTGTACACCACAGATTACTTTAATGTGGCTTTCAACATCACACATGACTACATTTAATGTAGCTTTATACACCACGCATGACTGTAATGCTTAACTTAGCATCTGGTGAAATTACCACTACATCTAGAAACCAATGAGCAGATGTATGTTATCAGATATGCTTATACTGTTAAATGTGGACCTGTCTCCTAGTGAACACTGAAGGAACTTGCATAAGGACAACTTCTGATGATCACATATCCTCACATTGCTATACTCCTGTGACAACTTCCTGATATATGGCTTCACACAAAATGCAAATTATTGATTGTATTCCTCTTTGTTCCTCTATAAAAGGAATGCATGACATCTAATTATGCACCTCTCTAGCTCAGAGGTCAGTGTGCCCAACTGTGACATGCATTTGTGTCCTGTTGACTTCCTCTAGACAGATTCCATGCAAGGCTCTTATCTATCCATGGCTGGGTCTTATCCCCCCCCCCACCCCACACAATGTCTATGATTTTTAACATGCAAAACACGAACAGTTCTTATTTGCCATCCTAATCTGCAAAAGTCAGGTATCTGATCTTACCATCCATGCAATCAGGAGGACATGTGATACAATTAGCCAGTGGTTCTTTTAAAAATTCCCAAATCTATGCTGGGATTTAAACCTGATCACTTCTGAGACTAAGACGTACATTGTAACCTCTCAGCAAAGATCTAAATATTGTATATTTATGTGATAACTGGTGCTGTCTTGATGAAATGCACCTTTACAATGCTGTATCAAATTAATGTAGTTGAAGAGAATACCTTTATTATGTTTGTTTTTAAAAGGTGTACACACAAAAGTAGTTTTATTTATTTTTCTTATTTCAATATCGTGTAGTGCTAATCTAACTGATAAATGAAGAACTAAAGAGGTAGTTAAACAAACAAATTTCACTTCAAAGTGAAATACTCCACAACTGACATGTTACTAGATAGGGAGAAACACAGGGTAGGATGAATATACACATCGACCAGGCAACTTTAACACAATAATTAAGCTCACATGAATTAACAGTGTCTTGAATATTAATATACAGACCAATAACAATAACCAACGCATGCAACAACAAAAACTATGTTACACATAACAAAATATGTTTGTTTCAATCACAAACACACACACTAAAATCTGTTAATTACTGAAATAGAAGAAAACCTTGAACAAAAAACAGTGCCCTAAGTAATAATTGTATGTATTTAAGTCTGAATAAAGTACATAAAATGCACATGTATGGTCTGACTGAGCCAGCTTAATGCCAACCTCTCAAACTTGCCCTCCTGTTCCAGAAATAAACTGACTGCATATTTGGGGAATAGTAGCCACTTGTATAATTAGTAAATAACACAGCTGGTGAACACAGACAACTTACATCTTCAAGCGGCGCAGATCCTGGGCTAACACCAAACACTTTCTCTGTGGCAGGATCATAGCCCTGTAAACACAAAGATACTAAACTGTCAGTCCAGTGACATAACTACAAAGGGTTCAGGGAAAACATAATAATTAACTGCATACACTGTTGGGACAATGTGTAGTGTTGGAGACTGCAGATACTAGTTCATAAGTGTGACTGTAAGTCATATGACTGGCTACCTTAACTTATGCTTAAATCCAGAGTCAAATGTAGTACCACTTTTAACAAGTATGGCCACTCTTAAAGGTAGCAAAGACAAATGTAATCTTCCATGCATGTCGCAAGCTGCAACAAAGGAGGGCTGGACTTGAGACTGCCCACCCCATCCCATAGAAAAATTGCAGCTGCAAAATCCAAGGAAACAGAAACAACTTAGGCAACCAAGAGGAAGGAAAGCTATTATAGAAACGGTGAGACATGATGCAGAGAAAGCCACAAAGAGTCAGAATCACAGATTTACATCCTATCCCTTAGGGAAATTCCAGGATTGGCTTCTGGAATGTTATACATTTCAAAAGCACAGGCATGGAAGAGGAAATAAAAACACATGGAGAAGAGATTTAAAGAGAGAGAGATGAATATGGGAAGGACATGGAGGGAGCTGCATGAGATAGAACATCTTGGAGTGAGTTGGTTGAGGTCCAATGCTCCATTGGGGGGTAAAGGGTAGAAGAAAGCCATCTGGATCAAACCCAGTGTGATCTCAAACACTGCCACCAAACCATGACAAGTAGTAGTCTGTATAGTTCAGTCCAGCAATGCCCTAGTCCCGTTATGGTAGACAGTAAGTTCCCCATAGCTAATAACAACTGCCACATCATTCATTAATTTTAGCGAGTCATGTAGTAGCGATTTTTGCATTTCTTCCAGCCTTTATAATGCATATCATTTATAGTATTGTTCTCAGTTAGCCTCAAATGATGTGTGGATGAAATAATGTATGAAAGAGAGTGATAGAAGGACAGAATGTTAGACGGGCCTGCGTACCCATTTATTAACACTTTGAAAATAAAATTTGTTCATGCGTTCGTTCAAACAAATGCAATAATCAGCCCTGTATGTACAGTTATGCTCATTTATAAAAAAAAATTTTTAAATTATTAAATATGTTATCAGCACAGTACATTTGTATAAATATATTCTACACACAATCAAACAATTTCAACAAGCCCATAACAGTTATGTTAAAATGTTTATACACAAACACATATACAGACAAATATTATCCCAGTCCATGCATGCTAGAAAGTCTACAAATAACTAAACACAACCAAAGCTAAATCATCTGTTGACAATTAGAGAAGGGAAAGACTCCTTTACCTGTTTAGGATCATGTTCCTTGTCTATAATTTGAAGAAAACTACAAACCAGACATTGTGCACATGCAGAAATGTTTCTCCTAGACTATTTAGCTGAACAACACAACGAGGTCAAGTCAAGAAAGTGTTCCAGGTAGAACTGAACAAGATGGTCCATATCTGAAGTTGGCATTGATACCATGACACCTTTTATTTATTTTTTTAACTTAACAGAACAAACATTTCAACAAACACATGGCTGAGTGCTCCGACTCTTAGCAGATAGTGATATTATCCTTAATGTATTGGCTGTGATACTCTCAGCAGACAGTGATGTTATCCCTAATGTATTGGCTGTGATACTCTCAGCAGACAGTGATGTTATCCCTAATGTATTGGCTGTGATACTCTCAGCAGACAGTGATGTTATCCCTAATGTAATGGCTGTGATACTCTCAGCAGACAGTGATGTTATCCCTAATGTATTGGCTGTGATACTCTCAGCAGACAGTGATGTTATCCCTAATGTATTGGCTGTGATACTCTCAGCAGACAGTGATGTTATCCCTAATGTATTGGCTGTGATACTCTCAGCAGACAGTGATGTTATCCCTAATGTATTGGCTGTGATACTCTCAGCAGACAGTGATGTTATCCCTAATGTATTGGCTGTGAAACTCTCAGCAGACAGTGATGTTATCCCTAATGTATTGGCTGTGATACTCTCAGCAGACAGTGATGTTATCCCTAATGTATTGGCTGTGAAACTCTCAGCAGACAGTGATGTTATCCCTAATGTATTGGCTGTGAAACTCTCAGCAGACAGTGATGTTATCCCTAATGTATTGGCTGTGATACTCTCAGCAGACAGTGATGTTATCCCTAATGTATTGGCTGTGATACTCTCAGCAGACAGTGATGTTATCCCTAATGTATTGGCTGTGAAACTCTCAACAGACAGTGATTTTATCCCTAATGTATTGGCTGTGAAACTCAGCAGACAGTGATATTATCCCTAATGTATTGGCTGTGAAACTCTCAGCAGACAGTGATATTATCCCTAATGTATTGGCTGTGAAACTCTCAGCAGACAGTGATATTATCCCTAATGTATTGGCTGTGAAACTCTCAGCAGACAGTGATATTATCCCTAATGTATTGGCTGTGATACTCTCAGCAGACAGTAGTATTATCCCTAATATATTGGCTGTGATACTCTCAGCAGACATTAGTATTATCCCTAATGTATTGGCTGTGACTTTTCAGAAGATGTTGAGAATATTGTGAACAGAAAAGAAAAACAAACATAGAAGTTGTTACATCTGCAGGCAAAACCACAAGACAAATATAAATGAAATGTACAAAGTACATGGACAGAAGATTATATCACCAATGGGAGGAGACAGAAGCACTTACAGGGATATCCATGTGTGATGATAGTGATCCTTGACCAAAACAAAACAATCAACACAAGAGGTGGAATACAGATATCAGTTTTATGTAGGAATATACTAAGCAAGAGAGGCAGAGTAAGACACAGACATATGTATGCACATTTTTTAAACAGCTGTGCAACAAATAATATCAGTAACACCAACTTCGTCAAAATATCAGGCAACAGAGAGGGTTGGTATGGCATGAAAGCCAATGTCCGCTCCAGACCAAGCACCTGAAATTGCAGCCATATTGTATGTTGAAATTAGATACATCCATGTTTCCTGTCTACAATTTGACAAAATCACCACCAACCAAGCAAAGCTTTCATATTCAGCAACATGCAAGCTATTTTACTTATCTTAAAATACAGTCTCAAAAAATAAATAATGTAAAAAATTTTTTTTTTAAATGGTACTTATCTTCAAACAAGTCTAAAAATAAAATAACTTAACAAAAAAAATAACATGGATCTTATCTTCAAATACAGTCTTCAAAAATTAAAAAGAAAACCGTCAGAAGTCATATTTAAATTCTGCAAGCCAATAACAAGTTCTAAACTAAAAACAGAATAAAAAAGAACCAAAAACAACCCACTTACAATTTTATCTCCCCTGTCTTCTGATGTGTCCAAGTCTCCTTTGCCTTTCTTCTTTTTGTTCTTTTTCTTCTCTTCATCTTCCCTCTTCTTTTTATCCTCTGCCTCCTTCTTCTTCCTCCTTTCCTCTTCCTTTTCTCTTTTTCGTCTTTCCTTGTCCGTTTCAGGCTTTTGTTGGCCTTCAGGGAGACCCATTGTGTCACCATGGCCTCTACCCTTTTCATGCTCTAGAGTTGCATCCTGAAAGATTTCAACATTGACTATAAACGTCAACCTAATATAAGTTTTACCATCCATCTATCCACCAACACAGCCCGGCTGTTCAGCTCACCATCTTATGTTTATAGGTCATACTTCATTGACTATAAATGTCAATGTAATGTAAGTTTAGCCATCTATCTATCCACCAACATAACCTGACTGTTCATCCCACCATCTTACGTTTATAGGTCATACTTCATTGACAATACTACATCAATGTAATGTAAGTTTAGCCATCTATCTATACACCAACATAACCTGACTGTTCATCCCACCATCTTATGTTTATAGGTCATACTTCATTGACAATACTACATCAATGTAATGTAAGTTTAGCCATCTATCTATACACCAACATAACCTGACTGTTCATCCCACCATCTTATGTTTATAGGTCATACTTCATTGACAATACTACATCAATGTAATGTAAGTTTAGCCATCTATCTATACACCAACATAACCTGACTGTTCATCCCACCATCTTATGTTTATAGGTCATACTTCAGTGACTATAAATGTCAATGTAATGTAAGTTTAGCCATCTATCTATCCACCAACATAACCCAACTGTTCATCCCACCATCTTACGTTTATAGGTCATACTTCAGTGACTATAAATGTCAATGTAATGTAAGTTTAGCCATCTATCTATCCACCAACATAACCTGACTGTTCATCCCACCATCTTACGTTTATAGGTCATACTTCAGTAACAATACTACATCAATGTAATGTAAGTTTAGCCATCTATCCATCCACCAACATAACCTGACTGTTCATCCCACCATCTTACGTTTATAGGTCATACTTCAGTAACAATACTACATCAATGTAATGTAAGTTTAGCCATCTATCCATCCACCAACATAACCTGACTGTTCATCCCACCATCTTACGTTTATAGGTCATACTTCAGTGACTATAAATGTCAATGTAATGTAAGTTTAGCCATCTATCTATCCACCAACATAACCTGACTGTTCATCCCACCATCTTACGTTTATAGGTCATACTTCAGTGACAATACTACATCAATGTAATGTAAGTTTAGCCATCTATCTATACACCAACATAACCTGACTGTTCATCCCACCATCTTACGTTTATAGGTCATACTTCATTGACTATAAATGTCAATGTAATGTAAGTTTAGCCATCTATCTATCCACCAACATAACCTGACTGTTCATCTCACCACCATCTTATGTTTATAGGTCATACTTCAGTAACAATACTACATCAATGTAATGTAAGTTTAGCCATCTATCTATACACCAACATAACCTGACTGTTCATCCCACCATCTTATGTTTATAGGTCATACTTCAGTAACAATACTACATCAATGTAATGTAAGTTTAGCCATCTATCTATACACCAACATAACCTGACTGTTCATCCCACCATCTTATGTTTATAGGTCATACTTCAGTAACAATACTACATCAATGTAATGTAAGTTTAGCCATCTATCTATCCACCAACATAACCTGACTGTTCATCCCACCATCTTACGTTTATAGGTCATACTTCAGTAACAATACTACATCAATGTAATGTAAGTTTAGCCATCTATCTATCCACCAACATAACCCAACTGTTCATCCCACCATCTTATGTTTATAGGTCATACTTCAGTGACAATACTACATCAATGTAATGTAAGTTTAGCCATCTATCTATCCACCAACATAACCCAACTGTTCATCCCACCATCTTATGTTTATAGGTCATACTTCAGTGACAATACTACATCAATGTAATGTAAGTTTAGCCATCTATCTATCCACCAACATAACCCAACTGTTCATCCCACCATCTTATGTTTAAAGGTCATACTTCAGTGACAATACTACATCAATGTAATGTAAGTTTAGCCATCTATCTATCCACCAACATAACCTGACTGTTCATCCCACCATCTTATGTTTATAGGTCATACTTCAGTGACAATACTACATCAATGTAATGTAAGTTTAGCCATCTATCCATCCACCAACATAACCTGACTGTTCATCCCACCATCTTATGTTTATAGGTCATACTTCAGTGACAATACTACATCAATGTAATGTAAGTTTAGCCATCTATCTATCCACCAACATAACCTGACTGTTCATCCCACCATCTTATGTTTATAGGTCATACTTCAGTGACAATACTACATCAATGTAATGTAAGTTTAGCCATCTATCTATCCACCAACATAACCTGACTGTTCATCTCACCACCATCATACTTCAAACCTACAAAGGTTTAGTATCTAGTGGAATCTATCGTAAGGAAATCTTACTATTCTAATAACGCCCATACTTGTATATTATGAAAATGTATGGACTATTCAATGACAAAGAAATAAACTAAATGTTTAAACCTATTAGTCATCAACAACAGAAAGGTAATGCTACAAAAGATACTATCTCACTATGGCATACCAGGAAGTGAAAGAGCAGCTAAAGGAGTTGTACAGCAAGACCAAACAGCACAATCAATCACCTTCCACAGAATGGAAATAAGCTTCTTATCAAGTCCATTAGACAACTCAGCAGTACACAGCAGATTACAGTCACAAACATTGAATGAACTGAACCAGTCTGGCCCTTGGCAAGACTGGTGAAACAGACCGCTAAACATCCTTGAAGATGTTTTATTAACCGTGGACTGAACATTGGCCCACAGAAACAAACATCCACATAAAGTTATTTAAGAGACTGAACATTGGCCCACAGAAACAAACATCCACATAAAGTTATTTAAGAGACTGAACATTGGCCCACAGAAACAAACATCCACATAAAGTCATTTAAGAGACTGAACATTGGCCCACATAAACAAACATCCACATAAAGTTATTTAAGAGACTGAACATTGGCCCACAGAAACAAACATCCACATAAAGTTATTTAAGAGACTGAACATTGGCCCACAGAAGCAACCATCCACGTAAAATTATTTAGGGGACTGAACATTGGCCCACATAAACAAACATCCACATAAAGTTATTTAAGAGACTAAACATTGGCCCACATAAACAAACATCCACATAAAATTATTTAGGGGACTGAACATTGGCCCACATAAACAAACATCCACATAAAGTTATTTAGGGGACTGAACATTGGCCCACATAAACAAACATCCACAAAAATTATTTAGGGGACTATCAAATCAGTCAGAAAGCCACCAAACCCTACTGAAGACGACTACCACGTTATGGACAGACCAGAACAGGTCATTATTCTGCGCCTCAGAACAGGACACAATAGATTACGCAACCACATGTATACAAAATTCAAGATTGGTGACTCAGCCATGTGCACATGTGGATTGGCGTCGCAGACAGCAGAGCACATACTCCAAGACTGCCCAAAATATAACATATCTAGGCAAACCTTCTGGCCTAGAGAGACAACAGTGGAAGATAAACTCTATGGACCGCTGAGTGAAGTAAACAAGACTGTTAGATTCATACAAGAGACAACATTGCAGTTATAGACATATTCAGGCGAACGAAAGAAGAAAGAAGATTTAGGGGACTGAACATTGGCCCACATAAATAAACATCCACATAAAGTTATTTAGGGGACTGAACATTGGCCCACATAAACAAACATCTACCTAAAGCTACTTAGGGGACTGAACATTGGCCCACATAAACAAACATCTACCTAAAGCTATTTAGGGGACTGAACATTGGCCCACATAAACAAACATCTACCTAAAGCTATTTAGGGGACTGAACATTGGCCCACATAAACAAACATCTACCTAAAGCTATTTAGGGGACTGAACATTGGCCCACATAAACAAACATCTACCTAAAGCTATTTAGGGGACTGAACATTGGCCCACATAAACAAACATCTACCTAAAGCTATTTAGGGGACTGAACATTGACCCACAGAAACAAACATCCACAGAAAGCTATTTAGGGGCCTCTACGAGCTTCAATTTAAGTAACATTTAAATAACATAAAAACAAACTCATTATGTGGACATTCCTAGAACAACAGTGAATGAGGAAAACGAAAGAGGAGGAGGAGAACTAAATATTAGCCAGATTTTGAGGAAATCCTTATCCTTTTCTTCAAGTAAATTACACAAAGAACCACTAATGTATCCTTCTTTGTCCATAGCCAACCAGTTTGCTTCTGCGTGAACATTTCCAGTAAATTATAGTTCACACAGAAACAAACACGACATTGATTTTTATTAAACTGATAGTGATTTGCCTGGCAATGGCATGGATTAATAATATCCATTAGATAGTCTAGAGCAAACATGCACGCAGGATTGGGCTTTACTATAATTGAGGTAATTAGCATGACCAGTAAGCAAAAGCAGCGTAACATACAACTTACTGTTTACACACAAAACCCCAATGTATTTTTAGGTCTCCCACTACAGAGATACCCCGGTCTTCGTTGACTTCGATTATCATCGGTTTCGGATTTCATCGATTTTTTTCTGCCAAAACTTAGTCTTGGTTTTCATCCGCTGCCTCGGATTACGTCAGGGAGCCTGTGTGACCTCTCTGCCAATTTTGTGAAAACAAAGGTACCCACGCTTTTCAGTGCATTTGTGCTTTTCTTATTGATAGCGAGTGCTAATATTACAATTACATATCAGTGATTACTGCATATACAGTATTTGGTGTAATGTGTTTAGTTTGCATTTTCAGTTTCAAAATGTAGTAACACACATAAGATAAAATCACATGTGCTCAAATCCACGTGACCTCGCTGCCAATTTCTTATTGTTTTTAGCATTAACACTATATTTATTCTCTATAAAATGTTTACTTGGTATGTATTTTGGAGTGTCTAGAACAAATTAATTGGATTTACATTGATTCATATAGAAATAATTGCCCCGATTTTCGTAGTTTTTGGACTTCGCCAATTGTTTTCAGACGGATTATCGTGGAAAACCGAGGTATTACTGTATTTTGTTCGCCCTGTGAGTTCCAGGCAAGAGGTTTTCTCAATATTTGTCCTATTCTGCACTAGCATCTTTTCCCCATCTCCTGATTCACAGGAATTTGTTTATATAAACTATTGTGCATTTAAATTATTGTCTTTACACATCTTACTATCTACTGCCTTTTAACAACAGACACTACTACACACAAGTCATAAATGCTCAATTCATCATCATCATGTGCCCTGCCTACTGGCGTAGATGTTTGTGTCTCTGCACAGATCTCTGTGTTCTGGATCAACTCTACTGATGATATTCTTCCATGCCACCATCTCAGTCCATACAGCATCATTTCTCTTGGTCTGATTCTTTTCCAATGATCTTTCCAGTTTTCATGATTTCCTCCACTGCTTCGCTTCTCACCACAAGAACAAAGAATGTTGCTTTCCTCTTTCTTATAGTTGTGTATAATGTTCTAGTTTCATTAGCCTCTTCCAGACAATCGTAAGTTACTCTCACAGCGGAAGGTATTCACAAAATATTTGCAAGATACAACTTGAAAAGAAAAAAAAAAACCAAAAGACTGCCTCTGCAGAAGATGGATGAACCATAAATAATAATAAATACTTAGGTTTGAGTAAAGATGTCACCCAAAAAAAAGGCAATTAAAAACAAGATAACGGAAGAATGAATGCTAACATGGAATGAAAACTTGAAAGGAAGACATGATTACAAACTGTTGAATGCAATAAGAACATGACAGGTAACAAATGAACTGAAGATGTGATACAACTACACATTTCCTAGATCAATCTGGACAAGAATACTCTGCTATAGAAAAAAGAATCTGACTGAATGCCAGAAGCATAATAATATAGAATGCTATTTGCTAATTAGTGCAAGAAATACAAACACCAAAATATACCATTAATAATGGACCAATGCAATAAATATATAACATGGAAAACAAGTTACAAACAAACAGACCTTGAGAACTGCAAGAAAGATTATGCACTATACCACAAGAAAATTCCTATATTAGTGTTTCCATATTGCAAAAAATTCTAATACATTTAAATCATTTATCGCCCTGGAAGGGTAACCCGGTCAGCAAATGCCTGAAGAAGTCTGATATATCAGCCGAAAGACACAGATATCACAGCTATGCCGTAAACAAGCACAGCGCAATTATGTCCAAAACAAACATTTCAGAGGAATGAAGAAGAGAAAGAAGAATTACTCATCGAAAAGCTGGAAATAAACTAACAGACATAGCAAGAATATAAACTTATACATTATGAAAAGTCAGTAGCATGACATTATAATCCCTATGTTGAAGGTGGGGAGCACAATGAAATATGATAAATGTCTGGAAACCATGAATAACTAAACAACAAGATCCATTATGTAAAATTATAATGTCCCCTTTACAGCCCTAATGCACTGAATAAAAGGCACCTTGACGTCTTGACAGACGAAAGTTACATTGTGATTAAAATATAAGGCATAATAACTGCAACCCATAGCGTGGGCTTGGGATGGAGCTATACTTTTCCATAGCACAAAGCCTGAGCTGAATTGTAGAGACCATGTGTTGCCCATGCAGCATGGTCCCTCTCTTGGCTCGCCTAGTTTACACCAGAGAAAAGATAACACTAATACATCTGGAGCAAGACAAGCTGCAGAAGCTGCCAGATTAGTAAAGCAATGCTCTAACTGTTCAGCTGTCAGAGCTTCGATCCTAGACCAGTTGCCAACCAAGGCTTAGGGTCTGGTCTGCCCTGCTATGACATTTAGAATTCAGGTTGCATTTCCTCGCACCAGGATAAGGCTTGTACCCTCCCAATTGCGCTCCTCCGCCTGAAGCCGTTGGCACAATGTGGGGTGTTGGGTATAGTGAGCGCCACTAAACATTTAGCGCTAAAAGAAACTGAATAAGATTTTGCTTATATAAACACAGACCACACCAGAGCTTGTTTCATAACTATTCATAAACTGATGCTGCAAAACGAACAGAAAAAGAGACGATGAAGAAGAAAAGACTGAGGAATTCTATTTTTTTAAATGTAGAAAATAAGCTGCAATCACTAGAATCTTTTTGCCAGTGAATAAGATTAACAAGAAACACCCTTATCCATAGTAGGTCACTGTTATATGCCCATCCTTTGTCCCATTTCAAAATTCAAAATGTAATGACTAAACTGACATGCTATTAGTGTATAGTGACGTATGTTAGTTAATATCTTGATTATACTATACAACATTTATTTAACACAACAGGATGGTGAATTAACACTGACCCCCTGGCTTGGTAGTCTGTCCTTTCGGTCTGCAGTATCTGAGTCATAGGGCCGTCTCTGCAACGTGTTCTCATCTCCAGCACCACGACCCTCCCCATCTCTGCCACCTTGAGCATAAGCTGTGGAAGACATATTGGGTAATACACTACAGCTAATCAATGTATACCTGGATGGATTGGCCACAAGGCATAGTCGAGACAGGAACACGGAGCTGATCCACGACTCTGGTGATCGAGTGAGATGGCAGAACATGACCGCCCACACTTACCGGCATGGCACATGATGGATGGAATCAATGTATACAAATACCCAGGAGCAAACATGACAAAATATGAAGTCTGTACTACACGAGTGCAATAGGGAATTGTTTTGTCTTGCTTTGTCCATCTTCTGGTGAACTGAAGGTAACTGTTGAGGTTATCCCCTTGTCCTAGTCTGTCAATCAACATTGTGGAGAGTTTAAGTATTCTCTCCTGCACCAGGTCTGTTGTCCCTTGTCACTGTAGACAATCTGACATCATCACACTCAACAGTCATACCAGGTCAACAACATCCCAACAAGCAATGTCAGATCTGCAAACCCCCAACAGCAATGTCAGATCTACAAACCCTCAACAACAATGTCAGATCTACAAACTCCCAACAGCAATGTCAGATCTACAAACCCCCAACAGCAATGTCAGATCTACAAACCCTCAACAACAATGTCAGATCTACAAACCCCCAACAGCAATGTCAGATCTACAAACCCTCAACAACAATGTCAGATCTACAAACCCTCAACAATGTCAGATCTACAACCCTCAACAACAATGTTAAAAAGACCTACCAACCAAGAGACAAATATCACTACTTTCATCAAGCAAAACATATAATCCTGTCTAATGTCAAAATAGATACAGACTGAACCATCATTTACGAAAGACTGAGATTGGTATAGATATGTCAGGCAACCACGTGCTTAGGCACATACAGCTGACTATGGCTGACAGAGATATCCATACAAAGCTATTTAGGGAGTCTCGATTACAGTCTCAATTACAGCATGATACACCCAACACACTTGTGTAGTCATTAATATGCAACAGTGGATGAGAAGAAGACCAACAGAATATTGTAACTACTGGCATGCAACAAACACATCAATATATGTATAGTGTTTGTCCATCAAGAATGATAATGACCACTCATTTCATCCAGTGGAGTTGGAAGTTTAGAGCTGTGAGTTCTAAGATGGCTGGTAAGGTCCATTTTGGCTCGAAATGTTCTTTGACAATGTGGGCATGGTATGCTTGATGTTCCAGGAGGGTTTCCAGCTGTGATTTTTTTGTCCAGCCTTTTTTTCACAGCTCTTACAGTCCTGTTTGCTTCAGAAATGACTACACCCTTGCGTAATGATATACGCCATGAATTTCGGTCTTTGGCAGCAGTCTCCCAAGTGCCGTGATGAATTCCAAAAGTTTTTAGTGAGATCTTCAGTGTGTCTTGAAAGCGTTTTCTCTGGCCGCCTAGGGAGCGTTTACCACAACGCAGCTCACCGTAACAAAAAAAAATTTTTTATGGAGCCTGTGATCTGGCATGTGAGTCAAGTGTATAAGCAAGTCCATATGTCTACATGAGAAATGAAATGAGTTGTACTGCAGGAAAGCTGTACAAATACACAAAGTACATCAAGAAGACTGGGAAATGGAACTGATCAGCTGTAAAGCTAATCAACTCCCCCTAAGTTTATGTTGATTAATCAACAAGCATACAAAACTATGAGTATCAAGTCATAAGTTGTGCATCATTTGTTCTATGTCTGCTGTTCTACACTTGATGGCAGAAATTTGAATTGCAGTATGCAATAAGATGATGTCTTGTGTATGATTGACTAAACCAGATTATTAAATGGTTATTATAAAAATAAACAAGCAAGAACCTTTCATAATGAACTTTGTTATTTACCTGTAGGAACACCCTTAAGATCTTTCCTGTCCTTTTCATCTCCGTATTTGTTGGGATACTCTTTACTGGCTCTGTCTGGATCGTACACACCGTCCCCATATGAGCCTCTCTTCTTGCCATGTCCCACTGCCAACAATTAGAACATGGTTTTATTAACACAACGTGAACATGGTTGGTTGGTTGTGAATCCTGTGGACGGCTGTGAGGTTTAACATGACAGTCCCATGTACTGGCACTCAGCTTGTCCAAGCCCTGGAGAGGGCCTGCATCTATTGGAGTGAGTTTGGGATACATACTTGTCTCCTGATCCAGTACCAAAGTGTTGTTTGTCCATCAAGAATGATGATGACCATTCACTTCATCCAGTGGGGTTGAAAGTATGGAGCCGTGAGTTCTAAGATGGCTGATAAGGCCTATTTTGGCTCAAAATGTTCTTTGACAATGTGGGCAAGCAATGCTTGACATTCCAGGAGCAGGATCTCCTGCAGTGGTTTTTCTGTCCAGCCTTTTTTTTCCACAGCTCTTGCCGTTCTGTTTGCTTCACAAATGACTGCACCCTCACGTAATGATGTACGCCATGAATTTTGGTCTTTAGCAGCAGTCTCCCAAGTGTCGTGATGAATTCCAAAAGTTTTTAGTGAGATCTTCAGAGTGTCTTTAAAGCATTTCCTTTGGCCACCTTGAGAGCGTTTACCACAACGCAGCTCGCCGTAAAAAATTTGTTCAGGGAGCCTGTGATCTGGAATGCGAGTAAAGTAACCAGCTCAGCGAATCTGATTCTTCATTAGTAGAGTGTGGATACTGGGCATGGATGCTCTTTGTAGGAATTCAGTGCCTGGGATCTTGTCTTGTCATTTAATCTTCAATAGCTTCCTACCAAAGTACCATCTCAACAGGGACTGTTATAGAGCACTCCTTCCCTTATCCAAGCCCAGAGACCAATGGGTATGCAAGACTCGTACTGGATCTTCACATCTGCAGAGGCACATCAGGGTGTACTGAAGTTATGATTGGCAGGCGGGCTAGCGAAACTGATCACAAACTGAGCTGGTAATGTCATGAGCACGGCTGGGCGCGGGTTTGACGCCAGGATTCGTCACTGGTCATAGTGAGGGTAGGACTGGTTATCTGTTCCTTTGATCTCAGGTCTACACAATGATGGTGCTATGACATCACAGACCCATAGCAGGAAAATGCTTCAAGACTAATTATTCATGATGAAGTCATGATGCAGCACAGCACATACAAACTGGTTGGGGTTAGGTCAAGGTTGGCCATGCTTCCTTCACTGAGTGTGAGATATTTCATTGTCAACTGACTGGGTGGGGTTAGGTCTGGGTTGGCCATGCTTCCTTCACTGAGTGTGAGGTGTTTCATTGTCAACTGACTGGGTGGGGTTAGGTCTGGGTTGGCCATGCTTCCTTCACTAAGTGTGAGGTGTTTCATTGTCAACTGACTGGGTGGGGTTAGGTCTGGGTTGGCCATGCTTCCTTCACTAAGTGTGAGGTGTTTCATTGTCAACTGATGTGGGTGGGGTTAGGTCTGGGTTGGCCATGCTTCCTTCACTGAGTGTGAGGTGTTTCATTGTCAACTGACTGGGTGGGGTTAGGTCTGGGTTGGCCATGTTTCCTTCACTTAGTGTGAGGTAGTTCATTGTCAACAGACTGCCACCCAGTGCCCAGAGGGATGTAATAGGAACAAACACTATGCCAAATTTCATTTCTCTATGTCATTTCCTTCACATTCAGGGTAAAGATTTAAGACCAGTCTCTTGTATTTTGACCAGTACTGCTCTGGAATTAACCCGACTTCATACATTCAGATACTAGATCATTTTCAGAATGCAAACAGTGATGTCGGTAACGGGAACTTCGCAACTTCATCACAACGCACCCGTCCATTTTTGCATCTGATTCAGCAGACTTCACTGGCCAAACACAGTATTCCCCTTGTTCATCAGGCTCCCTACTCCACAGATACAATGACTCTTTGAAATTTGTGGCTGTTCCCCAAGGTGGCAATACCTCTGAAATAGATGCAACATTTGTCAAGAGAAGACATTGTGCAGAACATAACGGCCATGCTGTACTCCAGTCTTAAAGAGGTCTTCCTGAACTGCTTCCAACAATGGAAGGACTGCTGGGAGAAGTCTGTACAGTCCCAATGAGAGTACTTGGAAGGGAAATAGGGTTTCGGACATTTTTGTTTGCTCTCTCGCTTTGAACTCAAGTGTAGCCCCTACATTTGCTACTTACAGTGCACTGGAATGATATTTGCTTGTGGGTTAGCTTTCCCTATTACCAGTGTCCCTCGCCATCTGGCAAACACACGATGTCCTCAGAAGTACTTATAATTTACGTCTCCAAGTCAAGGACGAGAGGTCAACATTTTAGTCCAACTGGCTGGTGTGGGGGTTAAACCCCTTCCCTTGGCATCAGCACACCGGATGTTTAAGAACAAGCGTTCTTATTCATTCGGCCATGCTGACCTCCGGGTTCAGACTTCCAGGTGAGTAATTGTCCCGGTCAAAGGTCTGACACTTTTGTAACAGATCTCACATCAGACTTCCAGGTGAGTAACTGTAATTGCCCCGGTCAAAGGGCCGATACTTTTGTAACAGATCTCACATCAGACTTCCAGGTGAGTAACTGTAATTGCCCCGGTCACAGGGCCGATACTTTTGTAACAGATCTCACATCAGATTTCCAGGTAATTGTAATTGTCCCGGTCAAAGGGCAGATACTTTTGTAACAGATCTCACATCAGACTTCCAGGTGAGTAACTGTAATTGTCCCGGTCAAAGGGCCGATACTTTTGTAACAGATCTCACATCAGACTTCCAGGTGAGTAACTGTAATTGTCCCGGTCAAAGGGCCGATACTTTTGTAACAGATCTCACATCAGACTTCCAGGTGAGTAACTGTAATTGCCCAGGTCAAAGGGCTGATACTTTTGTAACAGATCTCACATCAGACTTCCAGGTGAGTAACTGTAATTGTCCTGGTCAAAGGGCAGATACTTTTGTAACAGATCTCACATCAGACTTCCAGGTGAGTAACTGTAATTGCCCCGGTCAAAGGGCAGATACTTTTGTTTGTAACAGATCTCACATCAGACTTCCAGGTGATTGTAATTGTCCCGGTCAAAGGGCAGATACTTTTGTAACAGATCTCACATAGCTAGGGAATCAAGTGGTCAAGCCGTCTGCCTCGTGCTTTGATGGTTGTGGGTTTGATTCCGGGCTACGTCTTTTGGTTCATGGGTGCATTTTTGGCCAAGACTCCTGGGGTCGTTGCTGGAGTTACAGAGTTTATGCTTTGTGCGATGCTTTCAGCAGGCCGCCCTGCGGAAAGAGACCGAGCTCTGTGGGATAAAACCCGGTGCAATGAAGTAGATCCTCTCACCTTTAAAAACTTTTCACATAACTGATAAACTCTCCAGCTGTTTACTAATGTGTTCACAGCACACAAAAACAAGTATTTGCACATCACATCAGCAAATACTTCCCAATGTTTTAATGTCTTCTGTACAATCAAAACTTACACTCATCCATGCTGTTTGAGCGAGTTCCCGTGTCAGTGTGCATGTTTTCAACAGTCAAAACTTACTCATCCAAGCTGCGTGAACGAGTTCCTGTATCAGGCATGGTATATGTGCATGTACTGAACAGTCAAATCTTACACTCAGCCATGCTGTGTGAGCGAATTTCTGTGTATGTTTGCATGTTTTCAACAGTCACAACTTACACTCATCCATGCTGCGTGAGAGAGTTCAACAGTCACAACTTACACTCATCCATGCTGCGTGAGAGAGTTCAACAGTCACAACTTACACTCATCCATGCTGCGTGAGAGAGTTCAACAGTCACAACTTACACTCATCCATGCTGCGTGAGAGAGTTCAACAGTCACAACTTACACTCATCCATGCTGCGTGAGAGAGTTCAACAGTCACAACTTACACTCATCCATGCTGCGTGAGAGAGTTCAACAGTCACAACTTACACTCATTCATGCTGCGTGAGAGAGTTCAACAGTCACAACTTACACTCATCCATGCTGTGTGAGTGAGTTCAACAGTCACAACTTACACTCATCCATGCTGCGTGAGAGAGTTCAACAGTCACAACTTACACTCATCCATGCTGCGTGAGAGAGTTCAACAGTCACAACTTACACTCATCCATGCTGTGTGAGTGAGTTCAACAGTCACAACTTACACTCATCCATGCTGCGTGAGAGAGTTCAACAGTCACAACTTACACTCATTCATGCTGCGTGAGAGAGTTCAACAGTCACAACTTACACTCATCCATGCTGCGTGAGCGAGTTCAACAGTCACAACTTACACTCATCCATGCTGCGTGAGCGAGTTCAACAGTCACAACTTACACTCATCCATGCTGCGTGAGAGAGTTCAACAGTCACAACTTACACTCATCCATGCTGCGTGAGAGAGTTCAACAGTCACAACTTACACTCATCCATGCTGCGTGAGAGAGTTCAACAGTCACAACTTACACTCATCCATGCTGCGTGAGAGAGTTCAACAGTCACAACTTACACTCATCCATGCTGCGTGAGAGAGTTCAACAGTCACAACTTACACTCATCCATGCTGTGTGAGAGAGTTCAACAGTCACAACTTACACTCATCCATGCTGCGTGAGAGAGTTCAACAGTCACAACTTACACTCATCCATGCTGCGTGAGAGAGTTCAACAGTCACAACTTACACTCATTCATGCTGCGTGAGAGAGTTCAACAGTCACAACTTACACTCATCCATGCTGTGTGAGTGAGTTCAACAGTCACAACTTACACTCATCCATGCTGCGTGAGAGAGTTCAACAGTCACAACTTACACTCATCCATGCTGTGTGAGTGAGTTCAACAGTCACAACTTACACTCATCCATGCTGCGTGAGAGAGTTCAACAGTCACAACTTACACTCATTCATGCTGCGTGAGAGAGTTCAACAGTCACAACTTACACTCATCCATGCTGCGTGAGCGAGTTCAACAGTCACAACTTACACTCATCCATGCTGCGTGAGCGAGTTCAACAGTCACAACTTACACTCATCCATGCTGCGTGAGAGAGTTCAACAGTCACAACTTACACTCATCCATGCTGCGTGAGAGAGTTCAACAGTCACAACTTACACTCATCCATGCTGCGTGAGCGAGTTCAATAGTCACAACTTACACTCATCCATGCTGCGTGAGAGAGTTCAACAGTCACAACTTACACTCATCCATGCTGCGTGAGAGAGTTCAACAGTCACAACTTACACTCATCCATGCTGCGTGAGCGAGTTCAACAGTCACAACTTACACTCATCCATGCTGCGTGAGAGAGTTCAACAGTCACAACTTACACTCATCCATGCTGCGTGAGAGAGTTCAACAGTCACAACTTACACTCATCCATGCTGCACGAGCGAGTTCAACAGTCACAACTTACACTCATCCATGCTGCGTGAGCAAGCTCAACAGTCACAACTTACACTCATCCATGCTGCGTGAGCGAGTTCAACAGTCACAACTTACACTCATCCATGCTGCGTGAGCGAGCTCAACAGTCACAACTTACACTCATCCATGCTGCGTGAGAGAGTTCAACAGTCACAACTTACACTCATCCATGCTGCGTGAGAGAGTTCAACAGTCACAACTTACACTCATCCATGCTGCGTGAGTGAGTTCAACAGTCACAACTTACACTCATCCATGCTGCATGAGCGAGTTCAACAATCACAACTTACACTCATCCATGCTGCATGAGCGAGTTCAACAGTCACAACTTACACTCATCCATGCTGTGTGAGTAAGTTCAACAGTCACAACTTACACACATCCATGCTGTGTGAGTAAGTTCAACAGTCACAACTTACACACATCCATGCTGTGTGAGTAAGTTCAACAGTCACAACTTACACACATCCATGCTGCGTGAGCGAGCTCAACAGTCACAACTTACACTCATCCATGCTGCGTGAGCGATTTCCTGTGTCAGGCATGGTGTTCCTGGCCGGCTGTGACCTTTCAAAGAACGGAGGTGGCCTGTCCAGGAGTGCTGCTGTTTGTCTAGTTTGGTATAATGTGCGACCAGAGTAGCGAAACTTTGATCCGAAACGTGGGAAGGTAACATTGTTGGTAGGCTTCTCTGCTTCTCTCAAACTGAAAGTGGTCAATAGCGAACATCTGTGGTAACATTCATTAAAACAAGATGCAGGTTTTTAACACTACACATGTCAATGTCAGAGGGTACATTCAGTGGCCCAGTTTTATCAGTCTATCACTGTCATTGTTTCAGACCCAAACATACCTAAAGCGTGTCAAACCATGACAATGTGTATATTTATGTTAAATATACAAGATCCTATCAGCGGCTGGCCAAGTGGCTAGAAAACTGAATTCTCCTTCAGGAGACCCAGGTTCGAATCCTCTGTAAGGTGTGGAGTCTTTTCTACTAGGAGCAAAAAGAAAACTAACCTGCATAGTTCGCGGCGACTGCATTAGCGAGGCGGACTTAATTCCTCAGGCTCAATACCCTCCTGCCATACACCGCAAGGTACTATATTGGCAGTAAATGACAGTTTATACAAGATAACATGCCAGCATCTGTGGCTTCAGGGTAGTTAATGCAGTCTTACAATCCTGACATACTGGGTTCAAAATCAGGAACAAGCAATTTGGAAACAGGCCACTTTGTGTAAATTTTTACAACAGTGTTGGCTATTCAGAAACATCAGAAAGAGGCAGTCATCATGTTTTGGCCACGTTTTGAGAAGACAAAAATTGGAACATGTTGTGACAACCGGAAATATTTGCAGAAAGAGAGATAGAGGAAAACAGTGTTAGAAGATTATTGACAGTCTTGTGTTATGGCATTGAAGGGAGTCAACACACGAATTGATCCATAAAGTCGGAGATCGTAATTTGTGGGGAGGCATGATCACCCACGCCAGCCGTCAAGCCACCGGTTGATGATGATTCAGAAAGCAATGGAAAATTACTGAATGTAAAATTGCCTAGAAAATCAAACAGCCAAAAAATGCTGGGGCTGATTGCAGTGTCCTGCAAAAAAGGACAAGAACCTAAGTTTTATTGAAGATCACAAAGCATTGTCTTTCTTTTACAGGCTACAAAAGGAGTGGCGAAAATAAGATTAAAAGCATTGCAATCATCAATACTACTCTTGAAGCTTCAGAAACACTACTTCATCACTATGTTTTCATTTCAGGGACTGGGTGGCTATGTATATTAGAAGATTTCCTCTGAAACATGAATCAGGCATGATGGCTTTAACTCTCTCTGTCCCGAACAATGCTCTGTATGTAATCAGCTTTTGTTTCTTGTATATTTGGCCTGAGAATACTAAAGAAATTCAGCCATATATTTTAACATGCATCTGTGGCCTCTTTGTAAGTAACAATCATGATTTTTTTCATTGTAGTTATTGCCACCCATGGGCGTCTGCTGCAAAATCTTAGTGGCTGAAATAATTAGATTAAAAAGATTACACACAGAAAAAACCTCACACGTACCGGAAAAAGGCATGGTGCTCTACACAAGTCTTCCACAAGCGTTTGGCCAATCTGTGGTTATCTAGCTTGAACATGATAGTTGCTTCACTTCTTTCCAACTGGAAATAATCAGAATTGAAATGAATGGTAGTTATCACCATTGTGAGTACAGGAATCCTGTTTTAACTAAAACTGTGTGTAATATGTATGGCAATGTTTCAACATCATTACTCAGGAATCCTGGTTTAGCTAACACTATGTAATGTAATGTGTATGGCAATGTTTCACCACCATCACTCAGGAATCCTGGTTAAGCTAAAACTATGTAATATGTATGGCAATGTTTCAACATCATCACTCAGGAATCCTGGTTTAGCTAAAACTATGTATGGCAATGTTTCAACATCATTACTCAAGAATCCTGGCTTAGCTAAAATTATGTGTAACGTGTATAGCAATGTTTTAAACATCACTCATGAATCCTGGTCTAGCAAAGCCCATCAGCCATGACAGGCTGAGATTAACAAGCCAGGTATCAGTTGCCTGTCGTGTGACCAACCCCTCTAAGCCGTTAATGCAAAATAAAGAAAACACCAAAATCATGAAGTCTGCAATTCTATATTCTTTCATTTAACAGCGCAGTTTATGTTCTGAATTCCTATTTTACAAGTAAATTGTGTATCCCCCCCCCCCCTTTTAATTATGCACTTAGATGTATGATGGTAAGAACAGAACAATGAAAAAAGAGCACACACTACTAACAAAAGAAATTTAATTTTTCAGGAGTGCTACTCTAATAGAATTCCTTACAAACTTCACTATGAGCATTACCCAGATGTTTAGAAGCCAAATATGAATGAGGCATTCTGCCAGGCAACAACTTTAGTTAATCTTGCCACTCCTGCCCTGTCAGGAAGTTACATCTGAATGCTGTGATAATTTTCATTAACATTTTACCGGGCAAATCCTCCCAAAGCGTCCGAACCCCGGAACGAGCAGATTGTCTGAATACGTCCGAGCTACTACTAGCATTGTAAAATCGTGATCGCATGGCTTTTGGAGATTTCCGATTGTCTACTTTGGGTTTCCCCGATAGCTTGACAAAGTAGCCGCCATTTTCAAGCGTGTACTATGAATTTGAACGGATTTTGTTTATAGTTTTCGGGGTTTTTACGCTTTGTTTTTCAAAATGGATTTTGACGATTCTTCAAGTGATAGTGGAGATTTCGATGGGTTCAATTTAAGTGACATTTACGTGCATGAATTTGACTGAATCAGAGCTAGATATCAGCGATTAGCGTTACTTTGCGTCAGCAGTCATGAGTCGGACTTTAAAGAAAGTGATTCTGATTCTGAAAATGTGTTTGTAAATTGCCATATAAATTACTGACAATCACAAACAATACGTTGTATTTTGTAAATATTTGTATTCATGTGTGGATTACCGGTAACATTCACGTAAGTAAAATACTCTGCATGCTTTTTACTTCATTTTGTTTTTTATTTAAGTAAAATCGGTTGACTAACACCTTTTATGTGATGATTTTACTAACGTAACCCGAGATTTTACCGAACCTCAAAATTCTTCTTGACCGTTCAGGGCTACAAAACGGACAAACGTCTGCCCTGTAATGGGTTAATAGCTTTTTCCCCTCAAAAACCACAATTTCTCAACACCCATATTGCAATTAAATATATCTGTTAAGTTTTTATAATCTATGAATCTTTACTTTGCCATATATCGGCTGATCATTACCACTTAGCAACAAAATAACAGTGAAATGCCTACCTCTCCAGGTCGAACCTTGATGTAGAAATGGTTGCGCTTGTAAGACAGCTTAAGAATCTTAGGCCAAACAAAACGGTTCAAGCGAAGTTTGTCTCGAAAAACAAGTAAACCACTGCAGCAAACGCCAACCATGACAGCATTGTTTTCAGAATCCTTGGCTTTGTGAAGGTCAACACCATACATGGCCAGCTTCTTGGCATTGTCAAGGAAGCCTTTCTCAGCTTCATCTGGCGTCTGACCTCTGCAAAGACATAGTTTTGTTTTGATAGCAATAGAAACTAACAAACTGCAAGAATAATTAATATCCCAAAGGTGTCATGAACAACCAATCTTGATGTACGGAAGTGAATTATAGACAATTAGCAAACTGGTGAGGAATTATGTGGAAGCTGCAGATATACTGCTATACAGAAAAACAATAAGAACACCAAGGACAGGTAAATGTATCTTAAAAGAGATCACACAAAGAGGAACTGGTTACTCAAATCAGTATGAAGCCGCTCAACGCGGCCCCGAATGATGATGATGCTGGCTGATGTAGCCTTCAGTTGTTGTTGCTTGACTGAGGCATGCTGGGTAATTTAGCTGGTCAAAATTGAGCGCGCATTTCACCCTGGCAAGTCAGTTCCAAGGCAGCCTTCGCTGAAGGCGGGCGCATCAGCCCAAGTAAAGAGGGCCTGCCACCTAACATTATTCTACTATTTATTCCTTAACTTCAGCAACTATTCTAGACATTTGTTACCAAACCTTAAACAATGATTAAATACGTGACTAGCTATAACTCTGATCGCCTTACATTGCTTAGCAAAAGTGAACAAATCAATTTGCCAACATACCTAAGCGTCTTACAAGGATGTTCACGTGGACTTCTAGTAACAAAATTTCCCCTGGTCTCTGGGTAGTGAGATCGGCCTCCCGTGTGTATTGTTGCGCACGTAAAAAATCCCTTGGCAGTTGGAAATCGAAAAAGAGTAGCCTAACGGCACTGCCTGGGCAAAATTTCGAGTTAAAAATCTACCCAAAGTATTTCAGGATCCTCGCTGTGGTATGGAGTTCGTGCACTGAGCTGAGTATCTCCAAACTCAGGTTTGAGTTAGGAGAAGAACGGAGCACTTATGGGTTACACCCGTGTGCCGTGATGTTGATCCATCGACTAAACTAAACTAAACTAAACTAAACTAAACTAAACAAGGATGTTTTATTGTTTTTGCAGAGATGGCCACACCAGGCACACTTCAGATGGTTTGCTTGACTTTCTCATTTTCGCAGGTTTAGGCACCTGCTAGATGGATATTTGTGACGCGGGCTGTTCACGCTGGATATTTGTGACACGGCCTGTTCACGCTTGTCACTCATATACGTTCTTGGCTGGAGATGGTGTGAGGGGGACGATTACATTCCCCCTCTTTACTTGGGCTAATAAACCCGCCTTCAGTGAAGGCTGCCTTGGAACTGACTTGCCAGGGCGAAATGTGCGCTCAATTTTGACCAGCTAAATTACCCAGCATGCCTCGGCCAAGCAATAACAACTGAAGGTTACATCAGCTCAGCATCATCATCATTCAGGGCCGCGCTGAGCGGCTTCAAGAAGAAGGCAGTCAACTATTCTTTGGACATGTCAATAGAAAGGAAAAGCTGGAGTACGTCAAGACACTCGGAAAAATGGAGAGTAGGAGAGGAGGGGCAGAATAAGAGAGAACATGATAGACAGTTTGACATAGCATGGGAGAACATCGGTATCAGAATGATTGGCAGTGGACAGACATAATGACCAATGCCACACGGTTTGGACTATAATATCACAAATGAGAAATAAATTGAACTATCCACAAATGAAGGGTCGTAGAAACTAAGTGATATTGAATGAAAGGATAAAGAGCTATGAACATTGTAGGCAGGTATTAAATATAATTACTATAACTAGTAGGCCTCTTTCAGTCCTGTAGAACTATAGAGTTGTGTCGCTGGGGAGGGACCAGACAGCACTGCTGGTGACTGCATAGTCCAATGAGAGAGTTACAATCTCTGTCAGTTTCCGCATCTGTAGGACATGGAAGGTCCCGCAGTAAGTGACTGCATTTTATGCCTGTGCCTCCTATGCTCAGTTTTTTGGGATCAGATTGTTCTCAAAGAGAACCAGTCCGTTTTTGTACGTCTCTTCTCCAGGACTATAAGTAAACCTTGGAATATTACTGGTAAAATTACGAACCAATGAATGTAAGAAAATTGAGATATAAACTGAAAGAATTCTAGGTAAAAGAAATAATAAAAAGCTTAATCGTTAAAAGGTACTGTCTGAAAGGTATACTAACTTGTGCAGTTTGTGAAGCTCTGCGATTTTCTCCAGCAGTTCTGGTGTTTGATTTGGAGCGAAAGCCATGTCTTTGATGTAGTCATGGGCATTTCCATGATCAGCAGGGTCATACTCTCCAATATCTGCCTGCACATTGTAAGATCCTAGTATAGCATATGTAGTGAAGGTGCATGGGATCCTGAAACAGAAAACACCAGATGTTTTGGCTACTTAAAGCTGATAAATCCATTTAGTGCATTCTAGCCACCTAATCAAGTGAGAGCTGTATATTTAAAATGACTTTAAACATTTTAGAATCTTGTGAGATCATGATAGTTATGTTCATGTGTTCATGTAATATCTACTACAAATATCTCAATGTCATATAAGTTAAGCATAGTTCTGTTTATTTAATATGTACTTCAAACATCACAGTGTTATGTGAAATCATTGTAATTATCTTCTCCTTCTTTTTCTTCTTCTTCAGCATTCCGAGCCATTAAGGTTCTTTGCTGCTGATACAAGCCGTCTCCATTTGTCTCTCTGGTTGACCATCAAGGTTGTTGCCCAAATAAGTCAGTCCGAATTCGAGGCTTATTTATCTGTTTCGTAACAAAATAGTTTTTACATTGTAATTATGTTCATGTTAAATGCACTTCAAACATCTCAGTATCATATAAGCTAACGATGGTTCTTTTTATTTAGTATGCACTTCAAATATCTCAGTGTTAAATTAACTTCGAGTAGTTTTGTTCATTCGAGACGTTCTTCAAACAGCTCAATATTATGTGAACTCGGCATAGTTCAGTAAACCGCATTGATTTCAAACATTTCATTATCCAGTGACTGAGTTAACATCTACATCTATGTCGTCTTAGAGACACTGGTGGTTTGATACAGCAACAGTGTATGTACTTAACAACTACCTGTTTACAAATTCAATTTGTGGAGTTTGGTGGGCGTGTTAGTGTGGTGGATAAGGGGCTATGCTGATAACATCACGATCGTGGTCATACCAGGCTTTGACACCTAGCTCATCGTCCACCAACAGAGATAACATCACGATCATGGTCATACCGGGCTTTGACACCTAGCTCATCGACCACCAACAGAGGGGAAAGTGACCGGTCATTTATTCCCCTGTGCATCCTGGCCTACAAAAATGTGATGGCCCTAGCACATCACAGACCCATACATAGCAGGTTCGTGCTTTCGGACTTGTTGACATTATTGTGGGAGTACATTTCAAGTGATGATTGGCAACAGCAATTTGAAGCTGAATGCTTCCTGTCAACTTCCAACTTAAGATTGCACCACACAGAATACCAGAAGCGTCTTGTTGAAAGAGTGGAATGGAATATTAGTGGCATATTTTGTTTCACCCAGACTTGTAGTTTCAATTACGGGAATCTCTATGTGGAGTTTGGTCAATTTGGAGTGGCTTTTTTTCACCCACCGCAAGTGGCACATGGTTTACTATGATTTAAGACAGCTTTACATATATCAAATTTACAAGGGTGAAAGATCTTATTTTCTTCTACATTCTAGTCAGCAATGTGAAGAATGACAAAGTATGAAGAAGAAGAAGAAGAAGAAGAAGAAGAAGAAGAAGAAGAAGAAGAAGAAGAAGAAGAAGAAGAAGAAGAAGAAGAAGAAGAAGAAGAAGAAATGTCCTCACCTTCCACTCAGTAAGTCTCTCCTGACTTGCAGCACCACTAGCCATCTGTAGACATCGTTTACAATGAATTTAAGAAAATCACATCGCACATTTATGTGATTCATTATAATGAAATTATACATTTTCTTGACTATTCGTACTATGGCAGCAGTAGTAGAGTTAGTTGTACTTGTAGTCATAGCAGTGGTTGTGGATGTAAGGGGAGTGTTGGTAGTTATTCTTCTTCTTCTTCTTCTTCTTTCGTTAGCTTGAAATATGTCTTAACTGCAATGATGTCTCTTGCATGAATTTAACTGTCTTTTTTTTTAGTTCACTCAGTGGTCCATAGAGTTTATCTTCCACTATCTCTCTAGGCCAGAAGGTCTGCATAGATATGCTGTATTTTGGGCAGTCCTGGAGTATCTGCTCTGCTGTCTGCAATGCCAATCCACATGTGCACATGGCTGATTCACCAATCTTGAATTTGTATACATGTGATTGCGTAATCTATTGTGTCCTGTTCTGAGGCGCAGAATAATAACTTGTTCTGGTCTGTCCATAATGTGGTAGTCATCTTGAGAAGGTTTCGGTGGCTTTCTGACTGATTTGATCATTCTTTTCTTTTGGTGGTATGTAACGGGCACATCAGGCTGTTCTTTTTTGCTCCTTCCTTAGACAATCGATCAGCTCTGTCGTTTCTGGATACTCCACAGTGGGATGGTATCCACTGTATGGTGACCTTATGCTGACTGCTAAGTTCAGAAAGTAGTGTCCTTACTATTGGCAATTTCCCAGACAGGAGCGCCTCAAGTACTGATTTTGCATTTGTCAATAGCACCACAGATTGTACCATGGCTGGTATTTAGTAATTTCTCTGTTGCTATCTTGATTACCTCAATTTCAGCATCATAGTTATGGCAGGATTCTATGTACACTCCCGCTCCTCCATTTCGAACAGCATTTTGTGCTGGCCCATCTGTGTAGACTTGGATCCAGAGGTCCTGTAGGTATTCTTCATAAAGGAAGCTGAGAGTGGCTGTTCTGCACTGTACACTGTTCTGTTCTTCCTTGTCAAATATTTCTCTCACTTTTGTCTGGATTTGTAGTGATAGTCTATGTTCATCTTTCCATGGAGTTCGCTCTGGAATAGTTTTTAGGGGGGATACCAACTGCTTCTTATCAACCTCCCCATAGCTAAGTTTTCAGATCTGTTCTTCATAGGGTGGCCTGGCAAGCTGAGGAACTTTTCTGCTTGTATTAGCATTTTCATATATCTGCGCTCTCTCAGTGCTTGTGTCCTCCCCATCTTCTCCATCTCCACTATAGGGGTTGATCTCATCTCTCCTGTGGTCTCTAAGTGCTTGATTTTGCACCTTGTCCAGCTCTTGTAGTGTGGTTTTTTATGCTGAACACCACGCAGTTGATGCGTATTCCAGGTGTGGACGTATGCTCTGTTGATAAACTTTGCTAAGTATTTTCCCACTGGCTCCCCATGTGGTTCCACTTAGTTTTCTCAGGATAGTTATTTTCCTTCTGGCTTTTGCTACTGCTTTGTTGATGTGCTTTCTCCATGTCAGCCTGTCATCAAATGTTACTCCAAGGTATGTTGGTTCTTTATCTTCTCTTAGGGGTATTCCATTTATCTGGATGATCCCTGCCTTTTGTTTAGGAGAGAGGGTAAATAGAGTTGTGCTGCACTTGTCAGTGTTTATGCTGACACACCATCTATTTGCCCATGCAGCAAATGCATCTGCAGCTCTTTGTAGCGATCTGGTGGCCACTGATGCATGTTCGTTTGTGCTCCATAGAACCAGGTCATCGGCGTATATTGCCGCTTTAATTCCATGTGGTAGATTAGCAACAAGATCATTGATGAAAATTAGAAATAGTGTGGGGGACAAGACTCCGCCCTGGGGAACACTGTGATGCGGCAGTACTTTCTTGCTCTTGAGTCCATCTATCTGTACTCGGGCTCTTCTGTTGTGCAAGTATGCTTTCACCCATTTTTATATTCTTCCACTGACTTGATAGCTTCTCAGTTTCTTCATCAGACCTTCTTTCCAGACTTTGTCAAAGGCTTTCTTCAGATCTATCCATGCCGCAAGCACTAGCTTCTTCTCTTGGAATGCATCACCCCGGGAAGGTTAACCCGGTCAACAAATGCCCGCAGAAGTCGGATGTGTCGGCCTAACGGCGCAAGAACGCAGCTCTGCTGTAAACAGGCACAACGCAATCACATCCAAAAAAAAAACTCCCGATGAACGAAGAAGAAGAAGAAGAAGAATGCATCCTAAATTTCTTGAGCGAGGTAGGTTGTCTGATCTTCCGTAGAATAGAACTGCCTAAAGCCAGCCTGCTGTGGCACAAGGATGTTTTCACTTTCAATGTACCACTGCAGTCTGTGATTGATGATGCGCTCCATTGTTTTGCAGAGACAGCTGGTGAGGCTAATTGGTCTGTAGCTGGAGGCAATGGAACTATCTTTCCCTGATTTTAGGACGGGTATCATGATTGCTTCTCTCCAGGCTTGTGGAACACTGCCTGAGGTCCAGCTGTTGTTGAAGATCTGCAACAGCTTTGCGTTGGCCTCTGTTCCTAGGTTCCTGATCATTTCATTGGAGATACCATCAGCTCCTGGTGACTTTCTCATTTTCAATTTTGATATGGCTAGCTCCAGTTCACTGATTGTGATAGTTACCTCCAGAACCTCATGTTGTATTTAATTCTGTCCTGTATGTTGCCATTTCTCTCAAATCTCTTGTTGTTTCTCTGGATTAATTTTGATTTTGTTATCTTGTGTGAGTGAGTCTGCAAAATGGTCAGCTGCTTGCTTTCCTGTTAAGATGTTTCCGTCTTTATGTAGTGCAATTTTTGAGTTTCTCACTGTGCCCTCATCGTTGTTTTATTAGCTTCCACAACTTCCTTGTGCCTCTTTCAAAGTTCAGTGACTGTTTTCTCCTGCCAGCTTTTCCGTCTAGCCTGCAGCTTGGCCTTTTGAAATTTGGCTTTTGCGTGCTGGTATTTATTGTGGTGCTCTTGGCTGGGTTTGGCCTCTGCTTGCTTTCTACACACTTCCACATCATTATGCAACTGTTCCAGTTCACTACTCCAGTAGGGTTTATAATGTTTACAGGCTCCTCTTGGTAATGTTTCTCATGCTGCCTGTAGTATGCATTTCCCAAACTCTTCAACTACTTTATTTATGTCTTTCTCAGTGTTCAGATTTATAACCAGCATGCTGGTGCGAAGCTTGTACATTGCCCAATCTGCTTTCTTGTAGTTCCATCTCGAGAGGGTGCTGCTTTCACTTACAAGCTCATTTTCTACAGTTAGAAAGACTGGCCGATGGTCACTGCCACCATGTTGTTTTCCAACAATTCATGTAATGTTCCACTCTAGGTCTGGTGAATGAAAAGCCATATCAGGTGCAGTTGTAGTGTGCTATGATCTCGAGTAGAAAGTATGTGGGTCAGACGACTTGTTAATCAAGATGAATCTATTCTCATCCTGCCCGTCTTCCAGTCTCTCTCCTCTCTGGTCCATGTGATCATAGCCCCAGCTCTGCGAGTGGCTGTTGAAATAGCCACACAAAATCATTTTTCTTTTAATGGTAGTGTGTCCAGTGCCTGTGGACGGTCACTAGGACAGTAGTAATTGATCAGATGTAGGTCTGCATTGCCAGTCTTAAGTTTAATTGTCCATCCTCCTGATGTGTCCTATCCATCTAAGTCTACAAAGACTTCATTCTGATACTCAGCCCCTTGCATGTAAACTTCAATTTGGGAAGCAGTGATGTTATTTTTTTTACAAGGGTCAGTAACCCACCCTTTTGACTGTCCTTTCGGTCAGATCAGTAACACTGGTAGCCTCTAATTTTGAAGGTTATATTTTTGTTGAGGTGAGTTTCTTGTGGTAGTTATTGATGGTGGCATTAGTAGCAGCAACCATAGTTGTGGTGGTAGTGATTGTAGTAGCTGTGTTAGTGGTAATTGTAGGCTATTTTGCAATAGTTGTAATAGAAGTGTTGCAATGGTGGCAGTAGTAACAGCTGTAGTTACAACAGCAACTCCATTTGTAATGGTAGCAGCAATAGTAGTAGTAGTCACAATAAGTTATCTGTGAACCCAAATACCCTGAAGAATAAATTGACTGCTAATTTCATAAGAAAAAAAAAAAAAACAGAAGCAAAATGCATACAAGCTAGGAAATGATGTTATTTCAAGACAGAATGCTATGGACATTGTTTGTACTATGTTGTGCTGTGTTCCTTGTAAGCCAGTGTTGTGTAATAAATAAAGAAAAGCACATCACTCAATTTTACAAGGACATACACAGAAGACAATTAACATACAATTAATGGTCGAGACAGGAACACGGAGCTGATCCACGACTCTGGTGATCGAATGAGATGGCAGAACATGACCGCCCACTCTTACCGGCATGGTACATGATGGATGGATGGAAATAGAATTAATCAGGTTAATTAACCAGGTTAATTGGCTGATAATCCTCCGAAGAATGAGTTTGAACTCAAGGCATTGGCATTCATGTTGTCTGTCTGAGACCTGAAAGGAAACTGCATCTTCAGTGTAGAGTTGTTATAGAGACTTCTCCAAATCTGGTAGCAAAGTAGCATTTCCATGTGGGATGTGTTACAGAAATCTCTATTCCCCCTACAAGCACAGAAACCAGTGGGGGTGTGCAAGACCAGTATTGGAACTTCACATCTGTAGACAAGCATGTCAGGATGTATAGCAGTGTAGGTGAGCTAAAGTAAACCGTGACGTACATATAGAACATGTTTCAATGTTGACATTCTCTGGAAACGATGACAAAGGCCGGCGACATCCAAATTTCAAGTTCCATGCTTTATTGGTTGTTCATTCTTCATACAAAAGAAGGCACAGCATCTTACAAGACATTGGACTGCCAAAGGTTTACAAAAGAACTGCTTCGCTCAATTAAACACACTCTGGATGGAAAACCAACTTTCACGACCTAGCCGGCTGGTGGTCAAACTTCTCTCTGCCGTAACTAGGTTTGTTGTCATTCCACGACCCCCCCATAGCTACCTCTAACCACGGTGCTCACGCATGCATTGTTCCCTAATACATCTTTATATTGCGCACCATCTAGCCCTCCATGCCCTACAACCTCATAACAGGATACTCTGTTATAGATGTAATGAGGTCATGATTCAGCACAGCACATATGTACTGTCTGGGATTAGACTTGGCTTGGTCATGTTTCTTCCAAAGGTTTTAGGTACTTTGTCAACACACTCCAACACAATGTCCAGGGGAAGAGATAAATGGCACAACTCACATATTACAGTGTGAATCTTAAACACCCCTTAGGGCCAGCCAGGTTTCCATACTCTGATGCTGCAAGGCAAACAGTAAAAGAGAAGAAGAAAAAAAACATAATGAGTAGTGAAACACATAGATATAACAAGAATGTAAATTCACTGTATTAAATCAGTGACTCTATTCACCTTGTAAGGCTTTCTCTTAGCTGTGAAGGGTCTGGTGGGTAGAACTTCAGTGCAAATTCAAAAACCCAAGCACCACCTAAAAAAAATAAGAACATAAAATCATGTAAGAGAGTAGAGAAGTAGTTGGTAGTTTATAAAGGTGTCATAATGTGATGTATTCATCTAGCTTGATGTCTATGTGTGGCAAATTATAATTGCCATATGCGTATGCACAGGCATATACAAAATTTCACAAGTACATTGTGCTGACAATGTCAGCCATACAACCTAAGAACACAGTGCTGTTGTGAAGGATTTTTAGGGGGTTAGAGGACTTACTGTGAAGGATATTCATGAGAAAATGTTGCTCGTCTACAGCAGAAAGTGATTGTTGAGAAAAGTGGTACACAACTGATTTGCTAACAACAACATTGAGTGCTAATGTGGCTAAGGCATTAATCCAATGACTTCTATGGTGCAGGTATTGGAAGGAACAATAAAAGAATGGGATACATACATCAATGTTCACAGACATGATGAGAAATTTACTGTGTACATACAATAATCAGTTATCAAGTTCCCGTCTCCCGGAAAGGTTAACCCGGTCAACAAATGCCCGCAGAAGTAGGATGTGTCTGCCTAACGGCGCAAGAACGCAGCTCTGCTGTAAACAGGCACAGCGCAATCACATCCGAAAAAAAAACTCCGGATGAACGAAGGAGAAGTTCCCGTCTCACATAGATTTTTATATATACTATTTTGACTTACTGACTGACTTGCCCTCGGAGATTCAAAACTACCTATGACCAAATATGGGACACTAGTTGTTTTTACAAAAATGTTATTCTGATAACTTATTTCAAACTCATGTGTAAGGAAGACAGGACAAGTACTGGACATAAACCATTCATACTGAGAGGACATAACATGTGACTAACAGGCCAATAAATGCACCTTATGACATCTGTAACAGTTTGAGATGAAGCTCATACTTCTGGACCTTCTTGCATTCATTTTGTCATGTTTACATTGACAGACAGGTTCTCCTGATGTAGTCAACAGTTTTTTTTTAGAGCTCATTCGTTCCATACCGCCGGCTCCGCAGCGAAGGGGTTACGGATGCAGTTCGTAGTCCCACATACCATATTCGAAACACAGCTGTTGGCAATTTGGCAGCAGACCGCCTTGCGTTGGTTTTTTATGAAATGGTATGGGTGCCGATCGTTCAAAAAACAATGGCAAACTACTGAACGTAAACTTGCACAACCAGAATATGCTGGGGTTGACTGCAACATCATGTAAAGGATATGCAACAAACTTTTTTTTGGTTCCATACAATGTTGAATGCAGTGCCATCTCACGAGGCCAGCATTCCCTCCTTAGCTGGCTGTAAGGGGGGAAATCCTGGAGAGCATGCTCTGCAGTTTGATCACACTGCCTGCACAAGCAGTGGTGAGTCACTCATAGACCACGTCTGGACATATGTTTGTACAGTCTGTTATACCCTGTCCGAAGCCTCAAATAAATTACCTGCCCCTATTATTATTATATGCTTATATTATTATTTGTTGTCCTAATGTTTAACCTGTCCACATAAATATTCAGCTGACATGGCAGGACACACACAAAAAGTCAAGGATTATGAACTTCTGTCAATCCTGCATCTGACTTCCAACTAGAAGGACACAAACAAACACGCTAGGGGGTTCCAGAATTAAACATGTTTAAGACAATTCTGCACCTGGGTTCCACTGTCCACAACAACCTCTCCCGTGAACAAGTCATGTTAGGCCACAGTCAACAAAGAGCAAGAAAAGCAAACAGCAGACTCACTGACTGTTAAAATACCCTCCCCCCTCCCAACAAGTTGATCTCTACAGATTGAAGTACCTGTGAATGACACAACATACCCAAATAGCAAAACTACTCACGTTTCTTCTGTCTTGCGATCTTCTTGTCTAAATTTAACCAGTACTGAAAACAGAAAGAAGAAAACAAACCAAGTTTGATTACTTTCACCATTGTACACATGCAATTCTATTGTGTTAAAATCAATCTGATCAGGTTGCTAGTCATCCCCAATCAAACAAAGAAAGTGGCACATTTATGCTCCAGTTATCAAAGACAAAAACATCTTTGTTACAAACATCTCAGCCAGTTAAAGTTAGTTGCAATACTTAAGCAAACTGGGTTAATGATGGAAGTAAGAATGTTCATTACTAAACATTAATGATAGTACACAAGATTGTAATAAAGTTTCCAGAAGATTTTAATTAAATTTCACAAATATAAAGGGACAGCACACTTCCACAATGCAGAGGTCTCCCAAGGAATCCTCATATACTTCACAAGACTGCTTGTAACATGTCATTCGTATGACAATGTTTAGTGGCGGACTAATATCAGCAAGAATATGAATAAAATTTGGTGCAACTGCGGTAAAGCTGTGAAAATGTAAACAATATAAAGTGACACAAAGTAGTGTAGCTTTACATAACAGAATTATGACACATACAGGACGTTGCGGCGATTAGCCTTCATCAGCAAACAAATATATTCATAAAACACAACATATAGCCAAGAAGATCTCCTGTGACTACAACAGCGCATGACGACAGGACAAGAAGAATGAGAAGATGAAAAAATGAAAGCAATGAAGAAAAAATGAAAATTGGAAAAAATGTTCGTACTTACCCCAGAATTCCAAGCGAATAATGTGTAACTGCGAATATCACCGATGTCTTCTTTTAATACCCAACCGAGGGAGTGGGGTGTAGGATGATGATGGGATGGTGGGTGTGATGATTCAGTGAGCATGCTCTGTCATCCTGTCGTCACGTGTTGATGTAGTCACAGGAGATCTCCTTGCATGCTCATTGAACTGTCACACCCACCGTCCCGTCATCATCCTACAACCCACTCCCTCGGTTGGGTATAAAAAGAAGACATCAGTGATATTCGCAGTTATACATTATTCGCTCAGAATTCTGGGGTAAGTATGAACATTTTTTTAAATTTTCATTTTCTCTTCATTGCTTTCATTTTTTCATCTTTCTCGCCCTGTCGTCATGTGTTGATGTAGTCACAGGAGATCTCCTTGACTATATGTTGTGTTTTGTGAATGTGTGTGTTTGCTGATGAAGGCTAATAGCCGCAACATCCTGTATGTGTCATAATTCTGTTATGTAAAGCTGCAGTACTTTGTCATTTTATATTGTTTAATATCAGCAAGGTAATCCTTTCTTCCTTATGTGAATGGACAGATGAGCACCACATCTTTTACCACTGAGCATTTCTGAGAATCCATAACTACGTGATCCTCTGCCACTTCAGTTCAGTGTCCAGATTTATTTGAGGTGCATGTCATGGACGTATGGCAGAAGATTTGAGATTCCACAGAAAATGAGCAAGAATATTTGCAGATCTTCTCTTTGTTCAGCTGATAGCTGGCTTCTGCAGCAAGAATACAGTGCAACCTTTAAACTTAGCGCTGCTGCCTTAACTTCTGGTCAGAGCATTACAGAAACAACCAGCATATACTTTCTGTACTGGTGTGACTGAACACTTCTGGATATGCCAAGAGTGCATTTCAATGTATTCTTATTAACAGCAGCAGAAAAGAATCTGCATTTTTACAACAGCATATGGGGAAAAAAGAACCATGTGACAGGATATACATTAATTGCCCTCAAATAACCCGCCAACTACGTAACTTTCAAAAATAATTGGTCAATTTGTCTCCAAATTGTCACTTGACCCCCAGTGCTGGGGTGACAAAAGCTACCAGTTTGTTTCTCTCTGATAGCCGATATTTTTGGAGAACAAGTTCCACAGTTTGTGTGTATAATTGCAGAGACCCATACAAGTGCATACCGTATTTCTACACTGAACATGTGTATCTATGTCTACTGAAGCTGGTTCTCTGTCTGAAAATCATTACTTGGATCTCTTCTCCACAAGTCATAGTTTGGTGATGAACCCCATGACAGACTTTACTTAGGGTGCAACATGCGGAAATGAAACTGAATGATTCAGGCACACCTTTTCTTTGACACAATGTACACACCACACCATAAAGAGGGGTTAAGTATGAGCCAAAGAAAGCAGATAAAAAAAAAAAAGATATATTAGTCCCTTGGATTGGCAAAGAATGAAAAGATGACAGGAAAATACACTGTCAACGCAGCTTTCAGAAATATTGAGAACATAAACCTTATACATAGAATTGCTCATTAAAATATAATAAATTAGGTACAGAATCAGCAAAACTTCAAGGTACAGCTGCAGCATATGAATGACCAAGAGTAATATAATTACAATTTAAAACAACAAGAAACGTTATAACAATGCCAATATCAATAATAATGATAATGCCATACAGAAGTAACATACGATAAATCAAAGAAAATCTGAATGTGCAACATATGTTCTGTATATCTTTGTCCACAGTAAACTCACAACATAAGTAAAGATCCTTAAGATTGAGACGTGTTAAGGATACAGCAACAGTCTCATACATGGTGATCATAAGTGTCGTGCCGGCCACCTTTTATTTTCCCAGTACAAATTTTAGCTTCACAAAAGTAAAGTACATCATCATGTTCCTTGCCATATGCTGTGGCCATTCAAGGCTGTCCTCAGATATTGATCCTCAGTTAATTCTGACAATGATACTCCTCCATTCATGTCGCCTTAAATACTGGTCATCGGTGTTCTGGGTTAATCTGTCAATGATATTCTTCCATTCATGTCTGTCCTCAGATATTGATCCTCTGTGTTCTTGGTTAATTCTGTCTATGATACTCCTCTATACCGACATGTTAGACCACCTGGCATCATTATTCTCGATCTGCCTCTTTCTTTCCTACTGTTGATTTCTCCAGTTGACACGATGTTCTCCAATGCCTCCCTCTTTATTAGATACAAAAGAACACCGTTTCTTTCTTACAGTTGCTTACATTGTTCTACTTTCATTACTCTCTTCCTGGCAATCGTTGTTAGCTACTCTGGCAGTCCAAGGTATTCAAAGATACAGAAAAGAATACAACAATGACACACGAACAAAACAAATCAGGGACAACAATAAATACCTTTAGATGAGAGGGCCCTCTGTCATCTGTGTAAGTCAGGCCAAAATAATCCCTTTCTATAAGGTCAAGACGAGTACACACTTTGTCAAACAAAGCACGGCCATTGTCATTCTTCTGCAAGTTTAATCAAGCAGTATATATATTTATAAACAAATATACACAATGCTTCAGCAAGTTTATATGTACAAGAAAACTGAAGCAACAAACTTAAAAAAAAACCAACAGCAACAAATTGGTGTCATTCTATAATTAAGAGCAGGAACTCTTTTAACATTACCAACAATGTATTTTTCAAATCTAAGAAAATCTGAATGTGCAACATATATTCTGTATATCTTTGCCCACAGTAAACTCACAACATAAGTAAAGATTCTAAAGATTGAGACGTGCTAAGGACACAGCAACAGTCTCATTTTTGGTGATGATGTGTGTCACATTGGCCACCTTTTATTTTTCCCTGTACAAATTTTAACTTTTTCCGTCCCAAGCAACACATGACTCATGATGGGCTTTTACCGGTGAATACAAACCACCATGAAATGTGTTCTCGCACTTTTTATAGTTGGTCAAAAGTATACTACAGAAATCTGGCTTTCCCGCTGGTCACTTAAACTGTATATTTAGCCTATGATTCATGATATTTCGTAGTGGTTATTTACTCATTTGGATTTCATCTGCGAAAGCTTCTGGGACAGAAATAGTTAAGAGGCTAGGTCACCCACAGAGCTGTTCTAGTTAGAAAAAAAGACACCCGTTATTTCTGATAACTAGACTCTTCAAAGAATATTTACAACAATGAATCTTGAAAGAGCTGCCAAAATATACCATTAAAAACGTGTCAAGTTTCAGTATGAAAATTGGCATGAACTTTTTTTAAAATGTCACTTCACAATGTTTTTAACTTGCTAATGCATGTGACCAGTCTGTGGCTTAGGGGATAATGAAACGCAGTTTCATAATTCTCCAAGATACCGAGTCAAGGGTTTGAAATCAGCTGCGCGTGATTTACAAGTAGGCCGCTTTGCACTGATTTCCATGGTATGAGACATCGGCCTTTCAGAAAGCAAAAGCAATCTACTGAACTAACATGACCTTCTAAATCACAAACAGCCAGTCAATGCAGGAGATGATTGCAACATCCTGTAAAGCACACCTTTTCTGGTGAAATCATTGTGGTAGTTTCCCTTTACTTTCCGAATGAGAGATCAACATGCTACGAGGGGAAGCCAATAAGTAAGTCAAAAATGGCTGTAGAAAAATAACGAACTATGATAACAACTTGAAACCAGTTTATTTTTATACATGCATTGTCCCTTTATTTCTCAACATAATTTCCACCAACATTGATGCACTTTTCCCATCGTTTTATCAGTCCTCCAAAACTGGCTGCATAGAACTGCGTGCTCTGTTTTCTACACTTTTTCATTTCACATTCAACTTCGGCGTCATTCACGAAATGTCTCCTGCCAAGGTGAGTTTTAAATGGACCAAAAAGGTGGAAATTGCTAGGGGCTAAGTCGGGGCGGTAAGGTGGACATTACTCGCCTGTCACTTCTAATAATCTCCTCCACCCGCTGCACGGATGCTTCTATTGCAATCTCAACAGGACGCGCATATAGGATTTCATCAACAATTTTAGAGCGTCTTTGAGAAAATTTTTCTACCCAGCTATGCACCGCTTTACAGGACAAACATTTGTCAGCATAGACAAGAAGCCTTTCCTTATGAATGTTCTTTGCAGGCAGTCCTTTTGCCCACAAAAAAAAATAAAAAAACGCACAACAGCATGTTGCTCTTTGGTTGTACACTCCGTTAGTACAGTTGCCATTTTGTTTATGTGCTGCGCATGCGCATGAGACACCTAGCGCCACCTGACGAACGGGAATATGAAGTTTGATGATGATGTCACCTAATGACACCTGTAGAAAACACCAAATACATTTACCTGCCATTCCACAGAACTGTGTGACTTACTTATTGACTCGCTCTCGTATAAACATGCTGGTGTGACTTTTGTAGTTTTTTTTTTTTTTTATAAATCTGACCAGGCAGTGGCCAATTTCATACTCACTCATTCAGTAGCATATCCTTTGCAGAACCTCACTCCCATAACAACCTTCTGGAAAACTTCTCGGTCATAAGCAAGATGTCCCATGTCCAATACACCCATCTGCAGAACATCTGCCACATCCTGCACCCATCTTCTCCTTGGCCTTCCTCTTCCTCTCTTCCCGGGCTTATACCCCTCCATTATTGTTCTCTCCAAACTTTCATGACGTTTCAAGTGATCCGGTCACGAACATGGACAGTGAAACGGTTAAGGCCTCTGAAGTGTTTATGCTCATGGCTACCATTTGCATTTTCTTCATGTTGGACTGATAGTTTATGGTTTCTGTCGCCCTGCTACTGAGTTGAGTGTGTGGCACGACGCTGTGAGCTGTGAATTTTGTGTGAAATGCTTTTAAATCTGCCCGAGGTTGTGGAGCGTGAACTGCATGTTCAGAGCAATGGCAGCTGGCTATGTCCCAGAATTGACCGGCTTTGGTGCCTTATGCAGAAATGTGTGGCTGCTGGTCTTCTGGTGACTGCCGCTTCCTTTGTCGATGAGTTGTGTTTTCGTGGAGGACTGTTGTTTTGGCATTCTGAAGACGGCATTACGTACAGTGAAATGTTTTTTACATCTGTCCGAGGTGTTGTGGCGTGAACTGCATGCTCGAAAAATGACGTAGCTGGCTAGAAAACATCTAGAAATGGAACAACATCATCTAGAAATATCTGCATGTATGGCGGCTGGTTGTGTCAGAGAAGTGACCAGTTTTTTGCCTTATGCAGAAATATGCAGCTGCTGGTCTTCTAGTGACTGCCAGTTCCATCGATGATGAACTGTATGTTTCGTAGAGGACTTTCGTGTTGGCATTCTGGCGATGGCATTATGTACAGTGAAATGTTTTTACATCTGTCCGTGGTTGTTTTGTTGCATGATCTGCATTTCGGAGAATAAAAAATGGCGTGGCTGGTTATAAAACATCTAGAAACGGAACATCTAGAAACATCGAGACCTTGTAGGTGAACATCTGGTTGGGAAAGTGACTGCCACTTCCATCAAGGATGAACTGTATGTTTCGAAGAGGACTTTTGTGGTGACATTCTGGCGGCGGCATTATACACAGTGTGCCTGAGCAGGCTGTTGTTTGTCAAGACTCCTGTCTTTTCCACTTTTCACATGGGGCAGTGAGGAACATTTTATGTGATATTCACAGGCACAGGAACGGAGCATAATGGGGACGACCCATTGCTGTGATGTTGGAACTGCGAAAAACTAACTAACTAATTAAATTGTTATACTACACCTTACAATTTCTAAACGTGGAGGCATCTTTCACATGGGATCTCCTATTTGTTGCCCTTGTTCAAGAAAACTAAACATCTGTTCCGTTAACCAGGATCAGCAAACATCTTCCACTTCATGCATTAATAAAAAGTCTAACGGAAATATCTGGATACTAGACCCAAGTAACAATTCATCCTTACAAATACAACACTATTGTTTCGAATATCGGATGCCAGATTGCTAGATATTCAAGCGTAATCTAATCATTAAAAACAGACTTGACAATACTGCAACTTACATCGATGCTGAACTCCACATTTTCTCCATCAAGCAAAAAAACGTTGCAGGTAACATTTTTACCCGAAGATTTTGGCGGCGCTGGCTTTGTTGGAGATTTGTTACTCATCTTGTTTGGATTTTTCTCATCAATCTGAAATGGCAATGAAAATATCTTGTAATTTAACATTTATTTTATACTGTATCATTATGTAGACAAATAAGCCAAAGAATTATATGCTAGTATTCATCAGTGAACATATAATGAGATCTACAGAGAATATGTCTGGGATCCTGGTTTGTGGATATTATATAAACAACTTACGTTATAGCAACAAGTCAAAAGGAACTACAGGGACTGATAGATACAGTGGTTGTAGAAAGTGAAAAAAATGGGTCTTAGTTTGAATAATAGAAAGACAGAAGTCATGGTGATATCAAAGAAACAGATTGTGCCTAAATGTGCAATTAAAGAAAATGACGTTATTTTGGGGAAAGTGCAGAAATTCAGATATCTAGGCACATGGATAATATCATATGGAAGATGCACCACTGAGATAAAGAACAGAATAGGACAATCAAAAATTGTATTGTATCAAATGAATAAAGTTTTGTGCAATAAGTCATTGTCCTTGAAAGTTAGAGAGTTTGTGTATGTTACATAGAACCAAATTTCCCGTGATGGTTAACCCGGTCAACAAATGCCCACAGAAGTTAGATGTGTCGGCCTAACGGCGCAAGAACGCAGCTTTGCTGTAAACAGGCACAACACAATCACATCCGGAAAAAAAAAACTGGATGAACGCAGAAAAGAAGAAGAAGAAGAACCCATTTTGACAAACAGCTGTGAATCCTGGACAATTAGTAAACAGGCCAAAACATCCCTGGAAGCCTTGGAGATGTGGTTTTATAGAATTATACTGAAAATTAATTGGACAGCCAAAATGAGCAATTTGGACATTTTCAGGGAAGCTAAGTGGCAAAGACAAATTATCACACAAACATCAGAAAGAGGCAGTCATCGTTTTTTTTTTTTTGGACATGCTATGAGAAGACAAAAATTAGAACATGTCATGAAAACTGAAAAGATTTGCGGAAAAAGAGATAGAGGAAGACAGCGGAAAGAGAGATAGAGAAAGACAGAGGGAGAAGATTCTTGACAGTCTTGTGTTATGACACGGAAGGAAGTCAACACACGAATTGATCCACGACGGCGGAGATCGTAATTTGTGGACAAGCATGATTGCCATGCCAGCCGGCAATGGATGATGATTCATCAGTACTTGGAATACCCCATTGAGTTCTAGCCTTAAGTACATCCTAAGTGTTCCCCTTTACCCAAAGTGCCACTCAAGTGATGGAGTTCCATCAATCTGAGATTAGATTTCCTGTATGAATGTTTCAAGCTGTATTAAATTTGTATAAATTTGCATATCAAATTTGTATAGTAATATTATGAAATTTATTGGAGAATAAATGCATTCACGATTCAAGCCACATCATCAGAAGGAAAAAGATGAAAGGAGTATAACTAAACTAGCGACACTATTGGTACACGCACACTCTCACTTATGCATATGCACACTCACTTATGCATATGCACACACACTCACACCTATGCACACACACAATCTCCCACCTATGTGCACACACACTCTCTCCCCACCTATGCACACATGCTCTCCCCCACCAATGCAGACACACCAGTGTCCTGTGCAGAACTCTGCTTCCTTAAGTTAGCTGCATAGCTTTTACAGGACTTCACAGTCAACCCCAGCATTTGTTGGCTGTTTGTGATATTTTGGCAAGTTTACATTCAGTAGTTTACCATTGCATTCTCAACGACTGGCACTCATACCATTGTATGAAAACCAATGCAATGCGGTCTGCTGCAAAATCACCCGCAGCTGTGTTTTAAACGCAGTATGCAGGATTACAAATTGCGCCCGTAAGCCAATCGCCACAGCACCAGTTTTTCCATACGGCTTTCGAAATATCTCTCTATCATAAGTCAGACCATGAGTGCGGCCGAACAAGGGTTCGATTCCTGGGCTCACTGATGGCAGGAAAAACTGGCCTCCTATTCTTCCATGTACACAGACCTACAAGATGTGATGTTCCCACTACACAACAGGCCCAAAGCAGATTCCTGCTTCAGGACTTCTATTTATAAGCCAGATGTCCTGCCTCTGTTGCTGTCATGAACAAATTATCCATATCTGGAATCCATCAACATTATGGTCTTCCTCTTCACTGCTTCCTCAGTACACCTCCCTCCACAGTTATCTCTTCCAGACATTCTTTGACTGCTCTTGTTTTTTGCGCTTATCCGAGAAGTACAGATATTCCATCTCACCACCCAAGAGATCACAGGCACTAATACCATGCCTGTCTAGGTAACTGCATCATGCTAACCATGTTTTAATGCATTTTGCCATCTTAGTGGGATGTGAGAGTATAAAAAAAAATCAGATGTACAGATTCAATTAGAATTTTTTTCAAGAACCACTGGTATCTAATTATATCACACTGCCCCTCTGATCTCTTCGGTAGTAATACCTAGGAATCTCAGTGGCGAAAGTGGTCAAGCCATCTGCCACGCGCTCTAAAGGTTGTGGGTTCAATTCAAGGCTAGGTCTTTCGGTTCACGAGTGCATTTTTCTCAGAGACTTCTGGGGGTCGTCGCTGGAGCTATGGAGTTGGTGCTTTCGGCAGGCCGCCCTGCGGAAAGAGACCGAGCCATATGGGATAAAATCCGTGGCAATGAAGTCAATCCTCTTGACATTTAAGTCTTTTTTTTAATACTTGATACCTAGGTTTCTCAGATAAAGGCAAAGAAACAGGAGGTCTCTTGAGCATATTAACCATCCTGTAGCAGTTGCACACAAGTAGGTAGCAAGGCTGCTGCCCTGGCAAACTGTTAGGGAGAAGTAAACCTACCCATGGGTAGATAGAGCCCATTATCTTGTATGTTAGGGAGAAGTAAACCTACCCATGGGTAGATAGAGCCCATTATCTTGTATGTTAGGGAGAAGTAAACCTACCCATGGGTAGATAGAGCCCATTATCTTGTATGTTAGGGAGAAGTAAACCTACCCACGGGTAGATAGAGCCCATTATCTTGTATGCTAGGGAGAAGTAAACCTACCCACGGGTAGATAGAGCTCATTATCTTGTATGTTAGGGAGAAGTAAACCTACCCATGGGTAGATAGAGCCCATTATCTTGTATGCTAGGGAGAAGTAAACCTACCCATGGGTAGATAGAGCCCATTATCTTGTATGTTAGGGAGAAGTAAACCTACCCATGGGTAGATAGAGCCCATTATCTTGTATGTTAGGGAGAAGTAAACCTACCCATGGGTAGATAGAGCCCATTATCTTGTATGCTAGGGAGAAGTAAACCTACCCATGGGTAGATAGAGCCCATTATCTTGTATGCTAGGGAGAAGTAAACCTACCCATGGGTAGATAGAGCCCATTATCTTGTATGTTAGGGAGAAGTAAACCTACCCATGGGTAGATAGAGCTCATTATCTTGTATGTTAGGGAGAAGTAAACCTACCCATGGGTAGATAGAGCTCATTATCTTGTATGTTAGGGAGAAGTAAACCTACCCATGGGTAGATAGAGCTCATTATCTTGTATGTTAGGGAGAAGTAAACCTACCCATGGGTAGATAGAGCTCATTATCTTGTATGTTAGGGAGAAGTAAACCTACCCATGGGTAGATAGAGCCCATTATCTTGTATGTTAAGGGAAAAGTAAACCTACCCATGGGCAGATAGAGCCCATTATCTTGTATGTTAAGGGAAAAGTAAACCTACCCATGGGTAGATAGAGCCCAGTATCTTGTATGTTAAGGGAAAGTAAACCTGCCCAGGGGTAGATAGAGCCCATTATCTTGTATGTTAGGGAAAAGTAAACCTACCCACGGGTAGATAGAGCCCATTATCTTGTATGTTAGGGAATAGTAAACCTACCCAAGGGTAGATAGAGCCCATTATCTTGTATGTTAAGGGAAAGTAAACCTGCCCAGGGGTAGATAGCGCTCATTATCCTGTATATTAGGGAAAGTAAACCTACCCACGGGTAGATAGAGCCCATTATCTTGTATGTTAGGGAAAAGTAAACCTACCCATGGGTAGATAGAGCCCAATATCTTGTATGTTAGGGAAAAGTAAACCTACCCACGGGTAGATAGAGCCCATTATCTTGTATGCTAGGGAAAAGTAAACCTACCCATGGGTAGATAGAGCCCATTATCTTTATGTTAGGGAAAAGTAAATCTATCCATGTGTAGATAGAGCCCATTATCTTGTATGTTAAGGGAAAGTAAACCTGCCCAGGGGTAGATAGCGCTCATTATCCTGTATGTTAGGGAAAAGTAAACCTGCCCAGGGGTAGATAGAGCCCATTATCTTGTATGTTAGGGAAAAGTAAACCTACCCACGGGTAGATAGAGCCCATTATCTTGTATGTTAGGGAAAAGTAAACCTACCCATGGGTAGATAGAGCCCATTATCTTGTATGTTAGGGAAAAGTAAACCTACCCATGGGTAGATAGAGCCCATTATCTTGTATGTTAAGGGAAAGTAAACCTGCCCAGGGGTAGATAGCGCTCATTATCCTGAATGTTAGGGAAAAGTAAACCTACCCATGGGTAGATAGACCCCATTATCTTGTATGCCAGGGAAAAGTAAACCTACTCATGGGTAGATAGAGCCCATTATCTTGTATGCTAGGGAAAAGTAAATCTACCCATGGGTAGATAGAGCCCATTATCTTGTATGTTAAGGGAAAGTAAACCTGCCCAGGGGTAGATAGCGCCCATTATCTTGTATGTTAGGGAAAAGTAAACCTACCCATGGGTAGATAGAGCCCATTATCTTGTATGTTAGGGAAAAGTAAACCTACCCATGGGTAGAGCCCATTATCTTGTATGTTAAGGGAAAGTAAACCTGCCCAGGGGTAGATAGAGCCCATTATCTTGTATGTTAGGGAAAAGTAAATCTACCCATGGGTAGATAGAGCCCATTATCTTGTATGTTAGGGAAAAGTAAACCTACCCATGGGTAGATAGAGCCCATTATGTTATATGCTAGGGAAAAGTAAACCTACCCATGGGTAGATAGAGCCCATTATCTTGTATGTTAAGGGAAAGTAAACCTGCCCAGGGGTAGATAGAGCCCATTATCTTGTATGTTAGGGAAAAATAAACCTACCCACGGGTAGATAGAGCCCATTATCTTGTATGTTAGGGAAAAGTAAACCTACCCATGGGTACGTAGAGCCAATTATCTTGTATGTTAAGGGAAAGTAAACCTGCCCAGGGGTAGATAGCGCTCATTATCCTGTATGTTAGGGAAAGTAAACCTACCCACGGGTAGATAGAGCCCATTATCTTGTATGTTAGGGAAAAGTAAACCTACCCATGGGTAGATAGAGCCCATTATCTTGTATGTTAGGGAAAAGTAAACCTACCCATGGGTAGATGAGCCCATTATCTTGTATGTTAAGGGAAAGTAAACCTGCCCAGGGGTAGATAGCGCTCATTATCCTGTATGTTAGGGAAAAGTAAACCTACCCATGGGTAGATAGAGCCCATTATCTTGTATGCCAGGGAAAAGTAAACCTCATGGGTAGATAGAGCCCATTATCTTGTATGTTAGGGAAAAGTAAACCTACCCATGGGTAGATAGAGCCCATTATCTTGTATGTTAAGGGAAAGTAAACCTGCCCAGGGGTAGATAGCGCCCATTATCTTGTATGTTAGGGAAAAGTAAACCTACCCATGGGTAGATAGAGCCCAATATCTTGTATGTTAGGGAAAAGTAAACCTACCCACGGGTAGATAGAGCCCATTATCTTGTATGCTAGGGAAAAGTAAACCTACCCATGGGTAGATAGAGCCCATTATCTTTATGTTAGGGAAAAGTAAATCTACCCATGGGTAGATAGAGCCCATTATCTTGTATGTTAAGGGAAAGTAAACCTGCCCAGGGGTAGATAGCGCTCATTATCCTGTATGTTAGGGAAAAGTAAACCTACCCATGGGTAGATAGAGCCCAATATCTTGTATGTTAGGGAAAAGTAAACCTACCCATGGGTAGATAGAGCCCATTATCTTGTATGCTAGGGAAAAGTAAACCTACCCATGGGTAGATAGAGCCCATTATCTTTATGTTAGGGAAAAGTAAATCTACCCATGGGTAGATAGAGCCCATTATCTTGTATGTTAAGGGAAAGTAAACCTGCCCAGGGGTAGATAGCGCTCATTATCCTGTATGTTAGGGAAAAGTAAACCTACCCATGGGTAGATAGAGCCCATTATCTTGTATGTTAGGGAAAAGTAAACCTACCCACGGGTAGATAGAGCCCATTATCTTGTATGCTAGGGAAAAGTAAACCTACCCATGGGTAGATAGAGCCCATTATCTTTATGTTAGGGAAAAGTAAACCTACCCATGGGTAGATAGAGCCCATTATCTTGTATGTTAAGGGAAAGTAAACCTGCCCAGGGGTAGATAGCGCTCATTATCCTGTATGTTAGGGAAAAGTAAACCTACCCATGGGTAGATAGAGCCCATTATCTTGTATGTTAGGGAAAAGTAAACCTACCCATGGGTAGATAGAGCCCATTATCTGGTATGCCAGGGAAAAGTAAACCTACCCACGGGTAGATAGCGCTCATTATCCTGTATGTTAGGGAAAATTAAACCTACCCATGGGTAGATAGAGCCCATTATCTTGTATGTTAGGGAAAAGTAAACCTACCCATGGGTAGATAGAGCCCATTATCTTGTATGCTAGGGAAAAGTAAACCTACCCATGGGTAGATAGAGCCCATTATCTTGTATGAAATCTGCCTACAGGAAGTAAACCTTACACACATTCACGCTGAAGTCTGACACACTGACCTCCGAGCTGCATGACTAAATGTGACATTTTTCTCTCGAAAGAGGAATGAAGGAGAAGAAAACAGTTAATAATACACCAATTCAATATCATATGCTGGAGCATGGCTTTAGAGTGTCTTCTAATTTCTACCTCTTTCTTTGTTCCTTTATATGAATGCCAATTAATACCTATGAATGTACTTCTTGGGTTATTTCGAATTTCAATTGACTGTGATTTTTCAGTAAATTATAAAAATGATATTCATAAGTGAAAAACATAGAGAACATGAATATCAGAAAGAATTAAACATTTTATTTATTGATCTGCACTTTTATTTAAATGCGCAGCAACAGGTAATGCTATTAGCGTTGGTTAGTTACTAACCAGTAGTTTATTAATTATCAAAATTACTACTATTACTATATTTCTATTAATATTATTAGCAATGTCAGTTACTTGAGTTATCGGCCTTTATGAGTATGAGGTGGGGGAAGGTGGAAGCGTTTTTCCCGGAAAATTTTTAGCGATCATCCTGTGACTGCCAGTTTTTACCCACGACTGCTTTTGATTCAACATATCGAAAAATCCACCAACAGAATTATTTTACGAACACGCTACCTTGTAGTTTCCAGAATGCCATACTAGGTCACGTCTGAATACAGATTGTAAACAATTGCGACCTGTATTTCAAGCCGTGCGAAATAATATACTGCTTAATTTTCCCTGGGCTACGGAAGAAAACGAAACCCATGCATTGTGTCAAACAGGATCTAATCTTAACTTCAAATTGCTTGCAGATTAATGAGCTGGGCGCTGTGGGTGCAATTACATCTGAAACAACAATTTTTAAATTCTGTGTTCAAATTTTACATATATGTGAAGAGTTTCAACAATGTTCGCTTTCGATAGCGTTCAGGAAAAAACGTTTAGCAAACCATGAAAGTGAGAGATGGCAGTCATGAACACAAAATTCAAAATAGCGGCTGTGTTGCAGTAATTTATCTAGTTAGTTAGTTAGTCGACAGATCTCCTCACTGCACATCGAACCATTCAGTACATAAGTGCTCGGATCCCCTCCTCAGCAAATCCTGCAACGTGTGGCGGCTAACGACACCAGTTCTGTGCTGGTTTATCAATCTTCTTTGGCTTCCTGCATAGTGTTCTTTTTTGGCCACACCTCTTTTAATTTGCTGTTCTCGCAGTCTGACCATGGTTGTAGATTCGCAGTCATCACTTGGTTCTTGCAAAATTCTTGCTTCTCGTAGTGCATTCAGAATGCCAGCCTGGTCCATGGCGCGTCCGCCCTCCACATTAGCCATACCTGCGAGCTTGTCAGCCGGCTCATTTCCTTGTACTCCCGCATGCCCTGGCACGAAGATGAAACTAATGTTTGCCACCCGAGATCGCTGCAGAGACAGCAACCACTCTCTTCGGATCCACCCCGTCTCTATCCTCTTGAGCATGCCCAAGTGAATGTCTGTGTCTCGAGCCATGTTATTGCTTTACTTATTGCCATGACTTCCAGTCAGGCTACTTGTGGTCTGAACAAAAGCACCAGAGTCCTCCTTCACAATTCTCCCTCCGGTCCGCGCCATAAAGGCCCATGAGCTTCTCACATGTTGGATGACCGACCCATCTGTGTAAACGACAGCATCAGCGTCTAACAAATTCTCGAAAATCAACGCTTGTACTTCCGCCTCCACAGCAGCCGGATTTTCTTGACTGCATTTTCTGTCTAGTTGGATGCAAACTGAAAAGGGCGTACAGAAATCTGTTAGCATTCGTACCCACTCCTCACCAGGTTCTACGTCCTCCAGTGAACACACCTGTTGAAGAATGTTAAACGCTTGACCCATCCAAGACATTCCTCTTTTTAACCTGCTGCCCTTCACCTTCTTATTTTACTATGCAGTGGATGTTGTGTGTTTGCGTTGACTCTGAGGTAGGCACATGCTCTGCAAATTTGTAGTCTGTCTTCAATGGATGGAAAATCCAAGAATAATGCGCAAAGCTTCGTTTTGTATCCTTTCCATCTGCTTACGGCTGAGAGTCAGGATCACCATCGCATACTCAAAAACAGACATGACCAGCCCCTCATTTAGGAGGCATGATGGCGCAGCTCACAGTTTGCTGCCGCCATCACCCGCTTCGCAGCCAAACCCCGCTTGGCCTTTGTTATCAGCTGGTCTGTGTGCTCATTATAAGCAAGGCTTTGATCAAAATGTATCCCCAGGTAATTCATTGCCTGCATTCTTTCCAGTCTCTGAACACAGATTAACAGTTGGTGTTGGCGTGTTGACAATATGATTATTAAAAGAGAACCATGTCACTGTTGCCTTTGTTGGGTTGACCATTGCCCCAGCTTCAGCACACCAAGTACTTATGCATTTGAGTTCGGTTTGCAGTTCACAGCAACCTGATTTCTATCCTTACCTGACGATACACTAAAACATCATCAGCATATGATATCGTCTGCTCGCTGGTGATTCTCAGTGTAGGCGTTGAACAGCACCGGAGATAACGGTGATCCTTGTGGTAGGCCAGGATATGTTGTTGTTGGTTCCGAAGTCCAACTGCCACATCTTAAAACTACTTTCCGTTGGAAGAGGGCTACAGCAATCCAACTAAGGAGGAACAGACTTATCTTGAGTTCAAAAAGCTGAAGCATTAGAAAATCCAATGGCACTCTGTTGTACGCGTCCTCAAGATCAATCGTTGCAGCAAACGTTTCAATGCCTGAGTGGAAACCTTCGTAAACATCATGGGCAAAAACTGCTGCATTGGCCAAGGTTTCTCTTTTTGGACGGTATCCTCCCATGGTGGGTGGGAAAACACTTTGCCTCTCTAGCTGGCTTGATATTTCTCTGGCAATTAACTTCTCCAGCAGTTTGCCTATTGTATTCTGCATGGTTATTACTCGATATCCCTGAATTTTTGTGTGGTCTTTGTCAGGCTTCGGCAAGGGAATCAGAAAGCTGTGTAACCACTCCTCCTTGATGCTAGCACTCCCTATACTGTTGTTGTACATGTCTGCTAGTTTCTCTAGCTTGTTGTCGGTACACCTAATGATGTCGTCATATCTTATGCCATCTGGCCCTGGAGCGCTGTTTTTTTTATCATTGAAGCACAGCTTTGATTTCTTTCACTATCACTGTGTCTTCATCCGAAATGTTCTGGGTCTTACACCTGTCTGAGGTGACCTCCTTGGCAAGATTTCGGCCTCTTGTGTCTGTCTGGTTGCTCTGCTCTAGATAGCGTTCGAAGAGGGCTTTGCCCTTGTTCTCGTCAGTCCTCTGCCAGATGAGGTAAGCACCTTGGAAGTCAGAAATTTTCTTATTCTTGACTACCCCACTGATGCTTTTATGTAGTCGCCAGAACAATTTCAGTGATTTGTCTGTGCTTACTCTTTGACATACCTCTGCCCATTTTTCACTTTTATTAACCACCTTAACCAGTTTTTTTTTTAATTGCTTACTTTTGTGTGCATCTCTCTTTCTAAGTGCATGCAGGAATTAGGATGGGCAACTCTTCTCGGCGTTTTGCCATTTCCTTACAGCACTACGCTTATCCATCCAGGCCTTCTCCACCTCAAAATTCCACCAGGGTGGCTGCTTCCAGCTTTTTTTCCTGCCCTGAATCTTTCTGTGCTTGTCGCATCTTATTTTACTCACCACATCTTGCCTTGTACTGTCATACTGGAAAATCTTGACCGTTGACTTGTGCTGCCTGATTCTGCCTTTCTCCACCAATATGCTGCAAGGGTGGCGGTCGCTGCCGTGGTACCCTAGGACACCCCATCTACACACTGTAATGTGTGCAGGAGAAACCAGCGCCAGGTCAATAGCACTGTCCTCATCACCTGGGCGGCTTGCTGTCCTGGTGACACAGCCACTGTTGATACAAACCAGGTCAATGGTTTCAAGTGCAGTCTCAAGCTCCTCCCCCTGTGTGTTGGAGGAAATGTTTCCCCATGATCTGCCTTTAGTGTTGAAATCGCCACAGAAAGTGACATTTTTTTTCATGACCTAATATGTCACTTAAGCACTGCCACTTCTGGGAATCCACACTCGCGTTACGGGCATAAACATTAACCAACACGAATGGTAGACCGGATTAGCAGTAATTTATCTGTGTACTTGTATAATTAAATAAACAAGCCACAGTAATAGAAAGAAAAATGTAATGTTCTTAGCTCCCTTTTTATTCATTTTACTCAGATTCCTTTGCACTTCCTGGTTGTATATCACAACACAAAAATATTAATAACTCCACTTAGAACTAACGTACAGTCTTCATTGAGATACTGTTTCATTCGTCTTGTCAAGCTGTATCCAACTGTGATGATTTCATAAGTAAACACCTAATTTTTAAATATTGTCTATATATGCAATTATATCCAATTTCAATTATTAATTATTATTTAATTGCCTCATGCTCAAAATTCAGGGATATAAATATAATTTATAAACATATACAGAAATTGAAACCAACTAAATAGACAAAGCATATCCTATATACATTTATTTATTGAAGAATCAGAAGTTGTAAAACAGAAAGCAACAAAGCAACAAGTTTAGGAATTCTGTAAAACCACAGTTCACCACGGAAGTTGCACAGCCAACGTTCCCCGTTCCACATAATTTTCTCCGGTATTAAAACGCAATTTTAAACTATCTAAATAACTTCTGTGGGTCTCCAATACCGCACCTCATGTGTCGAAAATGCTATTTTACTGCTAATACGGTCAGGGATGCGTTTGGCAGATATAGAGAAACTGCCAACTGGAGAATTTGAGCAGAAACAGAACACATTCTCAACACTCAACACCAACACATGTACACACGGGTCTGACCTAATTTTAAAGGCGGGATATACATTTTAAAATTGCTAACAATAAGAATCAACTGAACCTGTGCAAATCAAAACCAAATTGATAAATATCATTACTTCCTTTTATCCACGAATCAAGCAAAACATCAGGCAGGATAATGAAACGTGACCGCTAAACACTATTTTCCATCAATCACGGTTTTTCGGAGCGAAGAAAATGGCTGCCGGGAACGGTAGTCTAGTCGTACCTTGACACGCTGAGACCCACATAACACGTTTATTACTGCATAAAACAACTAGTTTGTCATTCACACAAATCTTGTATGCCATTCAGTATCCTCTGGCATTCATAAGTAGCATCTACTAGCTTTCTTAGAAAGCCTATTTTGTCATAGGAAAGTCCAAAGACGGAGTTATTTTACGAACACGCTACCTTGTAGTTCCCAGAATGCCATACTAGGTCACGTCTGAATACAGGTTGTAAACAATTGCGACCTGTATTTCAAGCCGTGCGAAATAATATACTGCTTAATTTTCCCTGGGCTACGGAAGAAAACGAAACCCATGCACCGTGTTAAACAGGATCTAATCTGTATAATGGTTAACTTCAAATTGTTTGCTCGCAGATTAAAGAGCTGGGCGCTGTGGGTGCAATTACATCTGAAACAACAATTTGCCACGCCCCCTTGGAATCGTCACTCATCCTAGCTATATATAGTAGATAATTCTCACACGGGTAGTTGCATACACACAAATAATATAGACGGGTTCTAGCTGTGTAGACGTGTCAAGTCAATACCATACACGCATGCATACATGCACTCACACACACCCATACCTACCTACTTACCTACCTGCCTACCTGCACGCACGCGCGCACGCACGTATGTATGTATGTATGTATGTATGTGCGTGCGTGCGTGCATACATACATACATATATACGCACGCACACACATACATACATACATGCATGCACGCACACATACATACATACATACATACATACATACATACATACATACATACATACATACATACATACATACATACATACATACATACATACATACATACATACATACATACACAGACAGACAGAAGACAGAGAGACAGACAGACATATTTCGTCCGTGTCTAGTTATCTGTACGTCGAAGTACAATGGTTTTTACAGCGAGGCGCTGTGGTCATTTGCAGACGACATCATCGAACCACTTGGCGTTACTAAAGCTGTCCATGTATATATTGTCTGGTATATCCTCTTATGTCTATTTCTATGAGAGCCAATCAATGCCTCTAAGTGTATTTTCCATACTAGTTTACGGACAGTTATTTTCAAGCCCTCCCTTCTGGTGACATGACCTGGTGCTGTCTGTCAGGCCAGTAAATATACGAGAGCACTGCATAATTAACACAAGGAGAAGAGAATTAGTAAATATACGAGAGCACTGCATAATTAACACACGGAGAAGAGAATTAGTAAATATACGAGAGCACTGCATAATTAACACACGGAGAAGAGAATCAGTAAATATACGAGAGCACTGCATAATTAACACACGGAGAAGAGAATTAGTAAATATACGAGAGCACTGCATAATTAACACACGGAGAAGAGAATCAGTAAATATACGAGAGCACTGCATAATTAACACACGGAGAAGAGAATCAGTAAATATACGAGAACACTGCATAATTAACACACGGAGAAGAGAATCAGTAAATATACGAGAGCACTGCATAATTAACACACGGAGAAGAGAATCAGTAAATATACGAGAGCACTGCATAATTAACACATGGAGAAGAGAATTAGTAAATATACGAGAGCACTGCATAATTAACACACGGAGAAGAGAATCAGTAAATATACGAGAGCACTGCATAATTAACACACGGAGAAGAGAATTAGTAAATATACGAGAGCATTGCATAATTAACACACGGAGAAGAGAATCAGTAAATATACGAGAGCACTGCATAATTAACACACGGAGAAGAGAATCAGTAAATATACGAGAGCACTGCATAATCAACACACGGAGAAGAGAATCAGTAAATATACGAGAGCACTGCATAATTAACACACGGAGAAGAGAATCAGTAAATATACGAGAGCACTGCATAATTAACACACGGAGAAGAGAATCAGTAAATATACGAGAGCACTGCATAATTAACACACGGAGAAGAGAATCAGTAAATATACGAGAACACTGCATAATTAACACACGGGGAAGAGAATTAGAAACGGGTATGAATAATATATGGGAGACTTGGAAGAAGGATAGACAGGCAGCAAAGTATAGAAGGGCTTGGGGTCAGTTGGTTGGAGGATATGGTCTATTGTTACATAAAGGTAAAAGAATGTAACTGCATAATGAAGTGCGCCCGTCTAGTGTGAGAGGATGTTCATTCTTAAACGAGAGGATTTGGAATCTGATGTGAAGGGTTGATGCGTCGTGAAGTGGTACTGAATACAGAGTGAGTTGGTGACTTGTACTGTAGATATAACATTAACTGATGCAGTGCCATGGGAGGATTAATCGTCTCAAGCTACTTCTGCCATGTAATGTACATACATATAACATTAACAGGTAAGACAGTCGTGGAGCGGTAACAGCATTCACGTTTCAACTCCTTGATGTACGGTTTCCGGACTACATTGATCTATTGCGCAAAACAAAAGTTAAATGATGACGAAAACAGTCCTGTCACTATACCGCCTTCAAGATATACACCCAAAAGATTAGATGCATAGCATAGTGTTTAACCCCATGCCAGCAATGTCTTTGGCCCCATCGATCTCATTAGACATACAAGCAAAATCCTGTATTCGCATGCCCTTTCTCCGGAAATTACGACTCCGAACCTCCTCCTAATGTGGAGAAATACCCACTCAGGGGACCTTGCATAAAGCAGTAATAATATGATAACGTCAACGATTTCGGCTGGTCTTTCTCGGACACAGCGCGGTTAGTTTTGGCCAGTCGGCTACTCATAAAACCACCGTCTTCTTCGCTGAGAACACATGCGCAACAACATATAAAATCTGAACGTTAAACACGTCATAAACTTATTTATGTTATATACGGCCAACATTGGTGCTCTACGGTACAACTACAATCCGAGAAGTACCAAACATCTAGAACATTTGTAACAACCGAGTAAGTTGGCGGAGGTCTATGCTTCATTGCCAAATGGGACGCAGAGGTGTTTCCAAGACACCAGGGCCGGGTTATATACTGGCCAAGACCTATTGTATAAGGGAACAGACCAAGAGGAAGACCGAGAGGAAAATACCTGCACGCACATGGCATGGACGAGACAGGAACACTGAGCTGATCCACAACTCTGGTGATCGAGTGAAATGGCGAATCATGACCGCCCACGCTTTCCGGCATGGCACATGATTGATTGATTGATTGAAGACCTATTGACGCGTCCTCGTCGAGCGTCCTGGGCAACAGGTCCCTTCGGGGTCCTGGCTAAAGTCAGTAGGATCGCCGATTCCTCCGAAGTCGGAGAGTGCCTGCCTGCTTGCACGGCGAGAAGCCACCAGTCTGCACACCAATAAGCCAGACATGGGACAACGGATACTCACGCAAACCTCAGGTCCTGTACGACATCACACTGATGTTGGACAACAGGATGTCTTCATCCGACATACAGGACTTCGCGCTGGAGCTCAAGCCAACGAACACAAGCAAGCATTGCCAGATAAATAGCAGAATAATACGACTGCATAATGTGGTGCGGCCGCAAACTTGTTGCCTTTCCTTCCTGGACAGTTCCCAGAAACTTCGGAAAAAGACTGAGTACCTATTTAAGCCATCCGTTTAGAAAAAATAGTAATGGAAGGATGATGATGGTTTGTGGCAGAACCGTCCTAGAATGGTCAACCTTAGGAATACATGTCAATATTTTTGGTTAAATTATTCCCACCTGGAAGAGGATAGCCATTTGTATATGTTGCATTGAAAATTAAAATACCCATGTACTCGTCTATACCGCAAGGATGCTATTGTTGCAATGCATGCGCAATATCTTTAGTTGATGATTTATTATGTGAAGATTTGTTACTTGTTTCATCATCGGGTGCCATGCCGATAAGCGTGGGTGACCATGTTTCGCCGTCTCACACGATCACCAGAGTCGTGCATCAGCTCTGTGTTCTTGTCTCGACCATGTCTTGTGACCAGGCCATCCATGTATTTACTTCTGTGCCTTCCTCTTGTTCTTTTCCTCTCAGTCTTGCCAGTTGTCACTAAGTTCTCCAATTTAGTTCTTCTCATAACGTGTCCAAATATTGTAACTATCTACGTCTAATTTCTCTAATCAGTTTACGGTTTTCATTTGTTTCTTGTAGGACTTGCTCATTGGATTACCTGTCTGTCCATTGTATTCTTTGCATTTTCCTCAGAAACCACATTTCCACAGCCATCAGATGTTTTTCAGCTTGTCTGCTCATTGTCCACGCTTCGCATCCATACAAAAGTATAGGTTCTATGTAGCAGTTCAACACTCTTCTCGTTGCAAATGACATCTGTTTATTGTTGTTCATCTGTTATTGTTTTCCATCTTGCAAGACTACGTTCACCATGACGATTCTTGTTCTAATCTCTTCAGTGCACTTTCTATCAGATGTTATGACTGTTCCGAAATAATTGTACCAATTCACTTGTTTAAGAATATTCACATTTACTTGTATGTTATATTGTAAAATTTCCTTCTTCCTTGTGACTACCATAATCTGTGTCTTCTTATACTTTAATTCGAACCCTAGTTGTTCACTTGTATACTAAACTTTACTGGATTGTCATTGATAGAGATATGATTTATAATAATTAATAATATTATATGTGTTAGCATTCTATTACAACTCGCTTTCGCTGGACATTCATTTGTCCCTTTCTAACTTTGACCCAATGAAGAAGCATGGGCTCACAACCAACTTACATCCAGTCTCCAATCCTATACTGTCTCCTATAGATCCTCCATGTCTTCCCCATACTATTTGCCTGTTTATCATTCTCTTCTCCTTGTGCTTTGGGTTTCCCTCTATTTCATTTTGCCATGTGCATTTCAAAGGAAGGACTTTAGATATATATATATATATATATATATATATATATATATATATATATATATATATATATATATATATATATATATATATATATATATATATATATATATATATATCATGTCGGTTCCTAAATCAATCAATCAATCAATCAATCATATATATATATATATATATATATATATATATATATAGTACTATTAACATATGTTCTCAACATGTGGCCTGTCTAGCAATGAGAGACTTGTTCCCACCTAATTATTTACATGAATTCATGGTGTGTGGATTTTACAGCTAAAGCGTTCCACGAGATTGATTGATTGATTGATTTAGGAATCGACATCACAGCATTCGGGGCATTCCCATAAGCGCTCCGTCCCCATCCTCAGCAGCCAGCGAAGAGTTCCAACACCAATAGTACCAGTAGCAATCTGATTATATGTCCGTCTCGCCTTTCCTCTGAGCGTTGAGCGTCGGCCAGATCCTCTCGTCACTCCTCGCTGCCTCATTCTTACCAGACCATGGTAATCCATTTGCTCCTCCGAGGTGTACATGTGCTCCCACAAGGCCGCAACCATGTCTGTCTTGTCATGCAACTATACTCCACCAAGTTATGAAGAGCCAGCCAATCTGTCCGCCTGTTCATTTCCCAGCACACCGGCATGCCCCGGAGAAAAGATCCACGGGATGCTTGTCACCCGTGACCTCCGAAGCAAAGCAAGCCACTCCACACGAAGCCTGCCCGTCCTCACCCTCGTCAGCATGCTTTCTGAGTCAGTTACAATCACGATGTGCGTGATTGTTCCACGAGATGAGGTAGCAAGTCCCATGCCAACCTTCTTAGTGGCGCCTCTGCCATGAACTGTTAGTGTTACTGTTCGTGGCTTCGTCACTGGGCCCCGGTAATACACGGCAGACGCAGACCTATGTAAACACTTTCATCTTATTGTCCTCTCTACTATTACATTGGCATTAGCATGTATATTATTACGACATTTATTGTTGTTGTTGTTTTTTTTAAATTTTAACAGACGTACACATACTAAAACACGCGCCATGTTTGATTGCGTCCGTCTCATATTTCTCTGTTTCTGCCATTTCGCGTTGGTGAGTAATTCTGTTGGTCCTTGCTTGAGTAAATGTGTGTAACCTGATACGCCATATTGTTAACGATCCCTTAACTCTTTGGGGCTTGGTTGTTTTACTTCAACTCATTCTGTACAAGCAACTCAAGAACCTTAAGGAATAGTTGGAGCCCCAGCACTGGATGGATAGCGTCATTCCATGTGTACGTTAATAAGTAAGTCACAAATGGCTGTAGAAAAATAACTAAATATGATAACAATTTGAAACCAGTTTATTGTTATACATACATTGTCACTTTATTTCTCAGCATAATTTCCACCTACGTTGATGCGCTTATCCTATAGTTTTATCAGTCCTCCCAAACCGGCTGCATAGACCTGCGTGCTTTGTTTTCATTTACCTGACACCCCACAGAACTGTATGACTTACTTATTGACTCGCCCTTGTAACATTTTCTACCCAGCTATGCACCGCTTTACGGGACAAACATTTGTCAGCATAAACACTGAAAACTCACCTTGGCGGGAGACATTTTGCGAATGACGCCGAAGTTGAATGTGAAATGAAAACGTGGTTGATTGTGTTACATTCTAACGAGATGGCCAAACCAAACGTTTAATGATCATTCTTGTTTATCGCTCTCCCCCATCATATCGTCCATAACGCCTTGCAGACTACTTCAAGACTGTTATTAACTTTGTGCCATTGGCACATCTCAGAATATTTATATTTTGGCGCCAATCTGTAACTCCCTCAAGATTTTTTAATATCGCGTAGTGTACAAGCTCAAGCTCATTTCTGGAGCGCTCGCAAGCTTTGAACTGAAACGTAGTCTATGCACATGTTACTAATTTTAGTAGTTGCCACAACCGGAGAGTGCACTGGACTGATTTTGCGTGTGGATAAGCTTTCCTTATTACCAGTGTCCCTCGCCATCAGGCGAACCCACTCATACCTCTGAAGTACTTGTAATTTACGTCCCAAAGTCAACATGTTAGTCCAACTGGCCGGTGTAGGGGTTGAATTTGCTACCTCGCCTTCAACACACCGGAAGTTGAAGCACAAGCTCTCTTATCGCTGACCTTCACTTCTGGTTATGATTGTTATTAGCTGTTTCAAGCTCGTTGCCACTTCTCGACTGATGAATAGAACTGTTACCCCATGTCGACACGCAAATTAACAGAAGGGACTTGTAGAAATCTTTGAATTGAATACGAACCCTTTCTTTTACTTAATCTCTTGAAGTGAGGTTTCACCTAGCGAGATCGACTTAATCATACGGTATAGTAAGAGTGAAACAACAGCTGCATGGTACCGAAGACACGACAGCTATAACGTTCATTACAGGTGGGTTAATTTAACAAATAGCTGTAACAGCAGGAGGTGAATATAATCTTTCTCCTTCTTTCTGCTTACATTTCATAGATCCGTGTCCTGTTACTCCCTGTGCCTTATTGTTGTTGAACAAGTAGTACGATAACATTAGTCGGATCATATTCACTTGCATGTCTAATACCCCTCAGCTGTACGTGCACCACTGTTGACAGGTGTACACCATTACAGGGTTATCGGAGTCTGGGTGACCTGTCTCAAATGGTATATACCTCGACCGAAATAGAACACCCTAGAAATACACCCTGGTGGAGCTGTGTCTGAGAGGTCGCGGTGTTCGCCTCAGGCTCAGAAGGTACGGGTTCCATCCCTTCATAGGACTTGGCATTTCCTCAGCAACCATTGGTAGGTAGTGATACCACACGTCCTCCTGATCTCTTGGGTAGTGAGATCGGATACCTAACCCTCTCGGATCAGGGCGAATTTCAAGAGGCTACTGTGCAAGTTTTGCACGTAAAATATTTCAGTTAGAAATTCTAAAGATTGGGCCGTAAGGCTGTGCCCTAGCAAAATTGTTAGGAAAAGTAAACTTACCCACGGGTAGACAGAGCTGGTTATATTGGATGCAGTCTGTCTAGAAGACGTAAATCATACACATATGCTTCCTCCGAAGTCGGAGAGTGTCTGCCTGCACGGCGAGGAACCACCAGTCTGCACACAAATAAGCCAGACATGGGACAACGGATACTCACGCAAACCTCAGGTCCTGTATGACATCACACTGATGTTGGACAACAGGATGTCTTCATCCGACATACAGGACTTCGTGTTGGAGTTCACAGCCAGCAAACGCAAGCAAGCAAGCATACACATATGCATGCCGAAGTCCGACAGATTGATCGTCGAGGTGCATAGCTCGGTGTGACGCACACCCCTCATGCCAACTTAACAATCCGAAACCGAGTAAGAAATACTGTTATTAAACAGACAGTGGGATTGTGCCACATTTATTGAAAGACAAAATATCAAGTGGTTTGGCCATGTCGTTAGGATGCAACACAATTAACTACCATCACTGACACTACATCAAAGATCATCTGCGACGACACCAAGAGGACGCCCAAGAAGAAAATGGATTGACGACATCAAAGACATTGTACAATCTCACGGAATGACATTATCCAGTGTCGTACATCGGGCGCTGGAGAGCAAATTATTCTACCCCACGACGCTTGACGGCAGAAGTGGAAGATAATGATGATGATGAAGATGATGATGATGATGATGATGATGATGATGATGATGATAGTGATGGATGGCGTTGTCAATATCACCTCAGCCGTCTTTACTTTCCAGGTAAGTGGCAGGTACCCATGTTAACCTGGGTGGAACTGGCAGCCTGGGTCAATGAAGAAATATCGCCGCGTCGAGGGTGATTTAAATATATGACAACCGGGACAGAAGGCCAGCGTGTAGTCACCTCGCTTTCACAGTACCTATAGCCGGTCTCCGTGGCCAAAGGCTTGCGAATGCGGTTCGTGAGCCGCTTACTAGTCGTTCGAAACGCAGCCGAGACTGATTTGTGCAGCAGACTGTGTCGCGTTCTGTTATAACGTGTTGGTATGGGAGCTGGTCGTTCAGAAAGCAATGGCAAACTACTGAACGTAAAATTTGCCTAGTACATCAACAGCAGTTGAAAAATGCTGGTGTTGATTGCAACGTCCTGCAAGGGATATGCAACATTAAAAAAATATTGGGAATGGCTACACATAACAGCGTGCAAGGACACAGCAGGGAGCTTGTAAGCACAGCGTGTTCTAACTTGCCGGTGTCCTCCAAAATATGGACCAACTTACGGGAGGAATTTATACAACGAATGGCTTGTTACACGGGGAGTTGTGCTGTTGCTCTCAACATAACTGTGTTTGTATTTTATAACAAAGGTCCCATTTAACTCTTAAACGTGTTTGTTTTAGGAATGAACTTGAGTTTTTTCCACTAGTTAACTCTTTCAGTACAATACAACGCAGGCACCATTCGTGTGGAACAGTTACAACCAACATGAACAAAGCATGTTAACTTGCTTAACCTATGGTGACTCATGAAAATGTTACATACATCAAGACAGTCATTGTTATTGCCTTAACCCCTTCTGTCCCAACTAAGGTCACGAACTAAGCCCCAGTTCTTAATGTACATTTTCTGAACAATGTAAGGTCTAGATAGTCTCATCATAGATACTGCAGAGGGGTGAATTGTTTGTCCTTCAATATTCTTGGTAAAACATGAGCTGGGTTCCAGCCTGTAACCTAATACCATAGTCTCTTTCTATTCAAGAGTATCCTCCTGAGTGAACAACTCTAAAAAATCATCTATCATCTTCCACTACGGCACAAATCGGTTTGGCATTGATCAAAGGTACAGCTAGCAAGAGACGATAGAGTGCGCTATTGATTTCTATGTATATGCTCACATCTAAGACAAACAAGTCAATGAAATAGGCAACGGACGGTGTACACACACGTATAATGCCAGTAGACACAAGCGCCTGTGTAATATAAAGAAGCAGGTGAAATTATTTCGACCAGCAGGGCTCTAGGATCGATCCAGCCTGATACAATTAGACAGTCAGTAAGTAAAGAACCACTTGCAAACATTAAGACGCACTAGGAATATGGTACTAGCCTCATATATTTTTTAGACCAATCAACACTGAGTGAGTCAAGTCAATAAAGACAATTCTGGGTCCCCACCTGAGGCTGGGTAGACCTGGCAGTCCACGTCACTTTTACAGTCTTGCATCGATGCCGATTCAAACCCCTGACCACGGGGTCGGGCAGGCGAACGTGCTAGCCACTGTCCTGGAATCGATCCAGTCATAAAATGGGCAGCATGCAGTTTTCAGAATATTTTGGAATTTGTATGGAACGGAAAGGCGATAAGGAAAAGAATTGGTCACCTCACATCATTATGCTGTGGCTCAGAATATGCGAAGGCTTAACACTGTACACTCCATCGGAAGAATCTGCATTTGGACTATAGTTGCTTTTATTGTGGAGGAAAAGCCTTAACAATTGGTCACCCTGTGTGAAACGCCATAACTCAAAACGTCACACTCCTACAGCAATGTTTGCACCTTGTTAACATTTAACTTAACATTTATAAAATTGTCACTTTCCTCAAATATTAAATGATCATAGACCGAAGTTACATCTCGAAATACCATTTTTCACTAAACCCGTGTGCAGTTGTTCTCAACCTTGCATACAACGGTTTCCAATCTGTGTATGCAGTGGCTAATAATATGTCCGTGCAGCGGTTCATAACCTGTGTGCAGCGATTCCTAACGATAAGTAGATCAGATGTATCATAAAACCCTTGTACCTCATTGTGTCCCACGTTTTTAGATGTTTAACACACATAAGACCATATTGTAATTTACGAAACAATTAGGAAGATCTGCTTTGTACTGTCTACGTATTTCAAAGATGTTCTAATAATGAATATGTAAGCCTTGTTACTCCTGCCCTGTAAGAAACGTGCCTGTCCGTTGCGGATTAATAAACAACAGTGAAATAGGACATTCAGAGGACTGAGCTGATAACAGAATAACAGTGCAGTGAGGCAATCGAAGGAGTGCCGGTCGATTAGAAAGCAATGGCAAAATACTGAACATAAACTTGCCAAGAAATCACACACACACACACACACACACACACACACACACACACACACACACACACACAAACACACACACAAACACTGGGGTTTACTGCCATGTCCTGTAAAGGATATGCAACTAACTTTTTTTTAAAGTTTGTCTTTGCTATCTGAACGAGAAGTCAACGTTAAAAAAATCAAAGTGATCAGTGTGTGGACTAAACCCACTACCCCGCCGTCAGCGCACAGGCAGTTTAGGCGAGAGCACAATAGATAAGAGAGATGAAAGATATAGTCACATGGGACGTTGGGACTTGATCTACCTGACAAGACGCCATGCCATCGTTTATGAAAGAAAAGTCCACTTCAACAATATTAACCATATTGGGGGTGTTGAGTTGAGCTGAGCTGAGTTGAGAATCGACATCACAGCACTCGGGACATTCCCACACCAGCTCCGTCCTCATCTTCAACAACCAGCGAAGAGTCTCAATTCTAATTGTTCCAAAATATTGGGGACATATGTTGGGCTTATATTTTCCAGGGATGTGTGTTGTATGTCCATCAAGAATGATGATGACCATTCATTTCATCCAGTGGGGTTGAAAGTATGGAGCCGTGAGTTCCAAGATGGCTGATAAGGCCTATTTTGGCTCGAAATGTTTCCAGGGATAATGTGGTCATCTCTAGGCGAGCACCATTGCTTTTCCAGTTCTCTTGTACCATTTTTACCACCACATAGCCGTACAGGTTGATAACATTCAGTCCTACCCGCACACCCACGACCACTGACCCCAAACACTCCTACTCGCACGGGGTCACACCCACGACTACTGACCTCAAACACTCCTACCCGCACGGGGTCGCACCCACGAAGACTGACCCCAAACACCAACCACACCCCACTCCCAAATTAGTCTTTAACCAAGTTTTTCAGACACGAGAACCATCGGTGGAATGGAAACACAATTCAATGGAAATCTATTGTATTGTATCAACAACAGAACACACAATTGATTTCCAAATAAAGAACAACAAGCTGAAACGGAAAACAGGTGGGATGGGCAGAAATTAAACTCATGCAAATATGCAATCATCAGTGAACCGAGGGGTGAAGAAAAGTTGCCTGCGCTGGGCATGCTCGTACATTGAAAAAACCTGAAAATAGTATAACAAGGAAGGTCTTTGTCTGGCGTTCACAAGACAAAAGAAATAGACAACTAGAAACAAACATGAATAATATAGAGAGGACATGGACAGAGCTGCACGGGGTGGCTAAGGACAGGAGGGCTTTGGGGTGAGTTTAATGAGGGTCTATACCCAGTGGCGGATACAGGACGAAATAAGAAATATATCATTGCCGATTCGAATGTTTACAACTGACCTGGGCTCCCAGGAAATGTCTTGGGAAGTAAAGGCGGCCGGAGTGATACTGACCACAACACCATTTAACGGTGGCCGGAGTGATACTGACCACAACACCATTTAACGGTGGCCGGAGTGATACTGACCACATCACCATATAACGTTGGCCGGAGTGATACTGACCACAACACCATTTAACGGTGACCGGAGAGATACTGACCACAACACCATATAACGGCGGCCGGAGTGATACTGACCACAACACCATATAACGGCGGCCGGAGTGATACTGACCACAACACCATATAACGTTGGCCGGAGTGATACTGACCACAACACTATATAACGTTGGCCGGAGAGTTACTGACCACAACACCATATAACGGCGGCCGGAGTGATACTGACCACAACATATAACGGTGACCGGAGAGATACTGATCACAACACCATAAAACGTTGGCCGGAGTGATACTGACCACAATACCATATAACGGCGGCCGGAGAGATACTGACCACATCACCATATAACGGCGGATGGAGTGATACTGACCACAACACCATATAACGTTGGCCGGAGTGATACTGACCACATCACCATATAACAGTATGGGTCTGGTTCCATGTGTCCAGCACGCCTTAAGACTTGTGAAAGAGTCCTTTACTTTACTTACCAATACAGCAGCAAACAACAAGTACATTTCGTGTTAACTGAAAGAGCTTTCGACAATGTGTAGTCAGTTCTTCGACGTTATTTCCACATAAATCAAGTGAACTGCCAGAAGCTCAATTACCACTTCTACATAATCAATGTCCAAATTTATGTCCACTGAAAGTATTAGAATTCGCACATCGCGCCATGTCGCTGAGGCCCGTCTAGATATAGCCAATGACCGTATTCTTTCATTACAGTCCATACAGTTGTCTCAGTAGGCATCTCTAAACAATGTCTACACGGTTCCTTCTGTTGTGGGTTATCATTGCTGGACTTCTTGCAGACACTTTCGCACAGAAGACATTTAATACCAGTGGCAGTAAGTGTAATGTTTTCATTTGGTGTTCAGTGAAATAAATGGTTTATCGTCTTCTTTCAGCTGTTCATGATATGCTTTTCATCGCTAGATTAGGAAAAAACCCAGATGGGCAAGATATCAGCGTGATCTAGGTAGTGTAGCTGCCTCTGCTTTTCCGTTAGTCAGTTGCGTGTGAGATCTACCTCTCGCACTGTTCCTGCTGTATCGAAATGCAAATACTGTTTAAAGCACACTATTTGAGATCAGTCTTGTCACACGACCGAGTCAGCCGTCTCTCGAGAAAATCCATTGCTGATGCTGTATCCACTGTTCACTTGTGTCATAATTTCTGATGACATCTCTGTCTGTTACAATCAAGTATTCATCAGAGACAGTTCAGCGCTGTTATTACAGTTCTGCTGTAATCTCTTGCTGACATTGTCAAGTTCTGTCATAGGCATCGCAATGCTGATAGAAAGATAGCAGCTACTGATTTGTTGGTTGGTGAATCCTCTGGCAGGCAGTTTTAATTTCCAAGAAGTCCCATGCATTGGAGTTCAGGTGGTTTGGTCCCTGTATGGGGGTGAGGTTGGCATGGGGACTTTTCTCCCGACGCGATACCAAAGTATCATCTCTACGGTGATTGTGTTGCGTTAGTTCTCCTTCCTCTCTAGGAGCGTAGAAATACGTGAGTGTACATGACAAGTGCTTGAAAATCATTTCCGCAGAGAGACATGTTAGAACCAGCCATGATTCAGCAATGCACACACCGGACTGGCCGTGATCAGGACTACAGTGGTGATGTCTTTCTTTCTTGGTAGTGTGGCAGTAGAATTGGTCATTCAGTCTAATAAAAACCGGACCTGGTACATTTCACTTCTTAGCATAATTTGGCACAATTCAAAGATCGGTGTATCACAAAGAAACATGGACTGGCCAATACTTAAATTTTCAGAGCTTCACACCTGTCCAGTACAAACGGGGCTTAGTACAGACCCTGTTTGACCGTGCTAGGACGATATGCACCCAAGACACAATGATAGAGGAATTTGAAACTCTGAAGAATGTCTTAAACTCCGAATGGGTACTCCACACGATTTATAAAGCGCCACTGCCAATAGCCCAAACCAAAACTAGACGAAACTACAGTCCCTAAATGCAAAGTATTCATCCAGCTAACCTTTCGAGAGTATGACGTAATGCAACTTCTACAAGACATTCTGTGCTGCAACTCCAGTCATTATGTACAGAACTACACCGATTACTATTCCAGCAGTAAAAGAGCCTGTTCCTCTGTACGCCAAAAAAAAAAAAAACTGTATTTACCAATTCACATGTAGGTGCCAGTCTACCTACATCGGCAGAACAAAGCGGCAGTTGAACAAAAGAGTGTCAGAACACATACCTCAATGGATCGACAAGATACTACACACCGGCAATGGGAGCCTAGTGGGGCCGACACACAGGAAGCTTCCTGCGTCATCAAATGCTAGACATATGCTGGAAAGCGGCCATGAGATCTTTAGAGACAGGGCCTTTCGCGTGTTGTTTAACACACATAATACTCGCTTGTTAAAGTTTGCAGAAGCAATAAAGATTAATCTACACAAGCCAGTTTTGTGCAAACAGAAAGACATGTTTGTCAGTTTAAAATTATCGTGGTAGACAATTGACATTACTGTGCGAACATGCGTATATTTCAGCTTGAAAGATTTATCTAGTTATTTTACTTTACGTTGTGTGAATTCTGCAGTATATACCTGACGAGATGCAGCGAAATATGCCAGGCAATAAATCATACAATCTAATGTTTGTGTCTTCGTTATTCAAATTCACTACGGGACAACCTTGTTTTAAACATATATCGTTTAGAATTTAGAACTATATGTATAACTAAATATTTATTGTTGTCTAGAATTTAGAACTATACTTGTGACTAAATATATATTGTTGCCTAAATTTAGAACTATAATAATTTTTTTCCGCTTTTCCATCCTGTTTCAGGATATTGCGGTCAACACCAGCATCTTTCAGCTGTATGTTGATTCCTAGGCTAGATTACGCTCATCTGCACGCCACGACTTTCTGAGCGACCGGCTCCATACTCTCATAAGTCACTGGCGCGACTCGAATCACTTCTAATTCTCGTGCACTCACGTCAACCACGAGAGTATTCGAGGTTAACGGAGAAAGCTGCTAACCCCTCGGCCAGGGAGCCGGCAACTATAATTATATATTGTTGTCTAGAATTTATAGTCAAAATGGCCTTCAATTTGATGTAGGGGTGGGTGCAGATAATTGATCATAAATAGAAAGTTGCTTGTAATTTAGAATGAAGATAGCGTGGCTTATCTTACAGTTTACGTTTGTTTATATTTCAAAATATATATTGCCAATAATTTAAACAGCATATTGCCTATTGTTTTAGAGAAGTGCAGATGATTTATAATAAATAGAAAACTGTCAATAACTTAGGTAACAGAGAGCGTGTTATACTTTGCTATGTATTTTGCTATTAATTTAGATTAAGCAGGCGTCCCATTTATTTTGAACCAAACAGAGAATTCCCTTCCATTCATTGTTATAGATACGTTTCAAGAAAACTACTATTTCTTTTTAAGCATCTGGTCAGCAGTGTGGACGTGCACGCAGCCATTGCTTGTCAACTGCTAAATGTACATGCAACAGAGGGAAGGGCAGATGTCGCTGTCACTCTCCCTTGTATGGAGATGGAAGACTCGGCTGTTTCAGACACGGCGATGCTGTAGCTGTTCTCAAGCCGGGCCCAGACCTCAAGACGTTTAATCAAGATAACCTGAACATAGCTACCCCATGCCGCTATAAAGTGACCCATTACTCCATGGCATCCTTCAATGGCACGAGAGCTAGTGCTGAAGTGTATGCTAAAAACGATCTGAATGCTAAAGGAGAATACTACGTCAATAATGTACTAGTCATTATTTCTGTTATGACCGAGACCAACGTTGGCAAACATAGCGTACTTTTAGAAGGCAATACAACGGGCGGAAATTATACATTCGTGTCGACAGAAATGGAAGACTCCATGACACAGTCATCGCGGCAGCTTCAGATGGACTTCACCGAGTTCTTTATCACCGTGAACGTAGATGAGATTAATAACTTTATCGTTGCCAGGGCGGCTGGTGTTGGTTTAACAGTTCGCTTCAGACCCACTGACACTGGAAAAGATGGAGTCCAGCTTATGGTTTCTGGTGTGACAGTGGTCATCGACAAAGAAATCCTTCATTCTGTTAAGTTTGTACACGGGATACTGTCTTCCTCTCCGCACGGAGTTCCCGCATCAAAACAAGCACATTCGCTTGGCCTGGATCTTCAAAAGTATGCGCACTACGTAGCAATACTAAATACCCCGGCACTTTTCGTGGACGACCGTGCTTGCCAGGATACAGCGGTAGTATTCAAGAACGTCTGCAGGAACGACAAAATCAGAGTGCGTCTTCTCCAAACATGCTCTTCTCTGTACTCTGACAAAAAGTTCCTCAGTTGCTTATATAAAAAACGCAAGGAGGACAGACGAGTTACTAGCCAGAGGACATTGTTTCGATATTGCGCACAGTCCTTCTGTCAGGGGCGTGTGGATGCCTGCCGGACTATGCGACGGCGTATTGTGAAAACCCAGTGTCAACTGCCTGCTCCTCTCAGGGACTTCCAATGTTCCCCTGAAAATCTGCGTGTTCATTAACTGATATTTGGGTTGTAATAGAAGACGTGGGGGTTTCCATTGGTGTGTTCTCTTTTAACTGTTTCGTCTACATTACACCATTGATGTCCGGACAGTTTGTACACGTAAAGAAAACAATACTAACGTAAACATTTTTTTTAAAAATTCGCATATCCTTTTTACAGGACATCGCTGTCAACAGCAGCATCTTTCAGCTGTCTGTTGATTTCTTGGCAAGGTTACGCTCAGTAGTTTGCCATTGCTTTCTAAGCGGCCGGCTCAGTTATCCCGCAAGTCACCAGCGGGGGACATTACAATTGTCAAATGTTTCCACAGGCTCAAGACTCTGCTGCTAAACACCACAAGGTACTATATTGGCAGTAAATGGATGACAGTTAATTTGTGATGGAATACAATTAGGTATATGTAGCTCCTGCTGCCGAGCTCCGTGGCGATGGCGTTTCGGACGCGATTCCTAATGCCACTTACTCGCGTTCGAAACACAGCGGTGACCTATTTGGCAGCACACCGTGTCGAGCTGGTTTTAACGTGTTGGTATAGGAGCCGGTTGTTCAGTAAGCAATGGCAAACTACTGAATGTAAAACCCACCAAGACATCAACAACTGTAGTAAAAATGCTGGTGTTGACTGCAACGTCCTGTAAGGGATATGCAACTTAAAAAAGCCTCTGCTAAAAGACATACTAAACATGGACGAGAGAGAGAGAGAGAGAGAGAGAGAGAGAGAGACAGAGAGAGAGAGAGAGAGAGAGAGAGAGAGAGAGAGAGAGAGAGATAGAGAGAATTAGGTATCCATTTCAAACAACCTTGAATGTGGAGACGGCACATAATTCACTGATTTACAGAATGATTATTTGACTGAAAGATTAACAAATTGATTGGTGGGTTTATAGAATAGATACGCTACTATACTTTCCCATTACTATCTAAGGCCAATATTAATGGAAACGCTCTTAACATTGACAGCTACATCGGGATTCACATTTGTCATCTCCAAATGGCGAGAGCGCCTTGCTGAAGGAATACACGTGCGAGATCGCTTACCACGATAGTAAACTTTCTAACAGTATATACTTGTAAACTTACGAGAATGTGTAATTATAAATTTGTTTTTTAAAGTGCTTGGATTCCCGTAGAAACAAATTCTCTTGGTCGCGTGTATAACCGCTCATGCACTACCTACTGTGCCTATTCTTCGGACTGAAAGGTCTTTCCTCCGAATGACTTTTTGAGTTGTCCAAACAGGTGGAAATCACTTGGGGCTAGGTATGGCAAGTACAGGGGATGAGGTACACACTGAAAGTGGATGTCTTCGATGGTTTCAACTATTGCATGGGCAGTATGGGGTCGAGCGTTGTCATGTTGCAAGAGGACACCTTTACTCAGTCATTTGGATTTGATTGCGGGTTGAAAATGTTTCCTGATTCCTCCGAAGTCGGTGAGTTTCTGCCTGTACGGCGAGGAACCACTAGTCTGCACACCAATAAGCCAGACATGGGACAACGGATACTCACGCAAACCTCAGGTTCTGTATGACATCACACTGATGTTGGACAACAGGATGTCTTCATCCGACATACAGGACTTCACGCTGGAGCTCAAGCCAACGAACAAAAGCAAGCAAGCAAGCATGATTCCTAAGAAGATCTATACACATATCACGTGTGACAGTTTTCCCTCTTGGCATGTAGTGCTCTAAAATAACGCCTCGTTCATCCCAAAAGATAGTCCTTCCCTGCAGATGGCTGCGTGCGAAACTTCTTTCGTTTCGGTGAGAAGGGATGGCGCCATTCCCTGCTCGCTCTCTTCGTTTCCGGCTCGTGGTAGTGAACCCAGGTTTCATCTCCAGTAACAATTCTTGATAGGAAACCATCACTTTCTGCTTCAAAGTACAGCAAAAGTTCTTGACAAGCATCAATGTGTCGTCGTTTCAATTCTGGAGTAAGCCTGTCTCACCTTGCAGACACTTTGCGGTACTGTAGCGCACATCATGGATGATGTGATGTGCTGAACCTTGACTGATGTCAAGATGTGTGGCAATGTCACTCACAGCCAATCGGTGGTTTTCCTGTACGAGGCCTTCAATGGTTGCAATCGACCCTGAGGTCACTACTCGGTATGCCTGACCCGGCCGTGAACAGTCTGTCACAGAAATAACGCCGTTTTAAAACTTCCCTCGCTACGCATACATTTGCTGGACTGACAGGCATACATCACCATACTGGACTTTTATACGCCAATGTATTTCTATAGGTTTCACCCCTTCAGTGATTTTTAAAAAAAACGGAAAACAGAACGCTGCTCATCGTTGGTGCATGTCGAAAGTGGGGCGGCCATCTTTGAACTGTCCATATGACGTCACCGAGTACATCTGCACCGTGATATCGCGCGCTTAACACTCTTGACACCCTTAACAACAATATTAACAGGTTACAAGACAATGGCATGGTTATTGTAATTGCTACCACACTTTTCGTCTTTTCATTTGAAGCCATTTCGTATTTATGTCAGCATCTCTCTCTCTCTCTCTCTCTCTCTCTCTCTATATATATATATATATATATATATATATATATATATATATATATATATATATATATATATATATATATATATATATATCTGTATGCATCCACTCATCAGCATGTATGTATTCCTCCTAACTTCTCGTTGAGAAAGCAATAGCAAACTACTAAACGTAGAACTGATTATAAAATCAGCCTAGACTTGATGGCAATGCCCTGCAAAGGGCATGCTACAATTTAAACCTACCTATCTGTTTATTCCCCCCTGCCGTTCATCAAACTGTCTTTCCATCTATCCATCCACAGATCTACTTGTCTGTATGCCTACCTACAAGCTTACTTGCTTGTCTACCTGCCTACCAGCATGCCTGTCTGTTTGTCTATAATTAAACAGTTTCAAAAACAATTATCCACCCATTCTTGCAATCCCTGGAAACATTAATTATTATTTAGATAAATACTTAATGACACTTTTGCATTACTATCATTCTTTTGTATTCATCGTAGTACTATATTAGTCACCTCTCCGCTGTTATCAGTTTCCTAGAATATATCTAGATTTGCTAGCAAAAGATCGGAGACAAAAAAGGAGGAATATATGCTACATTTATACTGACATATAGTCATTAACCAAGGAAAGATGAATGTTTAAGATTGACACTCCCACTTAACCTTTGACCCGACAACAGTTGTTTCCAGATTTTACGTGCCCGTTTAAGTCGACGGCCAAATTGTGCTACCGTATTTAATAATGCCAAAATTATATTTATAATCGTACTGGATAAGAAAAGCCGACGAACAGGTTTTCAAACTCCCATAGGCCTATTTTTTATTAGAGAAAACAGCACGCATAATACAGTCGCATTTTAGAAAACTAAAACTGTTCTTTTATGTGGCGTTCTACTTTATGTGTATTTTGGTCGCTTGTTAAATAGAGACTTTTAGAGAGGGAATTAGACGGAGAGGTAACAGTCTAGTGAATGTTTGGTATGCGTCTCTAGGTACTACATTAAATGACTTGGAAATGCAGTACTACAGATACAATAAGTAATCGATCATTTTATGAATGATTTAATTATAGTGCAGGCATACCGCGCTAAATGACTCTTCGCATATCGATATTTCACTTAACCGATCTTTTTCTTTTTCCAATTAAAACTTTGTCCCACACAATCGACAACTTGCCTCCCTTAACGTATTGACCCTTTCTTACATGTTTCGATCACAAACTTCTCACTTATTCTCTCAAATCTGCACCACCTTCCCCAATTATGTTTATACGAAATATTTATAGTAAAAGGCAAAAGGTGTATATTGCGAAGAAAAACCTGTGACGACGAAACTGTGAGCTTTGCAGTTCTTATGTAGCTTATTTAATATTTAATTTGCATACAGTTGCTTGGTTACGATCGGGTATCACCTGTAGCACACGATGCTCCCTACCGGACGAAGAGACACCACTGGAATCCTCATTAACGTCGTTACCTTTATCGAATTTGTATGCAGGCATGACATCCTTGGGAAAAATACAGCGGTGGTTTCCCCTTAACTTCCGCAGGTTTGTGTATGATGTTTGACTCCACTGGCCTTTGTATAAAGAGACAGACCCTGCAAGCAGCAAGATCGAAGAGGTTATATATGGCGCCTCTTACTCGCCCATGGCCGCGTCATGGAGTTTTGGGGTATTTTATCAAGTATTTTCCCATATAAGGCTAATTGTTTTCCTATTCCACTGCTTTTCTTAGACTCTTGGTTCAGTTTTAAATTTCCGCTTCGATGTGGATTCAAACCTTAGTCCACCGGGCTGGCAGACAATAAGTGTGAATGAACCGATTAGAAATACGCATAGAATTTCTGAACTTTCCTAATCAAGTTGTTTTAACAATGTTACTTTGATTCTAACCATCCCGAATGGAAAACATTGGGCGAGCCGTGTCGTATTTAAAACGTCATTGACTTGCATTGCGTGACCGCTGCCGAACCGCTGGAGCGGAGTTCTGCACAGTCAGCGAGGTGTAGATGAATCGGGACGGCCCTGAAGGTGGTGACGGTACAATATTGTATTCTTGAAGCAGTAAGCGAATATAGCAGTCTGCAGTTGAGTTATATCAACCCACGACTATCTGGAGCAGGGTTTGCAGTAATAACTAGAATAAGTGGAATTATGTAACAATGGGCAAGGGCAGTAGCGGTTAAAGTAATAAGTGGACCAGAGTTAATATCCTCACTATCATGTGCCATGCTGATTAGCGTCGGATGTCATGGTTCGATATCTCAAACAATCATCACTCTCGGATCAGGTCTTCTACTTCTTCTTTCGTTCGCTTGAAATGTGTCTATAGCTGTAATGTTGTCTCTTGTATGAATTTCACTGTCTTTTTCAGTTTACTCAGAGGCCCATAGGGTTTATCTTCCGTCATTGCTTCTCTAGGCCAGAAGATGTGTCTAGATATATTGTATCTTGGGCAGTTTTGGAGTATATGATCTGTTGTCTTCGGGACCAATGCACATTCTATGTTCAAAACAATGTATTCCCTTATTGAATGTAAACACAGAAGCCGCAAACAATAGGCTGCACGGTTTACTGCCTGGCATATTTAGCTGCAGCTTGTCGGGTGCGTATTGCTCAGTTATATGTCATATGAAGCCAATAAATGAATTATACCTGAGCTGAAATACTTAAACACACAGTCACTGATATTGTTATAATGTGGAGCATTTGTTATCCCCACGATAATCACACATTTAAAACGATGTATTTATGTCTGCACAAAATTGGTTATAACCGAATAATTGCTGTATCTGAGGCGTTAGCTTTTAGTCGGTTTCAACCAACGAACGAACTAACCAACCAACTAACCAAACAACCAGCCAGGTGCCACCAAGGGAAGCAAAGCGGTACAAACACAAGAAGAAAGTGAACGAACTTTTGAGTTTATGAAATTAATTACATTTATATGATATTATACCATGTCGAACGACGTCACTGCACACTGGGCATTTATATGCATGCACAGTCCCCCGATGCAGCAGCTATCCCAAAGTATAGTGAAAAATATAGGTATTGGTGGATACTCCAAAAAAAACTTATTAGAGAAGTGGGTATTTGAAGACAAAATGGTAATCAATAGTCGCGTGCAGAAATTAGGCGCCTACCTATTAAAATAAAGCGTTAAGAAAACGTGGAGGAGCGGGGAGATATCAGATGAGGGATGAAACGTTAGTAAAAGACCGCTGCTAGAAATAAAAATATTACATTAACCTATGACGAAAAATGGGTTAACTGTGATATTAATTTCTGAACTCGAGATGGGGGGGGGGGGGGGGGGGGAGGGTGGACTTTCACACAAACATAAATACATTTACATATCACAAAAACGAATAATTGTGACAGTACGACATCGTTAATTCATCCCATACAGATACTATAGTACAAGGCCGACCAACTGAATACAAATATGTATTGTTTTTTTGTTGTTTTGTTTTTTTATAAATAGTATTTAAGGACGGGAGAAGAGAAAGACAGGAGAGATAAAAGGCTGCGGAAATGACAATGGATTGGTTCTGTTCCACACGCGAGGGGGCGCTGTGCTGTGTAAATAGTGAAATATATTATCTGGAAAAACTGGTCATAATTTGGGAAACAGTAGAGACTAAACGATATTTCTTGTTGGGAAATTGTATGTAACGGGTCCTAACTCCTCTGTTACCGAACTTTCAAAGAGCATTGAGTCACTTCAATGAGGTGCATTTACACTAGACTGATTGTGTGATGTGACGACAGGAATGTGAATGGCGCTCATAACGTGTAGGCATTATTTACTTGTGAACTAGGTTAGGCAATGTTTTGGGCGCGTGAAAGCGCGTGAATAGACTCTTCTCCGTAAGTTAACAATCAAATTAGGATCCAATTCATCGGCGTAACGGTTATGGCGTTATGCTGACAATGACATGACGCGGTGGGACAGGAGTTCGGTGCCAGCTCTCGTCGTTCGCTACATGGGGTGAGATTGGTCACCTACGCCTCTGTGCACTGCTGCCTACAATTATGGGTTGTTCCCAAACGTTACCTCCCACAGCGAGTTCCTGCTGAGGGACTTGGTGTTTCTCTAGAATCCTGTTAAAGAGCCATTATTGCAACATCAAAGTGCCGCGCTAGCAATGTTGCCTGTCGGATTGGTGTTATGTGTTCGAGTCCATGTTTTTTTTTTTTAAATTGTTTTTTTTCCCCAGCTCCTAGGTCGATCCTGTCAAAAATGGGTACCGTGACATGTTGTGCGAGGTAAAAGCGGCCGATGTGATATTGTCCGCATTAGCAGTAGAGCGTCTTTTGGTCTATAAAAATACAAGGCTTGCACGATATGGCCAAACCCCGTGGAAAAGGGAACTTGCTAGCTTTTTATTTGACTACAACAGCACAGCTTTGTTCAGATGAACTGATCATTCTCGTATGTTGTGGGGTGCAGGCGTGAGAGGTAATGGGTACTGAGCATTTTACTGAAATATATATTTAATCATCGTGCTGAAAATACAATAATTGCTGTCTGTGATCACCATAGACATTGTCGTGAACTCATTAATCAATGTCGCGATTTCAATAATCACTGTCGTGATTCCAATAATCATTATCCTGAGTTCAAACATCACTTACATGAACATAATAACCAATGTCGTAATTCTAATAATTAATATCGTGATTCCAATAATCACTTTCGTTATTACAAAACTCACTTTCGTGATTCCACTAATTACTGTAGTTATTCCAATAATTACTGTTGTGTGTCCAATAGTCACTGTCTTGTTGCCTTAATTTACTCACACAATGAAAGATACACGTCTAGTTGTTTAAATCACCAATGGAAGGTGGGTGTCTTTCTCTCGCATGGGAGGTAAGATCACAGAGCTGCGTTAACTACATATATTCACACACACACACAGACAGACACGAACAAACATGAGAATGCACTGAACAACCATGGGTAGATAAACACAGTCATGAAGACACTTTGGAACAAACTCACGAAGAGAACTGGCCATACGTGATCTGACGTAGCCAATCTACATTCTCTGGAGACACGTCATGAGCAGGCTAAACTGGGGTACATCGCGACAACAGGAACATTGGGAGGGAAGAGAGAGTGGAGAAGTGTAAACCGGGGTATATCGTATTAATATGACATTAGAAGAAGACTGAAGAAATGTAAACTATGGGACTCAACCCCTAGACCAGTCAGTTGGTCTAAAATGTCGACTTCTCGTCCTTGACTTGGGGACGTAAATTACAAATAACTCTGTAGTTGGAATGGGTTGGTCTGATGGCGAGGGACACTGGTAAAAGGGAAAGCTAATCCACACATAAAAAAATCAGTCCAATGTATTAGAAATAGAGACACGTGTACGGACTACCCTGAAGATAAAAGCGAGCGAAAGTAAACTAAAAGCACAAACGTCGAACAACAGGAACATTGGCAGGGAAGAGAGGAAGGGAGAGACAACAGGAACATGGGCAGGGAAGAGAGGAAGGAAGAGACAACAGGAACATCGATAGATAAGAGAGGAAGGGAGGGACAACAGGAACATCGGCAGGGAAGAGAGGAAGGGAGAGACAACAGGAACATGGGCAGGGAAGAGAGGAAGGGAGAGAGAACAGGAACATCGATAGATAAGAGAGGAAGGGAGGGACAACAGGAACATGGGCAGGGAAGAGGGGAAGGGAGAGACAACAGGAACATGGGCAGGGAAGAGAGGAAGGGAGTCTGGAGAAGAGTAAACTAGAGTACATCGCGATAGCAGGAAGACTTGACGGGAAGACACACTGGTGAAGGAAGACCTCGAATGAAAATGTGAGACCTCCTGGCATCGCGGCATGGGGGAATATTTATATGGGAAATGACTGGCAACATACGAGGCAGGTGGCTGTGGAACAACATGCCAGTAAACGACATACAGAACGGACTAGAAAAAGAAGACAATTTGCTTGGCCTAACGCAGAGTACTTACACACCAAGAAAATAAAGACAGACATTAGTTGTATTGATAGCATGACATAAACATGTAAATAGACAACGCATTTCGCTATCATCCAGATAATCAGCACATAGAGTGAACTATCTGAACGCCCAGGTAGATTTTAAACATCCGCCAGGATTGAGATTCGAACAGATGACCGGCAAACAAGCTAGTCACTGCGCCATCGCGGCTCCCGTGTTAAAGAAAAATATGAATTGCTGGGGAGCCCTTATATCAGTCAATGCCAAACCGGCCAGCATTTGTACCGAACTTAAGGGGCAAACGTGTACATAACTTCTCATTGAAGCAGTATATCGGTCCACGCTGATGACTCACAGAAGGCGGCCCGTTTTCCCTAATAAGGTAACATTCGTTTCCAGCGATTCAAGATAACAATAGGAAGGTTCTCCCCAGCAGCAATTGCGACAATAACGTGGACTTAAATAATTTGCATTCCTTAGGTCACGGCCTCATGCCACGAGTTCACTGGTTCTCGTCTACGCCGTACTTGTCGTTTGTTTTTTAAGTATACCATATTTCTCAGAGCAGAACCAGGTAGGTATGTCACCAATATGGCGGCCGAGAAAGGCATATGAAAGTGTTTGAAAATATGACACTTTGACCCCAAGAGTATAGAATATAGTCATCCGGTTGTTTTTTGTAATTTTGAGTCAGCAGTTTCAGCGGAAAACATCGTTTTATTTCTATCTTTAAGGAGGCGGAATGTTACATGTTTCTTGTATTTCAGTTAATGAAAGTATCACAGCAGGGGTGATAGAACGAGCATTACAATACAATCACTTTTTCTTTCAACTCAGATTCGTGCAAACTGACGAAAAAACGATTCCAGTGGCGGTAAAAAGGCACACAATAGTCGATTCTGAAGGCAGATTTGGTAGGTTGCAAACGCAGACAACTGTTGATTATAAAAGCAGACAACTGTTGATTATAAAAGAACAGTTGATTGAAAGAAAGGGATTTGGAAAGGCTGAATGTAGGAAATGGAGACGTTGAATAGCTGTACAATGATAATTTATAGAATCAATGATATGTAGTTTTGTCTCTTGATTCTATCCTAGGGTAGATTAACCATTGGTGCCGCCTGTCATCGTTATGCATAGAGCAACAGGTGAACATGGTGTTTGTTGTACTCATACGTTTCAGCCGCTTCCTTTGTAAGTGCACGTCTAAGGACACACAGGTTCGCCTACGATGTGTCTGTTCTTCTTCTTCTTCTTTGTTTCCGCTTGTCTTCTACAAATGGAGCATAAGTCCTCAAACCGCGGCAAACCCTGTGTAGACTTGACTGTGATTGGTCGGATTTTGCAGCTACAGTTGTCTACGGAATGCGGTAGCCGGTCTCACTTCAACGCTCCTTGGTCGCCTCTTGCGGCATGCATGCAAGGTTATAGCGTTACTATTATTTGCTTCCCCTGTGGACCCGTTAACGTAGGGGTGAATGTGTCTCATGCTTAAATTGTTTCTGTCTATTGTTTTCAATATCTTTTTGTTTCCTATAGATTCCTGGAGGGCTATTTCTCTACGTGATTTCTCTACTGCAACAATAGAAACACCGAGTATCAGGGTGTTAGTTTACATCTGATGAATGCTGGGACTAGCTAAGAGGCCATAATTCCTCAGACTCAAGACTCCCCGGTCCTACACGGCAAGGTACTATAGGCAGTAGATAGCAGGCAGAAAGCTGGGACTAATGACGACTTGGGTTCGTCATGGTAGCGTACTCATCCCAAGCATACTTGTGAGCACTCCACCAGGGGTATGCAAAACGTTGGTGCTGATCATCTGTGATTGATTGATTGATTGATTGATTTAGAAACTGACATCACATCATTCGGGGCATTCCCATAAGCGCTCCGTCCCCATCCCCAGCAGTCAGCGAAGAGTTCCAACACCAATAGTTCCAATAGCAATCTGATTATATGTCTGTCTTGCCTTACCTCTGAGCGTCGAGCGTCGGCCAGATCCCCTCGTCACTCCTCGCTGCCTCATTCTTGCCAGACAATGGTGATCCATTTGCTCCTCCGAGGTGTACACGTGCTCCCACAAGGCCGCAACCACGTCTGCCTTGTCATGCATTAGTCTCCACAAAGTTTTGCCGAGCCAGCTAGTCTGTCCACCTGATCATTCCCCAGCACACCGGCATGCCCCGGAGAAAAGATCCAGGTGATGCTTGCCACCCGTGGCTTCCGAAGCGAAGCAAGCCACTCTACGCGAAGCCTGCCTATCCTTACCCTCCTCAGCATGTTTTCTGAGTTAGTTACAATCACAATGTGTGTAATTATCGTGTTCTCCATCCAGAGGAAAGCTGCACTGACCGCCTCCACCACCATTCTTAAGCTAGATGTTGTGGTATCGTATGCCAGGCTCTCCTGCACCAAACGTCGACCATTCGCTTTTGCTAAGAATCCCCAGGCACTTCTCTTACCTCTCAACACCGAACCATCTGTGTAGATAATCACATCACCCGGGGGAGCATTATCCTGGATTAGTTGCTGGATTTCCACTTCCGTGGCCCCTGCTGGCCACTCCCTGCACTCCCGGCTCAATGTGATTATAACTCTGCACAAGTCTGACTGTTCCGCTGGCACTCTGACCCACTCCTCTCCTCGCCTAATGTTCTCCAAGGGACACACCTGTCTGATCGTATCCTTCACCTGAGCCATCCATGATTTCCTTCTTATCAGTCGCTGGCCCTTAACTGCGTCCAGCGCCTCATGCAACGGATGATCTGTGTCTGTAGCTACTCTGAGGTATGCCTTCGCCTGCATCACCTTGTGCCTACCAGCAACAGTCGGCAAACCAAGGATGTAACGCATACACTCTACTGGGGTGTCTCTAGTGCATCCCAGAATTACCCGCATAGCTTCGTTCTGTATGCGCTCTAACTTCACCATCTGACTCTCTGAGACAGTGAGCAGTCCTAGTCCATAATCAATCACTGAGAGGATCAAGTGCTGGTATAGTGTGAAGAGCATTCTCTGCTCTGTGTCCATTGCAGCCATAGTTTTAAGTGCATTGAGTCCCTTTTGAGACTTTGTCACAAACGTCTCCACATAGTCCTTGAAGGACAGACTCCTGTCAAATGTGATTCCCAGATACTTCAGGTTGTTCTCTCTGTTGATGCTTCTACCATCTATCGTGAGGCTTGGAACATCAGCTCTCACAATCCTGTTGTCCAGAGAGCACCACAAAACAGCCACCTTTTCCGGGTGGATGACAGCACTCATTTCAGTGCACCAGTCAATCACTTTGTCTACTGTCGCCTGTAGCTCCAATGCTGTTTGCTCCCTATCTCTCCCCTGCCTGTATGCAAGAATATCATCTGCAAATGTTAGTATTCTTCCAACCCCTGGTGCTTCTAGGTTTGCAATCTTGCTTGTATACACATTAAAGAGCTCCGGTGAGACTGCAGATCTCTGTAGCAGTCCCGGGGTTAAAATATGTGGCTCTGATGTCCATGCACCCAGACTGTGATTATCGTGGGTAGTTGCTGCGACTTGCAATGTTCTCATACGGGGTGAGCTTGGGGGCTGGCTTTCCCATCCCGTACAAAACGTGCTGCACTATCCACCCAACCATGACCAAGCCTACTTATAAGAGGGCTTGAGGTGAGTCGGTTGATGGCCTATGCACGTGGAGATAAACGGCAGCAGTGGCAGAGGAACATTTCGTTTTGTAGTCTCGGGGATAGGGCCGGGAGTTTGGGTCGTACAGTTCGGGTCGGTCACGACCACGGCCACACACACACACGCGCGCGCGCGCGCACGCACGCACGCACAGAGAGAGAGAGAGAGAGAGTCACGCTTGCTTCTGGGATGTATGTGTATGCGCGCGCATATTACAGCCCCTGATCTCAACTACCAGAGACGTCAAGGGTTTTCTGTATTATCTCCCGTTTAGGGTAGAGCACTCTCTCTCCTCTCTCTCTCTCTCTCTCTCTCTCTCTCTCTCTCTCTCTCTCTCTCTCTCTCTCTCTCTCACTCTCTCTCTCTGTCTCTCTCTCTCTGTCTCTCTCTCCCTCTCTCTCTCTCTCTCCCCCTCCCCTCTCTCTCTCTCTCTCTGTCTCTCTCTCTCTCTCCCTCTCTCCCCCTCCCCCCTCTCCCTCTCTCTCCCCCCCCCTTTTTTTTTCTACACACACAGATCCAAATTCTGAAGACAATTGACTTGGGCAATCAAACTTTACACGAACATCGTCAATGTGTAGCTTCTAGCGTATGTAAAGCTCATATTTCCATAATTTGCATGAACAACACGGAGACGAGGGCATTGTATCGTATGGCTTTACAAGTTCACAAACTCTCTATCCTTTCATCTTGTGTTAATGCCTAACTCCATTTGTCACGTGTATATAAAAACCCATTTTTAGCAATGGTGAAATTATTTCCCCATATATCGGCGCTAATGTGATTTGTAAACCATATACCTTAATGACGCAAGGGAACACGAACCCACAATATTCACGCTGAACTTAGGATGCGCTAACACTATGCAATAACAGTACTCTTTGATGATGCGATGCCTTTATTAAATTGTATCTTTGTGTGTCTAGAAGGACCAGGAATGCCATCAAGGCACACCGTGGATCTGATGTGAGGTCCACATTTTCTGTGGCTGCGGAGCATGTTGGGGATAATATGGTTAGATTGACGCCGACAGCCATTCTGTGCCAAATCTTTGGCAGCCATTAAACAAAACTGGGTGGAACCGATAGGGAACAATGCAATCCTGTTGCTAGTAGGTATTAAACCCCGGCTCACCGATCCTGTAGGCGAGTGAACTAATCGCTAAGCTATCATGGCTTACGTATGCCAAATGAATGCAGTAAAAGCCTGAGATTTAAGTCAGTGTAAGCTGCCTCTGGGCTGGAGTTTGTTAACAATGAAATATATAAAAGCCATGCTAAAAGTAAAAGCCTAGCCATGCTAGGTCTGATTCCCACATGCCCATATGATCTATGTTAAATCGTGGCTTGGTTGCATCCTAATATTCCTCTTCGCAGATGTAGAGTTCCAGTACTGGTCTTGCACACCCCGCTGGGTTTTGAGCTTGGAGAGTGGAAGGTGAACTCTATAACACAGTTCCCGTAGAGATGTTACTTCGGTTCTGATTCGGGAGGGAAGTATCTACACCCACCTCACTCCGATAGGTACATGCGCTTTTCAGGTCTCATATAATTTGAACGGCAATGCATGGAACTTAGGAGTTAAACACTCACAGCGGTCCAGATGATTGACAACCAATCAAACAACAAACCAACCATGTCAGTAATGGGGCGGAGTTATCCATGCTTGTGCAGCCTCGAATGACCTTGTTCTGTGAAGATTCGGAACAAGTCTGGAACCTCGCTGAGAAAAATGTGGTTTCAAAGTAGGTAAGCAGAACAGGTCGGGTTAGGTACGTAGAACATGTCGGTTTAGGCACGTAAAATACATCAGGTTAGACATATAGAACACGTCAGGGTAGGCATATATAACACGTCGGGGTAGGCTCGTAGAACACGTCAGGGTAGGTATATATAACACGTCAGGGTAGGTATATATATAACACGTCAGGGTAGGTATATATAACACGTCGGTGTAGGCTCGTAGAACACGTCAGGGTAGGTATATATAACACGTCAGGGTAGGTGTATATATAACACGTCAGGGTAGGTATATATAACACGTCAGGGTAGGTGTATATATAACACGTCGGGGTAGTATATATAACACGTCAGGGTAGGTATATATAACACGTCAGGGTAGGTGTATACATAACACGTCAGGGTAGGTATATATAACACGTCAGGGTAGGTGTATATATAACACGTCGGGGTAGGTATATATAACACGTCAGGGTAGGTGTATAAATAACACGTCGGGGTAGTATATATAACACGTCGGGGTAGGTATATATAACACGCCAGGGTAGGTGTATATATAACACGTCGGGGTAGTATATATAACACGTCGGGGTAGGTATATATAACACGTCAGGGTAGGTGTATATATAACACGTCAGGGTAGGTATATATAACACGTCAGGGTAGGTGTATATATAACACGTCAGGGTAGGTATATATAACACGTCAGGGTAGGTGTATATATAACACGTCGGGGTAGGTATATATAACACGTCAGGGTAGGTGTATATATAACACGTCGGGGTAGTATATATAACACGTCGGGGTAGGTATATATAACACGTCAGGGTTGGCTCGTAGAACACGTCAGGGCAGGTATATATAACACGTCAGGGTAGGTGTATATATAACACGTCGGGGTAGGTATATATAACACGTCAGGGTAGGTGTATATATAACACGTCGGGGTTGGTATATATAACACGTCAGGGTAGGTGTATATATAACACGTCAGGGTTGGTATATATAACACGTCAGGGTAGGTATATATAACACGTCAGGGTAGGTGTATATATAACACGTCGGGGTAGTATATATAACACGTCAGGGTAGGTATATATAACACGTCAGGGTAGGTGTATACATAACACGTCAGGGTAGGTATATATAACACGTCAGGGTAGGTGTATATATAACACGTCGGGGTAGGTATATATAACACGTCAGGGTAGGTGTATAAATAACACGTCGGGGTAGTATATATAACACGTCGGGGTAGGTATATATAACACGCCAGGGTAGGTGTATATATAACACGTCGGGGTAGTATATATAACACGTCGGGGTAGGTATATATAACACGTCAGGGTAGGTGTGTATATAACACGTCAGGGTAGGTATATATAACACGTCAGGGTAGGTGTATATATAACACGTCAGGGTAGGTATATATAACACGTCAGGGTAGGTGTATATATAACACGTCGGGGTAGGTATATATAACACGTCAGGGTAGGTGTATATATAACACGTCGGGGTAGTATATATAACACGTCGGGGTAGGTATATATAACACGCCAGGGTTGGCTCGTAGAACACGTCAGGGCAGGTATATATAACACGTCAGGGTAGGTGTATATATAACACGTCGGGGTAGGTATATATAACACGTCAGGGTAGGTGTATATATAACACGTCGAGGTTGGTATATATAACACGTCAGGGTAGGTGTATATATAACACGTCAGGGTTGGTATATATAACACGTCGGGGTAGGTATATATAACACGTCAGGGTAGGTGTATATATAACACGTCGGGGTAGGTATATATAACACGTCGGGGTAGGTATATATAACACGTCAGGGTAGGTGTATATATAACACGTCAGGGTTGGTATATAAAACACGTCAGGGTAGGTGTATATATATAACATGTCGGGGTAGGTATATATAACACGTCAGGGTAGGTGTATAAATAACACGTCAGGGTAGGTATATATAACACGTCAGGGTAGGTGTATATATAACACGTCAGGGTTGGTATATATATAACACGTCAGGGTTGGTATATATAACACGTCAGGGTAGGTGTATATATAACACGTCGGGGTAGGTATATATAACACGTCGGGGTAGGTATATATAACACGTCGGGGTAGGTATATATAACACGTCGGTGTAGGTATATATAACACGTCAGGGTAGGTGTATATATAACACGTCAGGGTAGGTATATATAACACGTCAAGGTAGGTATATATAACACGTCAGGGTAGGTGTATATATAACACGTCAGGGTAGGTATATATAACACGTCAGGGTAGGTGTATATATAACACGTCAGGGTAGGTATATATAACACGTCAGGGTAGGTGTATATATAACACGTCGGGGTAGGTATATATAACACGTCGGGGTAGGTATATATAACACGTCAGGGTAGGTGTATATATAACACGTCAGGGTAGGTATATATAACACGTCAGGGTAGGTGTATATATAACACGTCAGGGTTGGTATATATAACACGTCAGGGTAGGTGTATATATAACACGTCGGGGTAGGTATATATAACACGTCGGGGTAGGTATATATAACACGTCAGGGTAGGTGTATATATAACACGTCAGGGTAGGTATATATAACACGTCAGGGTAGGTGTATATATAACACGTCAGGGTAGGTATATATAACACGTCAGGGTAGGTGTATATATAACACGTCGGGGTAGGTATATATAACACGTCGGGGTAGGTATATATAACACGTCAGGGTAGGTGTATATATAACACGTGAGGGTAGGTATATATAACACGTCAGGGTTGGCGCGTAGAACACGTCAGGGTAGGTAGATATAACACGTCGTGGTGAACTTCCGGTCCCCAGCATGGCGGTTAGGCATTGAACCGCTACGGTTTGCATTTCGCATGTTCCTCATGTTGGACTGGTGGTATATGGTTCCGTCGCCCTGCCAGTGAATGAGTGCGTGGCGCGACTCTGTGAGCTGTGATATTCAAGTTCAATGCTTCTACGTGTCCGCTTTTGTTTGTACAGTGACCTGCATGTTCGGAACAATGGCTACCGGTTGTTGCTGAATTGACTGATTTGCCTTTTCGGTTCACGAGTGCATTTTTTCAGGAGACTCCTGGCAGTCGGCGCTGGAGCTACGGAGTTCGTGCTTAATGCGACGCTTTCGGCGGGTCGCCCTGCGGATAGAGACAGAGCCATGTGAGAAAACCCGTGTCAATGAGGTCTTTCTGGTGACTGCCGATTCCATCGACGATGAACTATGGTTTTCGTGGAGGGCTTTTGTGTTGGCATTCTGGCAGCGGCATTATGCACAGTGTACCTGTGCGGGCTGTTGGATTGCCGATTCTCCTGTCTGTTACACTTTTCACATTGGACGGTGGGGAGCATTTTGTGTGATATTCACTGGTACAGGAACGGAGCATAATGGAGACGACCCGTTGCCGTGAAGTTGGAACCTCGACTAACTAACTAACTAACTAACTAACTAACTAACTAACTAACTAACTAACTAACTAACTAACTAACTAACTAACTAACTAACTAACTCGTCGGGATAGGCACATTTAACACGCCAGAGTAGGCATGTACAAAACGTCAGGGTTGGCACGCAGAACACATATTGCACAATGAAAGGCAACGTAAGCAGTTTTCATTGACACTGGCTCCAAGTTGATCCGGTACTGCATGTTTGCCGCACACATAAAGTGTCACAGCCTTATCTGTTTACAGGCGCTGAATCCGATAAATCTGTAGTACGATCTTTGCTGAAAGGTCGCACTGACTCCAAAGTTTGCCCGGGCCTTGAGTCTGGCATAAACACGAAGAACTAAACGATTACGAAAGTGCATTCTCGTGTTGATACCACTTGTGCATTGCTCCGTGTTTATACAAACCAATGGGGTTCCTGTTCCCTTGCATGACCTATACATTTTGTCTCGAATCAATTTCTGGCTAAGGTCTGTGGTGTGGTGGTGTCATCACGTGCTGTAGGCTTGGATGAATGGGGGAACAGGTAGCCAATCTTTCCCTCACTTTCGCAGTCAACGAGCCCAGGCGTCGAAACTACACCCGACCGTGCTCATGAAGTTATCAGCGCAGTTCGCTAGCAACTCCGCTAAAGCGAAGGTACGTGACCAGCTTGGCCATAGGAATCCCATGGAAAAAAAGGGGGATTTTCTGAATACTGTAGGGATGGGATGGGACAGGGCGGGAAAGGCATAAATTACCATTGGATGGGACAGAAAAACATGTCCGAAGGACAAGCCTGCCAGGCTTGGCCATGGGAATGTTATTCCCATGGGAAAGTTCCATGGGACAGGATGGGACGGGACATACATAAATTACCACGCAACGTAAATTATGTCCCATGGACAACCCTATACATGACCTGTACCCTATGCACAACATATTTGTAATTCTGATGCCCGGGTTCCACCAGATAAGATGTTGCTCTTTCAAATCCCTCGTATCGTCAACCGAAGAATGTCTCGTGAATACCTTTTCATGCCACGCATATCTCTTGAAATTCAAATATTCGAAAATCCTTGAAATAATTATTCTATTCCAATCCAAATACTCACAATGAATGGGTGGTGGAGGTGTCGATTCGATGCCTCATACATCGCGGGACGCCTGTTGTTGTTGTTGTTGTTGTTGCTGCTGCTGTTGTTGTTGTTGTTTTGGGGGGGGGGGGGGGGGGTTGCACTCGCTTGCTTTGAACTCAAGCGTAGTCCACACACACTATCTATAGTAGTGATGGACTGGATTTTGCGTGTGGATTAACTTTTCCTATTAACAGTGTCCCTCGCCATCAGGCGAACCCACTCCGACTTCAGAGGTACTTGTAATTAACGTCCCCAAGTCAAGAACGATAGGTCAACATTTTAGTCCAGCTGTCCGGTGTAGGGGTTGAATCGCTTACCTCGGCATCGGCACACCGGATGTTTAAAAACACGCGTTCTTATCCATTCGGCCATGCGGACCTTCGGACGCCTGTTTGATCCTCTATAAGGAACTGAGTTATGTTGCTGTTTTTTTTTTTTTTTTTACATAAGGCGTGGCTTAAAGGTTATGGTGTTTGCTTTATGCTGAGAAGCTAACGGATTCGAGCCCCAGCAGTGATGCTGGACATTTTTACATGATCCACATGCTTCTAATGATATCATACTCCCCCATGATACATTGGATAGTGAAATCTGATACTCAGTCTTCTTGGATACAGGTGAAAAACAGGATCCCCCGCGAGCAAGTTGTGTACGTTTTAGAATCCCACGGTAGCTCAGATCACAAACAGTAGGCCGTATAGTCGCTGCCCTAGCAACACTGTTAGGCGCTTACCCCCACCCATGAGTAGATAGAGCCCCTTACCTGGGGCGGAATCTTTATAGAAGAAGTAAACCTGACAGACAAGCTGCGACCGATTAATCTAAATTTAATAGTTAACTTTTGACAAATTAACGATTAATTAATAGTTAATTTCGATGAAAGCTAAACATTTATAGTAACACAACTCTATTATAGTCATATTTGTCAAAAATCGAAATAACACTGGATTGTCTTGTTCATATGTCATCTAATAACCAACTATGCAAACAGACGAGTATGTTGACAGTATTTGGTTCAAGCGCGTCTTATTAACAATATAATCAGCAGAGCTGAACAATCGTTCACATAGAACTGAGGTAGTTGGTATACACAGAATGGTCTTGACAAGGAATGCCAATTTTGGATATCGATGTTCATTAAGTTTCCATCCTTGTAGAGGGTCAACCGATTCAGCAACTTTCTTCTCCATTTCAGACTGCATTAGCTTAATACGCTTTTCATTTGGTTCACACATAGTTTCATTGTCAATGTCAGTATCATTCGTTGCAGCAGTCTCCATCTGCTCATCATGAACATCAACTGCTATTTGTTGTTCAATACGTGACCAAGTTCGTTCTTTTGCGTCTTTTGACAAACACTTCAGGTATTTGTAGCGTGGATCAAGTGCTGTTGCAATCTGTAGTATTTAAATACTTGTCATATTAGCTACACGTTCACTGAAGTCATTAAAAGATGCTACCTTAAATTTAGCTATGTAGCCCGGATCATCATCGTGTACAGCCATATGCTTTGTCAACGATGATAGCAGTGGCAATACACAGCTACATGAAACATACTCTTGACCGCTAAGCAGGACCGTGGTCTGACAGAATATGTTCAAAACTTTGACATATTTCGAAATCTTCTCCCAATCTGAATCTGACAGTTTTGGACCTTTTGTATTGCATCTTTTCATCTGACATGTAGACAGTTAATGCTTCTCTGACCTGTAGAAGATTCTGTAGCATAATAAAAATACTGACCCATCTTTTTGGTACATCTTGCTGCAGCTTACACAATGTGATTCAGTACAATTTTGCAACTCAGTTGTGTTTGCAGCACTATGTTTAAAATGTCCGTGTGTGTAATCCTAATACTTGTAGCCTTTTCAGGCGAGATGTGTCTCTATCAGATGTAAAAACCTGAAGCTGCTCAACTGTTGTTTTAATGCTAGGAGATTTCACTGTAAATACTCCCAAAGGGGCACAATCATTAGAATTGTGTAATAATGGGAAAGAGGACACACACACACGCACTCACGCACGTACGCACGCACGCACGAACGCACACTCTCTCTCTCTCTCTCTCTCTCTCTCTCTCTCTCTCTCTCTCTCTCTCTCTCTATCACACATTTAGTTGCATTTCAAAGCTGGACAGGATTGTTTAGAATGCGCATACTAAACAAACATTACAACATATAATAATGCTTGGTACGAAATATAAGCTCTCCAAATATGATTCACATTTCCTCCCAACCTAAATTCACTCAACCGTTTCAGCTGGTGTAAATTTCACAAACACTTAAAACCAAAAAGAGGTGTTGCATTCTGTGTTGTACGTATTCTTACATCGTCCTGTGAGACCAATATATGTTCGTGTAATAACACGTGGGCGTGTCACGTGACATATGGGACTAGTTATTACATTCTCACCAAATAGAGATTGTTGGTGGTGGCGGTGATGTCATCAGACAGACAATGGCATCAACCTCGTGACATATATATTGTTAGGCAGAAGATCAAATGGTTTGGCCATCTCGTTAGAATGCAACACCATCAACTACCAACACTAGCGCTACATCAAAGGAGATCTGTCACGAGAGCAAGAGGGCGTCCCAACAGAAAATGAATTGATGACATCAAAGACACTCTACAATCACACTGAATGACACTATCCAGTGCCACCATCGGGCGCTAGAACATCCACTATCTCTCCCCCCCCCCCTCCCACCTCCTCCTCCTACGACGCTTGACGGCAAGAGTGGAAGAAGATGTTAATAGTGGTGGTGATGCAGCAGTGTATTGGCATGACGACCAGTTATCAATAAATTATGCTCACTGCACCCTGAATACGCCCATAGGTGCTCCGATCTCTGCCTTACAGAGTCCATCAGTATATAGCGGCTGATTGTAGCACTTTTGCATTGTCGCTCGAACGACTACTTTAAAGGCTGAGACTAAAGAACAGCATTTAAGAATACAAGATTATAAAGAAAGAACAGAAGAGATGCTACACGAAATATTAACATTGCTCAAGACCCAGACAGCCACGCCGAACCAGAAGATCCAAGAACACAGACAGAAGAAGCAGCAGCAGAGGAAGGACGTTATTACTCACCACCAAGATCCGACTGGTGAACATCGAGAAGAACCGAAGGAAACCCACGACGGGGTAATAGGAGGAACACCAGGAGAGAAGACAACTGGTAAAGCTCCCTGAAGGAAACAGCACCATAATACGGGGTGGGACCACAATTACTCCGGGCCTCAACAAGTGCGTGACTCTGTCCAGACATGAAAAACCTCATCAAGAAAGTAACGAACGCAATCAACCCATCAGAAGCCGGGAAGCTTACAACAAGCAGCCCAAAGTACGAAAGACAAACTATAAGCTAGCAAGCTACACCATAAACACCCCTACATAGCCAGGTCGAAAGCTCGAAGGGTGAAAGTGTTTACTCGTATCAGAAATTGGGATTGGAATTGGACTTTTGCATTGAATGCACCCATCGGTTTGTTTATTTTTGTGCGTGGTGTTTGTTTCGAACTTTGTAAGCCTGATTCCTTGTTGACGAATTCTGGACAATGCTGCTGATTCACATCCAGTAAACTTTTTCCGTGTTGGTGATTTTCTCGCGGAACTGAGTATGCCTGCGCTATCCATTGGCTGGCTCTCTGTTACAGCGGCCAACCAAACATGTTCGCTCATTACTCTTGAATCCGCATTTCCCCGGGAATAAAGGTGGAGGTCACTTTTGCGTTCATGCAACTTTTTAACGACCCCAACCACTGCACACACTCCAATTTTCAGAACATACACTACCTCTGAAGTCGGAGTGGGTTGATCTGATGGCGAGGGACACTGGTAAAAGGGAAGGCCAATCTACACGCAAAAATCAGTCTAGTGCACTAAAGCAGTAGTAAATGTTCAAAGCGAGCGACCCCCCCCCCCCCCCCCCCCACACACACACACACACATAACACATACTCATATAATAGCTCAATATACACACTTGAGTGTAGTCTTGTGATTAGTCTCTTCGCTAACGCCATCACTTCTATGATTACCCTGCAGTCGTGGCAATTATTTTCTTAATATCTAAATGCCTAGAGCCAACGTTCACGTGACGTCTGCGGCCTTCAAATCTGGATTACTACACCGACTTTTGCTGAGATCTGATTCCTCAGGTATACATTCCCACAGCCCTCTACTATCGCCTGTTTCATTTAAATGTAGGTCACTGAAGAGCTCCTTGCGGGTTTCTATCTCCCTGAAATCTCGAACAACACAGAGCCTGTTACCGACCCTTCTTTAGCTCTGATCTAGAACATTGCACACATTTACTGATTCCTGGATATTTATACCTTTTACTGATTCCTGTTTCCTGTATATTAACACCAACGCAGCTTCTTTTATTGACACCTGTTGTCTTTCTTCAGATTCAGATTACTGTAGTGCCTTCTACTGAGATCTGTTTCCTTCAAACTTAAATTCCCACTTCCGCTTTACCGACGCCCGTTCCCTTCAAATCTAGTTCACTGCAGTGCCTTATACTGAGATCTGTTTCCTTTAAGCACAAATTTATTGTCACTTTTTCCTTAAATATAAATGTCTGCAACCCATTCTCCTAACCCATGTTTCTTATCACCATGTCCACGCACCCTTCACTTTCCAGTAACCGCCCACACTGCTGAGAATGCAAGACCGAGGTATTTTCAAGCTATCAGCTCCGTACAATGGTCCGCATCTGTGCACCAAAGTGCGCTATACAGCAATGATTGTCACCATGCGCAAGTAGTGAAGTCAACTACACGTCTAGCGGCCCAGTGCGTCGATATTTGAAAAGGTAAGGTAACCCCGTGACATATAATTCTGCTGTATGGGTATACAAAGTGTAGGACTTTACATACACTCAATCACGAGTTCCTAAACTGGGCGGCGCGAAAGGGCAGATGGAGTGGTGGGAAAATTGAAAAGCAAATACGATCTCACCCTCCTCCCAATTGTTTGAAAGAAACAAAATGAAAGTAGAACACTGTATTCAACGATAAGATAAGGACAATTGGCGTTCTGTGGTCATGTAATTAGAAGAGAGGCATCGGAAAACACCGTTACGACTGGAAAGATATGTTGTTTTAGTTTTTTTTATTTACCACATGGCCCCGTGATTCACGGTAGCCAGCAGGCCTGGTGTGTCAATGTCACGCTGGTAGCTTTTACCTTCAATATCATTTCGGGTACCAATTTTAGGCTGGGTCGACATGGGAGCTCAAGTTAAATTAAAACCAAAATCCCCGCCTGGAGGGGGATTCGAACCCATGACAACCGGACATGCAGGCGAGCGGGCTAGCCACTGTGCTACCACGTCCTCAAGTAGGGCAGGCGAGGACTAGAGGTTAACCTGGACAGTTGGTCTTCAGTTTAGTAACAGATAGAGCATGGAAGACTTATACACAGAATCGTGTCTCGGAAACCCGAATACCTGGCCATATTGAACTGGTTTGGAAATAGTTGGGGAACTCTTTGAGGTCACTAAGGCAGTTCATAAATAAACAGACATAGTAGTATTGTCTGGCGCTCATAGAAGTGAGAAGAAAGAAGTAGAGACTAGAAGACGCACTAGACAACATAAAAATTGAAAGCAATAATTACCGACCAGGATTCGAACCTGTCACCTCTAAATCAGGGCGGCGTCTCGCTGCAGGATCAAGTGTACTTCGACAATGTAAGGCCAGAGGCGGAGATCGACGAAGACAGGTATCGACACAAGACATCAGCGACGCACGCAACCAAGGAGAAATAGAAGGTACTTCCTAGCAACGAATCATTGTAAACAAGTAGCCACAAACAACTGATCTATTGCCTTGCATATATTGCTGCATTTCGTAACGTGCACGCTGCAGAGTTATACAGGAATTATATTTTGGCTGAGATACTTTAAAAAGAAAACATAGCCACTAATACTGTTCGAATGTGGAGCATTTGTTATCCACGCGCTAATCGCAAATTTACAATACTGTAAATTCTTTCTGTCTGCACAAATCTGTTTGCAACCCCCTAACAACTGAAGCAGAGGCATATTTAAGCACCCGTTTATTTTTCGTCGAAGATGCCTTTTCTTTGTTAACTTTATGGCTGCAATTTAGCAGTTTTGTTATGCTGAAATTCACAATGAATCATTTAGCGTGCCAGTACACTTCTATTTGGGAACTGCAGTACATATTTTACATCAAAAAACAAAGAATAAATGTTTAAGAAACGCTGCTTCAGGTCGCGATGTCGAACTAAGATGCATCGATATTACAGACGTCGACATAACACAATCGACAAACAAAATATCGAGCAACGACCTGAAAAGTGTTACAGAAGCGGACATCACGCAAGCGCGGTCACAAACTGTAATACATCTCTGCAAAATTTTGCGCTGGACAACACACTAGAACAGCCGGGATCACTAACACAAGTGTGACATTCAGATAGACGTTTCCGGTGTACAGCTTTGCTTCTCACTATCGTGAATTTTGGAGCCTGGGGATCGTACTTGCTATACATTGTGATATCAAATTGTGCATAGATTGGGACATGAAACTGACCATAGATGAGACATCAAACTGTCCAGAGATATGATATCAAACTGTCCGTAGATTGGGGCTGAAACTGACCATACATGCGACATCACGTTGTCTGTAGATTTGGGCATAAAACTGACCATAGATGAGACATCAAATTGTCCGTAGATTTGGACTGAAACTGACCATAGATGAGATATCAAACTGCCCATAAACTGGGACATGAAATTGATCATAGATTGAGATTACCTTAAACTGAGACATCAAACTGACCTTTCATCAGTATTCACGCACAGTGACCGTTTCCCTTCATTTTTTTTTCGAAGTGTTACAGTTACAACTTTTAATTTAGCCATATAATTAATGTGCACGATCAGCTTAGGAAGATCCTGGATGTAACGGATTGGTGGTTCTAAGATGAATGTTACGAATACCTTGAATGGCCGGAGTAACTGCCAACGAATACCTTGAACGGTCCGAGTAACCAACAACGAATACCTTGAACGGCCCGAGTAACCAACAACGAATACCTTGAACGGCCCGAGTAACCAACAACGAATACCTTGAACGGCCTAAATAACCAACAACGAATACCTTGAACGACCCGAGTAACCAACAACGAATACCTTGAACGGCCTAAATAACCAACAACGAATACCTTGAACGGCCTAAGTAACTACCAACGAATACCTTGAACGGCCGGAGTAACCAACAACGAATACCTTGAACGGCCGGAGTAATCAACAACGAATACCTTGAACGGCCTAAGTACCCAACAACGAATACCTTGAACGGTCTAAGTAACCAACAACGAATACCTCGAACGGCCTAAGTAACCAACAACGAATACCTTGAACGGCCTAAGTAACCAACAACGAATACCTTGAACGGCCTAAATAACCAACAACGAATACCTTGAATGGCCGGAGTAATCAACAACGAATACCTTGAACGGTCTAAGTAACAAACAACGAATACCTTGAACGGCCTAAGTAACCAACAACGAATACCTTGAACGGTCTAAGTAACCAACAACGAATACCTTGAACGGCCGGAGTAACCAACAACGAATACCTTGAACGGCCGGAGTAACCAACAACGAATACCTTGAACGGCCGGAGTAACCAACAACGAATACCTTGAACGGCCGGAGTAACCAACAACGAATACCTTGAACGGCCGGAGTAACCAACAACGAATACCTTGAACGGCCTGAGTAACCAACAACGAATACCTTGAACGGCCTAAGTAATCAACAACGAATACCATGAACGGCCGGAGTAACCAACAACGAATACCTTGAACGGCCGGAGTAACCAACAACGAATACCTTGAACGGCCTAAGTAACCAACAACGAATACCTTGAACGGCCGGAGTAACCAACAACGAATACCTTGAACGACCGGAGTAACCAACAACGAATACCTTGAACGGCCGGAGTAATCAACAACGAATACCTTGAACGGCCGGAGTAACCAACAACGAATACCTTGAACGGCCGGAGTAACCAACAACGAATACCTTGAACGGCCGGAGTAATCAACAACGAATACCTTGAACAGCCTAAGTAACCAACAACGAATACCTTGAACGGCCTAAGTAACCAACAACAAATACCTTGAATGGCCGGAGTAACCAATAACGAAAACCTTGAACGGCCTAAGTAACCAACAACGAATACCTTAAACGGCCGGAGTAACCAACAACGAATACCTTGAACGGCCGGAGTAACCAACAACGAATACCTTGAACGGCCGGAGTAACCAACAACGAATACCTTGAACGGCCTAAGTAACTAACAACGAATACCTTGAACGGCCGGAGTAACCAACAACGAATACCTTGAACGGCCGGAGTAACCAACAACGAATACCTTGAACGGCCTGAGTAACCAACAACGAATACCTTGAACGGCCTGAGTAACCAACAACGAATACCTTGAACGGCCTAAGTAATCAACAACGAATACCATGAACGGCCGGAGTAACCAACAACGAAAACCTTGAACGGCCTAAGTAACCAACAACGAATACCTTGAACGGCCGGAGTAACCAACAACGAATACCTTGAACGGCCTAAGTAACCAACAACGAATACCTTGAACGGCCGGAGTAACCAACAACGAATACCTTGAACGACCGGAGTAACCAACAACGAATACCTTGAACGGCCGGAGTAATCAACAACGAATACCTTGAACGGCCGGAGTAACCAACAACGAATACCTTGAACGGCCGGAGTAACCAACAACGAATACCTTGAACGGCCGGAGTAATCAACAACGAATACCTTGAACAGCCTAAGTAACCAACAACGAATACCTTGAACGGCCTAAGTAACCAACAACGAATACCTTGAATGGCCGGAGTAACCAATAACGAAAACCTTGAACGGCCTAAGTAACCAACAACGAATACCTTAAACGGCCGGAGTAACCAACAACGAATACCTTGAACGGCCGGAGTAACCAACAACGAATACCTTGAACGGCCGGAGTAACCAACAACGAATACCTTGAACGGCCTAAGTAACTAACAACGAATACCTTGAACGGTCTAAGTAACCAACAACGAATACCTTGAACGGCCGGAGTAACCAACAACGAATACCTTGAACAGCCTAAGTAACCAACAACGAATACCTTGAACGGCCTAAGTAACCAACAACGAGTGCCTTGAACGGCCGGAGTAACCAACAACGAAAACCTTGAACGGCCTAAGTAACCAACAACGAAAACCTTGAACGGCCGGAGTAACCAACAACGAATACCTTGAACGGCCTAAGTAACCAACAACGAATACCTTGAACGGCCGGAGTAACCAACAACGAATACCTTGAACGGCCGGAGTAACCAACAACGAATACCTTGAACGGCCGGAGTAATCAACAACAAATACCTTGAACGGTCGGAGTAACCAACAACGAATACCTTGAACGGCTGGAGTAACCAACAACGAATACCTTGAACAGCCTAAGTAACCAACAACGAATACCTTGAACGGCCTAAGTAACCAACAACGAATACCTTGAACGGCCTAAGTAACCAATAACGAATACCTTGAACGGCCTAAGTAACCAATAACGAATACCTTGAACGGCCGGAGTAACCAACAACGAATACCTTGAACGGTCTAAGTAACCAACAACGAGTGCCTGGACAGTGCTAATGAAAGTATATACAGGGAATATAGTGCAAGCCCCAAGCGTTGGGACACAGAATTCTACTGAGCTGAAGAAAGTTGAGATTAGGAGCCAGTGGCCGGGCACTTTCTAACTGGACATCAGCAGCTCTAGAAGTGTTTGACCTAATGAAGGAATGAAGTTGAACACAAAAAATACATAGTAAGGATAGCATAGAAGCCGTGGTCGTAGAGTGGATTGTGCGCTAGCTTACTAAAACAGTGGCCGGAGTTCCCTCCCCAGATGTTGCACGATTAGTTGATCCTCCCAGTGCAGTTCTGGGGTCAATCCAGCCTCATAAAATGGGAGCCGCGGATTTTTTAAACTTTACTGGAAATTGAATGGGAAGGAAAGGCGGCCTACAATGGAGCTGATGATCTCATTTCATTATGCCATACAATATCTGAAGGCCCAAGTGTCTGCCATGTGCATACTAAGGGTAATATAGGAAGTTTACGATAAATTAGCAAACTAGTAATATAGAAGGATATAATAAGCACAGAACTCGGATGAACGTCACGACCATAGAACACAGAATGAAGTTACGACCACAGAATACGGAAGAAGACAAGTGGAACACTAAGGAAGGTTCTTTCACTGGCTGTATGGTTCCACTCAGACAGAGACCACACCCAGACAGCAGATGGGAGGTTGGCAAACTGCTGTCAATTGCTTCCTTAACTAAGTCGCCAGGGACTGGCCAGGCTGTCAGCTTGCCCAATGACAAGTGGGCGCCGTGGGTCCCAGATAAAGTGGTCCTCCTTAACCAGTAGACAATGTGTTACAAATGTTCATGACATTTCAGTCCCCGCAGCAAATATGTTTAGACCCAATCGGTCACAGCTTGGATGTGTCAGTAAAACAAAGAACCATTCTAGACCACTTTCGATGCAATCGTCATATGGTACTAGATCATTATACTTATAGTTCAATTGGTGACATGCCCCCCCCCCCCCTCGTTCATTCTATTTGAACTCAAGCGTAGTCTATACACGTGCTACTATTTCAAGTGCACTGGACTGATTTCTACATGTGGGTGAGCTTTCCTTATTACCAGTGTCAATCTCCATCAGGCAAATCCACTCCGACTTCTGAAGTACTTGTAACTTCATCAGTCGGCCACCTTTACTTTCCATGACAAGTCCTCGTAACCAAGGCTAGATGCTCGCCTGCTGGCCCGGTGCTCATGGGTTCGAATCCGCATTTGGACGGATGTTTAAGATAGACCTGGGCTGCCAGGTCGAGCCAGCCTCAACTGGGCGACACCAACTGTCTTGGAAAGTAAACACGGCGCCGTGATGGTGACCTCGTCACGCACTGTTGACCTGTACAATGGTGACCATGTCACGCACTGTTGACCTGTACACACAGGGGACTAACTAGCACGCTGCCTAATGCACCTAAGGTGTGTAGACTGGTCCTTACCTTCACCTTATATTAAATAAACTCATGTAACATAAAAGAAACGTGGCCGAGGGCAATATTCACCAAACATACGTTTACATTTTCGAATAAAGACCCCCCCCCCTCCCCCACCTCTCCCTCGGTCTCTAGCCAGTATACTTACTGCAGGGCTCTTCATCTTCGACTCCTCTTCTTCTTCTTGTTCTCCCTGCTACACCCCACCACCTCCTGATCCTCCTTCCTCTTCTTTTCCTTCTCCTTCAGTTAATATTTGAAAGCATATTAAGTTGAAATTAATATCTTATTTTATGTTCAGTAGTAGCAGGTTCTATGCACATATTTCTCTGTATTTCTTTGCTTCTCCTGCCTAGTACTTTACTGCGTTTGGCTAATGTCTTTATGCCATCTGTCTTGTTGATATGCCCCATACATTTCAGTTGCTTTCTAATTATGTATGTATGTATGTCATACACCATGGCGGACCGGCCAGGGTGTCATTTTGCCGGTTGGCAAGTGGTCCTTTGGAACACTGATGAAGTGGCCTTCCTGAAACTTGAGACATTTGTTTAACATGTTACTGCACATTCATAAAACTACTGGTCGGTCCACTGCCCTCAGTTGCTCTACCATTTCATTAATCGGTGTTCTTTTTTTTTTTTGGAAGCTCGCTTTGAACTCAAACGTAGCCCATACAAGTGGTACTACTTCTAGTGCTCTGTACTGATTTTTGCGTGTGGATTAACTTTCCCTATTACCAGTGTCCCTCGCCATCAGGCGAGCCCACTCCGACTTCAGAGGTACTTGTAATTTACGTCCCCAAGTCATGGGCGATAGGTCAACATTTTAGTCCGACTGACCGGTGTAGGGGTGGAACCCCTTACCTCGCCATCAGCACACCGGATGTTTGAGAACAAGCTCTCAAATCAGGGGTGTCACTGTATAGCTGAGATAGTTTACGCTACAATCATCCTCATGTAACTAATAGCTGAGATAGTTTACGGTACAATCATCCTGGTGTGCCTAGGAAAGTGGCGTGCGCGTTCATGTCATCCCACAGATGGCGGTCCTTGGTGTTCCAGATCACTTCCAGTGATGACATTCCTCCATATTATCCTCTGAGACCTCCAAGCAGCATTTCCCTCTGTCTGCTTCTGGCTCCTCTACCCCTGATCTTTCCAGTCGTCAAGATGTTTTATGGGACGCAGAGGTGTTTCCAAGGCACCAGGGCTGGGTTCTATACAGACCAAGACCTACTAACATGTCCTAGCCGTGCGTCCTGGGCAACAGGTCCCTTCGGGGTCCTGGTTAACGTAGTAAGATCGCTGATTCTTCCGAAGCCGGAGAGTGTCTGCCTGCACGGCGAGGAACCACCAGTCTGCACACCAATAAGCCAGACATGGGACAACGGATACTCTCGCAAACCTCAGGTCCGGTATGACATCACACTGATGTTGGATAACAGGATATCTTCATCCGACATACAGGACTTCAAATTGGAGTTCACAGCCAATGAACGCAAGCAAGCAAGTAAGCAAGCAGGTGTTTTACTACACCTCTCCTCTAATTGTATCACCACCGGTCACTTTGTCTCTTTCTTATAGTTGTGTTTAACTTTCTGTTTTCATTAGCTGATTCGGGCAATCTTTGCTTGTTGCAATAGTCGTTCAATGTATTCTCAAAATTCCTTTCAGATACAACATCTCCACAGTCTAAAATTGTGTCCTAGTTTGCTCGTTCACATTTCAAAATTCACGCCAGATAGCAGAACAGGTTCGATATCACAATTCTGCACTCTCTTTCTCACATTCAATTAAAGTGATTTATAATAAACGATAGTTTTAATATTCTGATATGCAGCTCTTGCTAAACTTATTCTGCTCTAAATCTATGTCACGCCTGAAGTAAATTAAGAATTAATAAACTGTCTTTGCATAAGATGAAGAGTTAATAAACTGCTGGCGGTGTATTAAGAGTTATGAAAGAAAAGCACGACATAAACCAATGTAGCCACTTGTCAACATGTCAACAAATACGTAGCAGTTCCGTGATTACGCGCCGTATTGACAGAGTGCTCTGGGTCCAGCTCCCCACCCCGACATTAATTTATCAACTGACGACGGACAGCTCCGGGTTGTAATAGTGAAACATAGCTCCCTGGTCGGATCGCCATTAGAAATCTGCGCAATTGAGAGTGGCATTGCTAGTAGCTTGGCGGGACATCACATCGATCAAGTGTATCGTCCAGATAAAACCGTACGGCATTTTCCTATTGGTTTATTGCATTTCCTCAGTCAGAATGTCGGTGGCCTAGTGATTAGAGTGTGGTTGGTACAGTTCTATTCTCCAACAAGGAAAGGGTTTTAATTGATTAATGCCATGGGATGATTAATCGTCTTAAGCGACTTCCTGTATCTGCCATGGACTTATATATCGTCAAAATGTTGTCATCACTTAGTTATAATACAACATGTCTGCTACCATATTAACAACTTTTAAATCATAATTGTGACACACCCCTACTTCCCATTTTCCGCCATCTATTTTTGTTAGGTCCAAACCTACTTTTTGTTTGGCACATAATCTTTTAATGCAATGTGTTTAAGAATTGGGAGATTGGATGTTCATGCAATGAGTCTAAGATGATGGGAGACTGGATGTTCATGCAATGAGTCTAAGATGATGGGAGATTGGATCTTCATGCAATGAGTCTAAGATGATGGGAGATTGGATGTTCATGCAATGAGTCTAAGATGATGGGAGATTGGATCTTCATGCAATGAGTCTAAGATGATGGGAGATTGGATGTTCATGCAATGAGTCTAAGATGATGGGAGATTGGATGTTCATGCAATGAGTCTAAGATGATGGGAGATTGGATCTTCATGCAATGAGTCTAAGATGATGGGAGATTGGATGTTCATGCAATGAGTCTAAGATGATGGGAGATTGGATGTTCATGCAATGAGTCTAAGATGATGGGAGATTGGATGTTCATGCAATGAGTCTAAGATGATGGGAGATTGGATGTTCATGCAATGAGTCTAAGATGATCGGAGATTGGAAATACAGCTACAGACAACTACCAAATGTAAGATTAGGCTATTTTCTCGTCTTTACCATAAAGCACGCTTGTCTCCAAGGTCGGTGTCCTAACTCCTCGACCAACAATTCCTCAACTATATACTAAAGTCATGCACAGTTTTAACGTTAGGTTGTCATTTGGACATTAGTGAACAACTCTACGGATTTGGGTTTACTTGGATGCTCCGTGAACTACTAACATTGATGTTGACTAAACATGATGCTCCGTGAACTACTAACATGGATGTTGAGTAAGCATGATGCTCCATGAACTACTAGAATTGATGTTGAGTAAGCATGATGATCCGTGAACTACTAGAATTGATGTTGTGTAAGCATGATGCTCCATGAACTACTACCATTGATGTTGACTAAACATGACGCTCCGTGAACTACTAACATTGATGTTGAGTAAGCATGATGCTCCGTGAACTACTAACATTGATGTTGAGTTAGCATGATGCTCCATGAACTACTAGAATTGATGTTGAGTAAGCACGATGCTCCATGAACTACTAAAATTGATGTTGGGTAAGCATGATGCCCCATGAACTACTAGAATTGATGTTGAGTAAGCACGATGCTCCATGAACTACTAGAATTGATGTTGAGTAAGCACGATGCTCCATGAACTACTAGAATTGATGTTGAGTAAGCACGATGCTCCATGAACTACTAAAATTGATGTTGGGTAAGCATGATGCCCCATGAACTACTAGAATTGATGTTGAGTAAGCACGATGCTCCATGAACTACTAGAATTGATGTTGAGTAAGCACGATGCTCCATGAACTACTAGAATTGATGTTGAGTAAGCACGATGCTCCATGAACTACTAGAATTGATGTTGAGTAAGCATGATGCTCCGTGAACTACTAGAATTGATGTTGGGTAAGCATGATGCCCCATGAACTACTAGAATTGATGTTGAGTAAGCACGATGCTCCATGAACTACTAGAATTGATGTTGGGTAAGCATGATGCCCCATGAATTACTAGAATTGATGTTGAGTAAGCACGATGCTCCATGAACTACTAGAATTGATGTTAGGTAAGCATGATGCCCCATGAATTACTAGAATTGATGTTGAGTAAGCATGATGCTCCAGGAACTACTAGAATTGATGTTGATTAAGCATGATGTTTCGTGAACTACTTGCATTGATGTTGATTAAGTATGATGATCCGTGAAGAACTACCATTAAAGTTCTTACTAAGCATGATGCTTCGTGAACTAGAACAGGAAGTTTATCCCAGAATGTACCCCACTAAAATAAATACACAGGCATCTTCTCCCCCCCCCCCCCTCCCCCCCCCCTCCGCCGAAAAAAATGCACATTCAGTCATCAGCGTTTACCGTACGTATATAAACATTCTTTAGGTCAGCAACCTTTAAGGCTCTGTGTCATCAGCAATCCTTGTAAACTGAACCGTCACGCTCCATGGCACACCACGTTTTGTTAACACCCCCCACCCCCAGGCTAACATCTTTAGAAAACGATTATATATTGTATAGCCCAGCCTGAAAATAGCATACACAACGAAGCTGTCTTTATCTTACGAATATATTTTTCTTACCGTTGACACTGCATTTGTTTGCAATTTTAATTTTAGTACTGGTTATTTATAATGTTTGTTGGAAAGATGTATTTGTAATATCTCTAATTGTGTTCTTTATTTCAAAGCTTCACGCTCTCTAGAAAATCAGAAGCTGAATTACAAGACCACATGAATAGTCTAAACGAAATGTGTAGGGAACATAACATGAAAATTAGCACAAGCAAAACAAAGGTAATGACTATAACTAAAGAAGAACAAACAACAACAATTCACCTAAACGAGTATCCCTTGAAACAAGTAAAGAGTTTCAAGTACCTAGGAAGTATAATATCATCAAATGGCAGATCAGAAGACGAGATCGAAAATAGGTGCAATAAGGCAAATCAACTCATTGGACAAATGGCACCATTACTAAAGAACAAACATGTATCAATAACTACTAAGAAAGCACTTTACAACACAATCTTCCTGCCAACTCTATGCTACCAATGCCAAACCTGGATAATGACAGAAAAAGAGAAAAGAAAAATCACAACAACAGAAATGAGGTTCCTGAGAAGAATACTCAACGGATCAAGAAGAGATAAGGTCAGAAATGAAGAAATCAGGACTAAAGTGGGGGTTAAAGCAGCACTAGATTTTATCAGAAAGCCAAATGGTTTGGCCATGCAAGTAGGTTACCAGTCAACATCATATCACAACAAGCAATGATGTACAGACCAGATGGAATCAGAGGAAGAGGCCGACAGCGTAAACGATGGACGGAGGGAATAGCAGAGTCCATGGGAGTACCGATACATGAAGCCCATAATCGGGCACTCTCACGAAGTTTATACTTCACCTCGACACCGCAAGATACAAGAGGAACATGATGAGATGAGATGAAACGCTCTCTAGAATGATTCTCCACAGGTGGTGTCTACAGACTTGGGAAACAATAAGACACCGACAACCTGTGGAGGAAGCATTACCAACCATCTCTGGAGAGCTGTACCATGACCTGGTTACATCACGTGTACCATTAAGCAGATGTGAAGTTCCAATACCGGTCTTACACAACCCGCAGATTTCTGGGCCTGGAGAGGGGCATGAGAGCTATTCAAGATGGTCCCCGTGGAGTTGTGACCAGGGTTGGGAGAAGAGTCTCTGCACCAACCTCACCCCGACAGATGCGAGTACATTCATGTTCTAGATGACCTGAGAGCCAATATATTTAATTTAACTGACTAAGTGCCATAGGATGATTAATCATCTTAAGCGACTGCTCGTATCTGCCTTGGGCTTACATACAGTAGTTTTGGACATGCAACCCCCTTAAATTTGATATATAATATGACTAGTCTAGCTATGCAGCTCACAAACATTTGTCTGAAATCGACAGGAGGAAGACAGAAATGGAGGAAGACAGAAATGCATAATATGGGGAGGACATGAGCGGAGGTGTATAGTATAGCTAAGGATGGGATGGGTTACAGAGTTTGTTGAGCGCCTGTGTCCTGATGGGGAATACAAGGGGAAAGAGGAAGAAAATGACCAATGGCCTTCCGAAGGATTAACAACCAACCAACCATGCAATCAACCAGCCAACCAACCAACCCAGGTGAGAACAAAAGCATTTACGTGGATTAAATGAACACTGCTGTGACTATTATCTTAGCTCAATAACGAAGCAATGGGAACTGTTCAAACAAAGGTTGTTAGATGTAGGCTGGCCATAGCATTGTACAAGTTTAATAAACAGCATTAGGAATATATAACACAACACCGGCAGGCAAGTTAAAGTAGCATTGTATAGAACATGCATCTTTCCTGTGGCAACATATGCATGCTAGTCATCGACCATTTCGCAATCACTAACGAAGCAAATTTGGGGCTTTTGATCTCGAACGTTAAAAGAACATTCTTAGAATATCGTGGACCCAGGAGAAGAAACATGTTGAAATTTGACAAAATCCGAATATGGAAGAACACTGGCGCATACACAATATCATGTCTGGGAAACTGAAATCATTTGGCCACATTAAACGCCAAAGTGGCATGGTTCGTGGAAGAAGAAGCAGGGGACGGACAACCAGTACGGAGAGAACACAGGGCATTGCAGACACCCTGGACATGGGGGTGCATGGGGCGGGGGGAACGGCCAGAGATGGAGAGACATGGGTGTGCATGGGGGGGGGGAGACGGACAGAGATGGAGAGGACATAGGTGTGCATGGGGCTGGAGGAACGGCCAGAGATGGAGAGGACATGGGTGTGCATGGGGCGGGAGGGATGGCCAGAGATGGAGAGGACATGGGTGTGCATGAGGCTGGAGGAACGGCCAGAGATGGAGAGACATGGGTGTGCATGAGGCTGGAGGAACGGACAGAGATGGAGAGACATGGGTGTGCATGAGGCTGGAGGAACGGCCAGAGATGGAGAGACATGGGTGTGCATGAGGCTGGAGGAACGGCCAGAGATGGAGAGACATGGGTGTGCATGAGGCTGGAGGAACGGACAGAGATGGAGAGGACATGGGTGTGCATGAGGCTGGAGGAACGGCCAGAGATGGAGAGACATGGGTGTGCATGGGGCGGGAGGAACGGCCAGAGATGGAGAGGACATGGGTGTGCATGAGGCTGGAGGAACGGCCAGAGATGGAGAGGACATGGGTGTGCATGAGGCTGGAGGAACGGCCAGAGATGGAGAGACATGGGTGTGCATGAGGCTGGAGGAACGGCCAGAGATGGAGTGCATGAGGCTGGAGGAACGGCCAGAGATGGAGAGACATGGGTGTGCATGAGGCTGGAGGAACGGCCAGAGATGGAGAGACATGGGTGTGCATGAGGCTGGAGGAACGGCCAGAGATGGAGAGACATGGGTGTGCATGAGGCTGGAGGAACGGACAGAGATGGAGAGACATGGGTGTGCATGAGGCTGGAGGAACGGCCAGAGATGGAGAGACATGGGTGTGCATGAGGCTGGAGGAACGGCCAGAGATGGAGAGACATGGGTGTGCATGAGGCTGGAGGAACGGACAGAGATGGAGAGGACATGGGTGTGCATGAGGCTGGAGGAACGGCCAGAGATGGAGAGACATGGGTGTGCATGGGGCGGGAGGAACGGCCAGAGATGGAGAGGACATGGGTGTGCATGAGGCTGGAGGAACGGCCAGAGATGGAGAGGACATGGGTGTGCATGAGGCTGGAGGAACGGCCAGAGATGGAGAGACATGGGTGTGCATGGGGCGGGAGGAACGGCCAGAGATGGAGAGACATGGGTGTGCATGAGGCTGGAGGAACGGCCAGAGATGGAGAGACATGGGTGTGCATGAGGCTGGAGGAACGGCCAGAGATGGAGAGACATGGGTGTGCATGAGGCTGGAGGAACGGCCAGAGATGGAGAGACATGGGTGTGCATGAGGCTGGAGGAACGGCCAGAGATGGAGAGACATGGAGTGCATGAGGCTGGAGGAACGGCCAGAGATGGAGAGACATGGGTGTGCATGGGGCGGGAGGAACGGCCAGAGATGGAGAGGACATGGGTGTGCATGGGGCGGGAGGAACGGCCAGAGATGGAGAGGTTTTACGGCGCACCGTTATGAGAGCAATGTAATACAAAGGATCTGCTGCTTGAGAGGTGTGACTACATTTGACACGTAGATCATCATCCCCATGTGCCTTGCCGATAAGCATAGGCGGTCATGTTTCGCCATTTCACACAATAATCAGAGTCGTGGATCAGCTCAGTGTTCTTGTCTCGACCATACTACGTGGCCAAGCCATCCAGGTATTTACTTCCCAGCCTTCCCCTTGTCTTCTTCCCCTCAATCTTGTCAGTTGGCAGCAAGTTCTCCAATCTATTTCTTCCCATAACGTGTCCAAAAAAAAATTGCTTATTTGCGTCTATTTTCCCTAATCAGTTTAAGGTTTTCATTTGTTTCCTTATGACTTTGTGATTGGTTTTTCTGTCTGCCCATGGTAATATTTGCATTTCCCCCAAAAACCACACCTCCACAGCTATACATCGAAAAGTGATATTTATGTGTAAATGTAACCATTAACACCCGTGTGTTACCGGGACCCGCAAGGGAAGCACATCAAAGTCACACTGCCACCCTATCCGGCATGTCGTATAAGGCGACTGGGAAGGGTTGTGCTTAGAGCAGGCTACCCCATCACTTGGAAAAATTCAACCACAAAATCCGACCAACCAAGAATAAATCATACAGAGGAAAAAGAATAACTGAGAACACCATTTTTTTAGACACTCCTTTGTCTGCAACCCACAAGAGAGAAGAGAATTGAAGACAGAGCTGTATGGGGAGGACATTGGGGGAGCTGATGGGGATAGCAAAGGATACGACGACTTGGCGTTGGTTGGTTGAGGATTTAAAAAAAAATCCCTGATAGCAGAATGTAAAAGACATCCAATTGAAGCATTTTACATATCCTGGTAAATGTCTATAAGAAACAGCTGAAAACTGTAAATTTATTAAATAAATTAGAAGAATATAGTAACGTTTTTATGGGCACATTATGAGAAGAGATAAATTTGAAAACTGTGTGAAAACTGGCAAAATTGATGAGAAAAGAGGAAGGGCAAAGCTTAAGGATACATAGATGGATAGACTGACCACATGGCATAATTGGGACAAGAACACAGAGCTGATCCATGAATCTGGTGATCGTGTCACTCCGTCGGTTGGGTATACAAAGAATACATCGGAGATATTCTGAGTTACTCACAGATCGGAACTGTGAGGTACGTATGAACATTTTTTTCAATTCTAATTTTCTCTTCATTGCTTTCATTTTTTCATCCTTTTGTTCTTCTCGTCCTGTCGTCACCTTTTGATGTAGTCACAGGAGATCTCTTTGACTATATGTTGTATTTGTGAATGTGTTTGCTGATGAAGGCTAATGGCTGCAACGTCCTGTATGTGTCGTAAATATATTATGTAAAGCTGCACTACTTAGTGTCATTTTATTTGTTTACATTTTCACAGCTTTACCGCAGTTCCACCCAATTTTATTCATATTTTTGGTGATCGTGTGGGATGGCGAACCTTGACATCCACGATTACTGCATGGCACATGATAATGATGATCTATGTGATGCTCATGCTAAAGATAGAATCCTTTTAACACTTTTTCTCATCTTGACACTATTGTGTCATTATGTATGCCAGATGCCAGAGGATCCAACTGTTTAGATGTAGTAGTAGCAGAAACAGCAGCTGCAGCGGCAGCAGCAGCAGTAGTAGTAGTAGTAGTAGTAGTAGTAGTAGTTGTTGTTGTTGTTGTTGTTGTTGTTGTAGTAGTAGTAGTAGTAGTAGTAGTAGTAGTAGTAGTAGTAGTAGTAGTAGTAGTAGTTGTTGTTGTTGTTGTTGTTGTTGTTTCAGTAGTAGTAGTAGTAGTAGTAGTAGTAGTAGTAGTAGTAGTAGTAGTAGTAGTAGTAGTAGTAGTAGTAGTAGTAGTTGTTGTTGTTATTGTTGTTGTTGTTGTTGTTGCAGCAGCAGCAGCAGGAACAATAACAACAGACCTCAAAGCTCAAAAGTACACATAAATAGATATGTCACACACCTGCAAATTTATTCCGTTGGAAGGAAACTCATCTGGTGAGGCGGTCTAAAATTTCAAGTTAATAAGGTGTCCTCCTGCCTGCATAAAATAGCACACAGTTGTATAGACTTTGACCAAATTGACTATCGCAAAATCCGCAAACGAAGATCGAAGGGGACTCCAGGTAACGGAACACGCATATTGATCACAGTTCGTGGTTGATCAAACGAGAGACTTGCAGTGTCGCACTTTGTAGTACGTTGCGCCCCGACGAGTTGTATATCCAAGTGCTGTACTAGGGCAGATTTTTGGCTACCTGGCTTTGGTAGGGAAAGCGCCGACCTGACTGCCATGAGGCGCGCCCCTTTCAAATAACAAACTGTTCTGTCATTGGAGTGCGGTGGAGAGGGTTCTCGGACTGTCCAATGAAGGGGCTGCCTTGTTGTTTACATCTCATTTCTCAGTTATTGTAAAGCAGCTTGCATCTCTCTCTCTCTCTCTCTCTCTCTCTCTCTCTCTCTCTCTCTCTCTCTCTCTCTCTCTCTCTCAGGCACACGTACACAACCCACACTATCATCATGTGACATGCCGATATGCACGAGCGGCCAATGTTCACGACTGTCTTAGATATTTGTTTTCATGTCGCGATCACATGGCCAATTCATCCTGGTATGTATCCCTTTCACTTCTCCTTGCTCTTGTCACATCATTTATGCCATTTGTCATCAAGTTGTCAGAGGAAGTGGCCATGGGAGGGGGGGGGGGGTGAATTTCTGTAGCTTGCTCTGACCATCACCCCCCCCCCTCCCCCTGACTGGGACAGAGTGAATATGCTCTGACCATCACGCGCTGCCTGGAACTGAAGGAGTATACATATTGTCTACTGAAGTAAGAGTACGCGCTGCCTGGAACTGAAGGAGTATACACATGATCTACTGAAGTAAGACTACGCGCTGCCTGGAACTGAAGGAGTATACACATGATCTACTGAAGTAAGACTACGCGCTGCCTGGAACTGAAGGAGTATACACATGATCTACTGAAGTAAGACTACGCGCTGCCTGGAACTGAAGGAGTATACACATGATCTACTGAAGTAAGAGTATGCGCTGCCTGGAACTGAAGGAGTATACACATGATCTACTGAAGTAAGAGTACGCGCTGCCATCGTAGCTTGTTGTGCTTGCTCATAAAGAAATTGTTGTGCTTTCAGTGTTTGGCAGTGACAGGATGGTGTTTCCCACTCCGAGATGTTTAGCAGTGACAGGATGGTGTTTCCCACTCCGAGATGTTTAGCAGTGACAGGATGGTGTTTCCCCCTCCGAGATGTTTAGCAATGACAGGATGGTGTTTCCCCCTCCGAGATGTTTAGCAGTGACAAGATGGTGTTTCCCCACTCCGAGAATTTTTGAGGGTGATTCAGTCCTTCAAATAGTAATTGTCATGGATGCAAAAGCATCGGGAAAGTAAACTCACTACTCCATCTTATTATGTCATGGCCTAGAATAGACAGACAGATATGGGCGGCAGGAGGGCAAGCAGACAGACAGACAGACAGACAGACAGAGATGAGCCTAGCACCATATATTGCATAATTCTGCCGCCGGCAAGTGTATTTAGTGGAAGTGAGGCAAGGAATATAATGTTAGGACGACTTTTCCATGTCTTACAGCTCTATGGACATATGGCCTCTTCTGTCTTTTCCTTTTGCCCTCAACCAACTCACGCCAGACCAGCCTATCGTTTATCATCTCCGGTAGCTCCCCGCATGTCCTCCCCATATTATTCATATCTGTCTGTAATTGTCTTCTCCGTTTGTATTTGAGGTCCCACTAGTTCTTCCACCCTGTGAGTTTCAGACAAGGACAAGTCTGGATATATTGTCCTTAAGTTGTCTGTGAGTTTCAGACAAGGACAAGTCTGGATATATTGTCCTTCAGTTGTCTGTGAGTTTCAGACAAGGACAAGTCTGGATATATCGTCCTTAAGTTGTCTGTGAGTTTCAGACAAGGACAAGTCTGGATATATTGTCCTTAAGTTGTCTGTGAGTTTCAGACAAGGACAAGTCTGGATATATTGTCCTTCAGTTGTCTGTGAGTTTCAGACAAGGACAAGTCTGGATATATTGTCCTTCAGTTGTCTGTGAGTTTCAGACAAGGACAAGTCTGGATATATTGTCCTTAAGTTGTCTGTGAGTTTCAGACAAGGACAAGTCTGGATATATTGTCCTTAAGTTGTCTGTGAGTTTCAGACAAGGACAAGTCTGGATATATCGTCCTTAAGTTGTCTGTGAGTTTCAGACAAGGACAAGTCTGGATATATTGTCCTTCAGTTGTCTGTGAGTTTCAGACAAGGACAAGTCTGGATATATTGTCCTTAAGTTGTCTGTGAGTTTCAGACAAGGACAAGTCTGGATATATTGTCCTTCAGTTGTCTGTGAGTTTCAGACAAGGACAAGTCTGGATATATTGTCCTTCAGTTGTCTGTGAGTTTCAGACAAGGACAAGTCTGGATATATTGTCCTTCAGTTGTCTGTGAGTTTCAGACAAGGACAAGTCTGGATATATTGTCCTTCAGTTGTCTGTGAGTTTCAGACAAGGACAAGTCTGGATATATTGTCCTTAAGTTGTCTGAATCTGTGTCCTATCCAGCTCCAGCATCTTTTCCTCACTTCTTCATTCCTTTTAATTTGTTTAGTCATCTTCATGAGCTCTACATTGGTGATTCTGTCATATCACTTTAGCCCCACTATTCAGTCATACCATTTTAATCCCACTATTCTGTCATGCCACTTTAACTCCACTATTCTGGCATACCACTTTAACCCCACTCTTCTTCATGGACACCATTTAATTAATGTGTGTAGTTTGTTAGACATATGATGCTGGACCCCCACATTGTATAGAACAATCGGCGCTGGCCGGGACAAGTGGTCACATGTCTCATTAGATTGGCCAATCGGCGCTGGCCGGGGCAAGTGGTCACATGTCTCATTAGATTGGCCAATCGGCGCTGGCCGAGACAAGTGGTCACATGTCTCATTAGATTGACTAATCGGCGCTGGCCGAGACAAGTGGTCACATGTCTCATTAGATTGGCCAATCGGCGCTGGCCGGGGCAAGTGGTCACATGTCTCATTAGATTAACCAATCGGCGCTGGCCGGGGCAAGCGGTCACATGTCTCACTAGTCGCCTGGTATTCTCTCATGCTGCGTCGACCCGGATGCCAAGGTCAATGTGAGAAATCGCTTGGATACGGATTCGAACACATGAACACTGGGTGGACAGTCCGGCGTCAAGCCATTACGTCACCACGGCGAGGGCTACGTGGTCAGAACTGATTGAGATACACGTTAGCAGCACGTTCACACGTTCTTTACCGGACGTCGCAATCAACTCTAGCATATTTTGACTGTTTGTGAGTTACTTCTAAATATTTGTGTTAAGTAGTTTGCCATAGTTTTCGGAACGACCGACGCTTTATACCATTGAAATCAACGCAAAGTGGTCTGCTTCCAAATCGCTGGCAACTGATTTCGAACCCTCGACTCGGGCTGTCGGGGAATTGTGAAACGCGGTCGCTGCTCCTAACCCACAGCGACGGGTACTTATTGAGATACCTGCCAGCAGTGAAAGTGGTACTTAATCAAAAACCAAAAGCTTGTAAGGGCCGTCAGGGGAAAAAGATACAAGCTGATACCCGAGAGAAATACACAATAAAAGGTTTTGATGCCACGTAGAGGGTTACTCATAACGAAGCTATGGGAAGGATTGATCAATGTCTGGACAAACATGGTGTAGAGAAGGAAGTGTGCCCGCCATTGGAGCGGGTGTGGGATAAGAAACCAATAATTACTGCTACCTGATGATAGCCTTCGGGGTACATTTGGTAGATACTGGTCACAGTAGCCGAATAGTCATATGAAGAGCGGGAGGGGGATGTGGTTGTGGGAGGTAGGAAAACGGAGGGGGCGTAGCAATAGTTGCTATTAAGATTGAAGAGGATCAGAGGTAGTAGGAATAATGATAACAAATGTCAAAAAGTGTGTATTTATAGGAGTAGCAGTAGTATTAGTAGTAGTAGTAGTAGTAGTAGTAGTAGTAGTAGTAGTAGTAGTAGTAGTAGTAGTAGTAGTAGTAGTAGTAGTAGTAATAGTGGTGGTGATAGTAGTAGTAGTAGTAGTAGTAGTAGTAGTAGTAGTAGTAGTAGTAGTAGTAACAGTAGTAGTAGTAGTAGTAGTAGTAGTAGTGGTAGTAGTAGTAGTAGTAGTAGTAGTAGTAGTAGTAGTAGTAGTAGTAGTAGTAGCAACAGTAGTACTAGTAGTAGTAGTAGTAGCAGCAGCAGCAGCAGCAGTAGTAGTAGTAGTAGTAGTAGTAGTAGTAGTAGTAGTAGTAGTAGTAGTTATTGTTGTTGTTGTTGTTGTTGTTGCTGCTGCTGCTGTTGCAGCGGCAGCACAAGCGGCAGGTTACGAACTCCCACACAGCCACACACAAAGAGAAGTGATTTTAGAACTGCCGAAATAGCCTCTGCAAACTAATTGCCTTTAGCATATGAAAAAAATAGACTTAGTTCCGGGAAAGAAACACTAAGGGGCTAACATTCTCGACTGCACATAGTATTTCAACCAAAGTATTATCTGTGTGCTAGCTTCATTTAATATATAACTGCAGTTTGCACCTGGCGAGACGCAATGAAATATCCCAGGCCAGAAATCGTGCAACATTTTGTTTATGGCGTCTGTGTTAAAATTCACGAAGAGAATGCATTGTTTTCAAACACGAAGGAATGAGCATACAGTTTGAGAAGCGGGCTTTTGCAACAGTACAAATCCCACTTCTATCAACACATTCATATTAACATTTATATACTTAATCACACACAGACACAGCAATGCTGTTTTCTTTCTCGTCGCAGTATCTTCTGCGTCTCATACTCTTGCTTCTCCTTTAACGTTTTCTGTTCTCTCTGGAGAAGAGTTCGTCACACTTAGTTATACACGTCAAAGGATAATTAATGTTTTGTACTTCGTCATGCATTTGAGTAAAGTTTGCTTTCTTTATACAGATCCCATCCAACTTTACGGGCTGTATCTATTCGTGGTTAGATTTCTTTACCAAAAGTTTACCAAACAGCTGCTTTACGGCCCACTCTGTGATTTCCAACTGACGTTCACAGCTTGCGCACGGGACCTCTTGTTCTTCGTCCCTGTCCCAGAAGGCTGGGTATACGGACTCACCAACCAAGAGCACACGGGGACGGGTAATATCATTACATACCAACGGTTCTTGTGACAGTTCCCAGTTCTATACTAACAGTGAATCTGGCACATTATGAGTCGGAAACAGTAATGTCTCTGCCACTCTTTTCCCTTGCCCCGTATAGTCAGTTAAACTCCATTATCTTGTACGTGATCTAAACTGATGCGCTAATTTTCCAGTCGTTTGTTTACCGTTAGTTTTATGACTGCCCCTAACTGGCATTTGTCACAGTAAATTATTGTGACTTATATTGGTGGCATGGAAGGCTGCCATTTTATCGTGTTATTTATGTCATCAATTAATGTGTTTCTCATCGTGAAGTCACGTTAGCTGCTATGTGCGGGGAGAATTGGTTACAGGCTTCTCGAAACAAGTGGTGTTGTAGCAGTAGTGGTCGTGACCTTTGGGGAGACGAGGAGTGAGGACGGGTGTGTGATCTTGGCCGATTCACAAATCGAGTGCCGATGGCTTCAAAAATATGGAGGAGCTCACTTATGTCCAATAGGCAGCTTGAAAACTGGTCCTTTACTTTTTAAATTGTAATTATCCGACCTGATCTCATTCAGTGTTTCCTTCCACCTAAGTTGTTCGAATACTTCAGTCTTTGTTTTCTTCTGCTTCTTCTGTAACGTGGCTCCTATTCGATGTTATACCCATAATCTATCAAGTTAATTTAACACTCGGCTACTGTTAACTGTAATGATAACTTAGTTGTGAGAAGGTGTTTCATCTTGCTGAACATTACTTTGAATATTCATTTCCTCTTTCTTTCTCACGCCTCACACCCGCCATCCTCTGTTATTAACTGATCTATATTCGTCAATCAAGTGCCGTCGCCACAATAAAGGTTGGTTGCAAGGATCTCCAAAAGTTTATATCCTTTGCTTTCGCCGCTATACACATTGACAGACTGCGTTCGTCCGTCTTTCAGTGTTGCCTTCCCAATTGTATCATTATCTACCTCTTAAGCCTGCATTTTTCTCCCCGGGATCGATATTATAAAAATATCTGAAAAATCTTTTAATGTAACCAAACCATTGGAATTGTCTCTGTATAACATTTCCACAAGCTCTTACCATTTCCAGTTTCTCTCAGACTTCATTTTTATTTTTCATTGAGCGGGTCGCCGAGAACGACCCAGCCTATAATTGGTACAGGGAAATGTTGTGGGAATAAATGCAACCGATGTGATATCCACTCATCGAATGCTGATTGCTCTATACAAATATCCATATGTCTCAAGGAATGGAAAAGGGTCCTTTGCGTCTGTTTCTTGCGAAAATACCTTTTCCTGTTCACGGCTTGTTGGCTAGACATTCATTTCTGTTATTTCAATAATGCTATTGAAAACCCATTGTCTCTCACCCTCCCCCTCTCCCAACCTTATCCTCATTCTCCCAAAAGCATGCCATTAAACTTGTGAACCCATTTGTCCAGCATATTCCCAGCTGCATTAATCTTCCAAAGCCGATTGCTCCACGCTGGGCACGGGCTTGACGCGCTGTTGTACTTCGATGTGGTTTTATTTGGTTATATCTTTTATTTAATTTTAAAAGTTATAAGATGAATACATATGTAACCAAATGATGATCAGCACTTTTAGAAGGCGCGGGGATGGAATAGATAGCAAATAACACATTATTCTTATAGTCCATGCTGTGTGGTGTTGGTAAGCATGAGCAAACAGCCTTCTGTTTCGTGTGCTGATAATCATCTCTGATTCTGATGTTCCTCCATACGATGATGTCACACTGTCTAGCATCTTCTCTATTATTCCACCCCCCCCCCCTCTTCTCCCCTCCAACTCTCCCTTTGTGGCGACATTCTCCAGAATTCCCCTTCTTGTGACATTCATTCATTCATTCTGTAGCATGTCTTTTGCAGAAACCGGCTCCCACAATAACCTTTCCGAAAACCTCTCGATCATAAGCAAGATGTCCAAAGAATATGGACAGTTTTCTTCGTATGCTGGCAGCCAGCTCTGTTTGTGAGTTAACAAGATGTCTTCATTGCTCTTTCTACCCATCCATGGTGTCCCCATAATGTTTCTATAAAACCACATCTTTTCAGCTTCCACATCATTCCCCACTTGTCTGCTGATTGTCCATGATTCGTGTCCATACATCAGGATTGGCTGAATATAGCTCGTAAGAACTCTTTCTCTCACCTTGATTGACAAAGATAAAGTGAAGAGAATATTCATCATCTTATGAAATTCTGCCTATGCATGGGCTATTCTACATGTATCTTCCATCTGCTATTATTGAAGTACCCACAGACTTAAATACATATAGAACACAATTGAGAACATAACAAAGGCACTTCTAGTTTTACCAGATGATATAGTGAGCATAGTGGAAACAACAAATGTCCTTGGATGTAGAATTCTTTTGCAACGGTTCTCAAACATGTGTGATATGGTGTCTTTGGCTATGTAAAACTCACGGGGAAGCATAGTTAGCTGTCGTCCATGCCAGCTGTACTATCATTTAATAACAAACAGTAAGACAATGACTCTTGTACGCGCCCAGAGTGCGTTGGACATATGGTGTTAAACCCACAGTTTTATAGACTAATCGGAACTCGATGGCTGATATGGTCTTGTCCACGCCGGCCTTTTATTTCCCAAAACATTTCCTGGAACCCATTTTAAACTGGGTCGACCATCACGCTTTGAATAAAAAGCACAGTAGAATTACCATGGACTAAACAATCATAGCCGACTTCGTGGCTTAGAGGTTATGACTTTTCTCCGTAATCTCGTATACTCTCGTCGGTAACGTGATGACGGTGAGAATCAGCAGTGGTTCGAATCGCATCGGTAACTACGGGGTATGTGAGCCGGCCGCTCAGAAAGCAATGGCAAACTACTAAGCGTTATCTTGCCAAGAAATCAACATACAGCTGAAAGATGCTGGTGTTGACAGCGATGTCCTGTAAAGGATATGCAAAAACAAAAAAAAACAATCATATCCTGTCTACTACCTAGAAGTATACATGTTTGTATCTAACCATAGACATGATCATTTTATAAATCAAGCGTAAACATTAAACACATTTGTCTTCTACAATGGAACGACGTCTAGGATCTTGCAGCCTATTTATAGACACTCAAGCAATCATAGAACATGCTTGGGTGACCCCTGGAGGTCCCCGGATCACACGTTGAGAAACACTGCCCAAAAGTTTTACGAAAGCAAAATTGAGGAAGCGGGTAATTTCACTAGAGTTCACACACATTTCTGTCACGCCCGTTGCTATGGGTTACTGCAACCTAGTGTCAGCGTTACAGAACCAGGTCCTGAATGTTAAATGTGCGACAATTGTTGTACCCTCGTACCCTGGACTAGCGCGGAAACATGTTAATGGCCGACCTCAATGACTCCGACTGTGCATGCTCCCAGGCCACTATGTCCAGCAAGTTCAGAGTTGAAGTTTGTCCCATATGAATTGGCCTATACGTTTTTAAAAAAATGTTAATGCTGCATGCCTCTTGCAGGACGTCGATATCAACCACAGGTTTATTTTATAGGCAACTTTACGTTCAGTAGCTTGCCATTATTGTTTGAACAAGAAGTCAACGTTAAAGTTCAAGTGAACAGTGGGTGGTTTGAACCCACTACTCCCCCTCCCACAGTGTGTGGTTTGAACCCACTACTCCCCCTCCCACAGTGTGTGGTTTGAACCCACTACTCCCCCTCCCACAGTGTGTGGTTTGAACCCACTACTCCCCCTCCCACAGTGTGTGGTTTGAACCCACTACTCCCCCTCCCACAGTGTGTGGTTTGAACCCACTACTCCCCCTCCCACAGTGTGTGGTTTGAACCCACTATTCTCCCTCCCACAGTGTGTGGTTTGAACCCACTACTCACCATCCCCGTCAACGCAGTAAAGTTTCAGAGCGATGACGATAAACATTTCGGCCACGCCGATCTCTGTTTGGTATACAATGATAAAATGGTATATCATCAGTATGTTCAACCTCTGTTGAGTTCAGTTCACTTTGTACAGTTCAGTGCAACTATAGCTAATGCACTCAATTGTCACCCATTAGGAGCCAAATGGAACACTTTTAACGCCAATCAGCCTTGCTCTTCCCGCCCGTCCCTTCTCCCCATCTCTTGTTTTTTATTATTATTATTATTATTATTATTATTATTATTATTATTATTATTATTATTATCATTATTATCCTGCTGTTTACCTATTGTGGACATTGTTTACCACTTTTCGCACTTGCTCCGACATAACATGCTCTAAAGAAAGCGTCTTTAGCAGGCGCCAAACGATGGCCACACCCAGGATTTCCGCTTTCCCGACATAAATTACACCCACAGGACAGATTTTGGGGGATTTTTGCTCCAAGTCCTGAAATTGTTCTCTTAAAAAATTACAATGGCCCTGGTACTGTCTCTTGCTTAGCCGACAGCAAAGTGCTGTATTTATTTCCCACTCTTAAAATATTAGGGTATAGTACAATGGCTGAGAGTGTATGTGTGTGATGTTTGGATGTGTGTGTCTAAGTGGCGTCTGGAAGTCTACGTGTCTCGGTGTATTTGTGTGGGACATTTGTATTTATAAATATGTGTGTGTGTGTGTCTGTGTGTGTGTGTGTGGGTGTGTGTGTGTGTGAGAGAGAGAGAGAGACGTTTGGGTGTGAATGTGTGTGCGTGGGTGTGTGAGTGGGTGTGTGTGTGTGTGTGTGTGTGGCGTCTGGAAGTCTACGTGTCTCGGTGTATTTGTGTGAGACATCTCAGGTTATCTTATCATGTTACTCTTGTACCTTTCGGTGTCGAGGTGAAGTATAAACATCGTGAGAGTGCCGGATTATGGGCTTCATATATCGATATTCCCATGGACTCTGCTATTCCCTCCGTCCAACGTTTACGTGGTAGGCCTCTTCCTCTGTTTCCATCCGGTCTGTACATCATTGCTTGTGGTATGCTGTTGACTGGTAACCTACTTGCATGGTCAAACCATTTGACTTGCTGCTTTCTAATAAAATCTAGTGCTGCTATAACCCCCACTTTAGTCCTGATTTCTTCGTTTCTGATCTTATCTCTTCTTGATACGTTGAGTATTCTTCTAAAGAATCTCATTTCTGCTGTTGTGGCTTTTTTTTCTTCTCTTTGTCTGTCATTGTCCAGGTTTGGCATTGGTAACATAGATTTGATGGAAGATTGTGTTGTAGAGTGCTTTCTTGATAGTTATTGTTACATGTTTGTTCTTGAGTATTGGTGCCATTTGTCCAATGAGTTGGTTTGCCTTATTGCATCTATTTTCGATCTCGTCTTCTGATCTGCCATTTGATGATATTATACTTCCTAGTTACTTAAAACTCTTTACTTGTTTCAAGGGATGTTCATTAAGGTGAATTGTGGGACATCTGTATTTCTAAATATGTGTGTGTGTGTGTGTGTGTGTGTGTGTGTGTGTGAGAGAGAGAGAGAGAGAGAGAGAGAGAGAGAGAGAGAGAGAGAGAGACAGACAGAGAGAAGCGTTTTGGGTCTCTGTGTGTCTCCGTGTCGTTTTGGACATCTAGATGTCTGTGTGTCTCCGTGCATACGGAGTGTCGACTTCGGAGTGTCTAGTTTGTCATGCGTCGAAGTACACTTGTTCCTGCAGCAAGGTGTTGTCGCCATATGGAGGTGACAGGTTCGAATCCCGGTCGGTAACTATAGCCTTAAAATTTTATGTTGTCTAGTGCGTCCTCTAGTCTTTACTTCTTTTCTCTCCTCCTGCGAGCGCTAAACATTACTACGTGTGTTTATTTATGTATATATGTGTGACGTGCGGATGTCTATGTGTGTGTGTGTGTGTGTCGGATAACTCTATAAACATCTAAGTCCCCTCTAATAGATCACACAAGACAGCTCAACACAGTACATGCATACAGAGCACCAACCAGGATTCTCATGTGCGTCTAAATGAACAACACATGTACATCTGCACGACAACACATGTACATCTGCACGACAACACATGTACATCTGCACGACAACACATGTACACATTCGTTTGTGTTGTAGTTTTCTAAATGTTCACGTTTAGCCAGTTCAGTAGCCTTCTCGGTCTACTTTTTTCTGTTTCCAAATGCCGATGTATATTAACGCACATAGCGTGCACACGGGTCTTCCTGGTCCTTTAGCCTTATCCAAGAAAGGCGGGCGTGCCATCCATTACCACATGGTATGGGAGAAGTATACTATAATCATCAGGTTACTTACTTCATTTCCCAAATGCCAATGTGTGTTTAACGTATACAGCCTCACACGGGTCTTCCTGGGCCTATAGCCCTCATCCAAGAAGGGTAGGCGTGCTATTCATTACCACATGGTATGGCAGGTGTATACTATCCCCAGGTTGCTTATTTGGTAAATACAAAATCCTTGATTGGTACGCGGTCGGTCGTCTCAAGTTAGAGATTGCTGTACCGCTAGGCCGCTTTGATACTACTGGAGAGAACGATTAGAATGACTTATCACTAATACACTCTGATCTACTTCAAAGAATGAAACAATTCTTGTGCAGTCTTCTAGTGTTCCGAGTCCTGCAGTTTGATCTTACATTTAATGTTTTCTGTCTCAGGCAACACATCATGTGTGATAGATAACCTTTGTCCGCGTGTATCAAACCTGACAGAGTGTATTATTATATAGTATAAGTTTGGTTGGATCATGCTAAAGACACCTGGCTTGAAAAGTATAGGTTGCCTGTTAGTAACTAATATATATATATATATATATATATATATATATATATATATATATATATATATATATATATATATATATATGCGTATTTTATTCTGGTTATTGTCCTTTTTTTGGACATCTGCTACATAATCACCTAGGGCTGAAAGAGTTAACAAATTATCTATATTCTAAGGTATGCATGACAACCCGAGCCCAACCGCAATCATAATTCCAGCTAAGTTGTTTGGCCGATTTCTGTCTAGGTTTCTAACAAAGAGGTAATTTTCTTCCGCTGTACCGCGGCCTGGTGAATGGACAGTTTCTTCCGCTGGATGGCGGCCTGGCGAATGCACAACAGAGTCTCTGTCTATCATGGTGTGCCATTACAGTTTGGCGTATTCTCGCTAAAGATGATAGTGATCTCTACATGATTTTAAATACAAGGGAACAGGGGCCTGCATTGTGAGACTGCTTCAAACAGGAACTTCAGTTAGAAACATTATATATACACCATGTGGGCATTCCAGCATTGGTAATGTTTCCCTCCCTTCGCGTACAATGTACTTAAGGCATGAAGGTTGCAAGAAATCCTGTCTACAGCAACGCGGGCGCCAATTGTCCCGTTGCTCCACATTTCTATGTTGGAATCAAACCATCACGTCTCTTCTGTCAGACAAGTCAACGCTTTCAATACACTGTTGATGAGAATGCTGAGCAATGAATCATGAAGTAATGAAGAAACTGAAGGTAGTAGACATGTGGTTTTTTTTTTTTTAAAGCATATGGAGAATATGGTAGACAGAGAAGAAAACAACCAGCTGCAGGTGTTACTAAGGTCATTCACCAAAATCACAAGAAATTAGACATGGCATGTACGTGGCATACTATCAAGGAGAAGAGGTGGACTACAGAATACAGAAATATCGTCACGTGAAAAAAAAAATACTCGTATAAAGACAGAGATACTTGAAAAGCTAAATAGCTGGGAAACAAATAACACACAAAGGTACTAAACACATTAAAATATCAGATGACAGGGTAAACTGGAATGACATTATCACAAATATTTATCCCCAAAAAGGCACATAAAGAAAACAGTACTCGACACAGGATTCACAGTGACCTACGAGTAAAAGCATGGCGTCAACATCCTAGTCAATGAATACTGGGTTCAAACACGAATGAGACATTATGTTCAGGACAACTACTGAAGTCAACTTCAGCTTCATCTATGGGTGCCAGTGGAGCATAGGTCCGTAAACTATCCGTAAGCCGCCTCTATATTTTCAGAACATGCTAGAGCAGTGGTTCTCAACCTTTTTTGGCCCATGCCCCCGTTTACCATATGTTCAGAACGTCATTCCCACCCCCACCCTCCTTTTTCGAATTTCCTCCCTATAAATCCCCCCTCCACCCTTACACAGTATACATAAAAATGGAAGCTAAATTTAATAACACATACTAGAACAAGTCTAGACATCTACATAAAACGTGATTTGCGGGTCTACTTACGTTATAAAACGAATTTCATTAGGGCGAGAAGTACAGAACCGTAAAATTTAGAGGGAAAAACAATATCAAGTAACTGGTTTTTGTATTAATGCGATCTTGAAATAATCTTAATTCTCCCCCCCCCCCCCCCCCTTTGAAACCCTAAAATTCCCCATCGGTTGAGAACCACTGTGCTAGAGTGTATTTCATCGGGCTAGGTCTAGGTCGCATCCATGTGGTCCCGTTAAAAAAGTAACGCATCCTCTGTGGTGGGTGTGATCTCTGTGAGAGTTGAGTTGGAGTCTGTTGGCATGAAATACCTAAAACTATTGGAGGAAGCACAGCCCACTTCAGCCTAATAACAGTCCGGCCATGTGTAAAAGCGCGCGCGCGCGCGCGCACACACACACACACAACTGTCATTACTGCCTGTAGCACTTTGCGGTGTAGGAGAGTCCCTGTGTGCTGCAATGAACCGTGACCCAGTTAATCCTAACATGCCTGTCCATAGATGTGTAGTTTCAGTAATGGTCTTGCATATCCCGCTGGTTTCTGAGTTTGAAGAAAAAGAGTGAAACACGGTACTCACGGAGGCAACATTCTACAACAGCCTCACTCCGAGAGATGCAAACTCTTTTTGAAGCTCGAGCGACCTGAACAACAATGCATCGAAATTCAGATAAAACCCAGGCTTCTAGAGGATTCACCAGCCACTCAACTATGAGGTTTCGAACCCAATTCCCAAATGCTGACACGTGAGGATTTGAACCAAATACTTTCGTGCTAACAGACATGTTAGGGTATCCTGTGTGCAGTGATTTATTAGGTGTGTTCAAGTGTACTGCATCTTCGCAGGGTCTTATCTAGGCGGATGTCCTACTATACAACTACACACCAGCACTTGAAGCATTATCAGTATCACGTATGTTCAGGGACTCCTTCTTTGGTGCGAGCGTCGGCGGAGAAGTCGACGCACAACCACTCAGTGCATAATTTATGTCAAGTGCTTGATACGCGCACTGCACGTTGAACTACATTAAGCTCGGCACACACGCAATGATGTCACCTCTTTTGTTGAGAAGATCGAGGGTGTTATGAGTCATGGAAAAACAGCTTAGGATAAACCAGATACACACATATACAGACAGGCAGACGGGCGGACAGACATAAACTGTATCAACAAGAAAGAGTAGGCCATGAATCGACACGACATTTGGCATTGGAATAAAGCAAGGGACAACAACAAGCGGGACAACAGACATCCATGATTTGCAGTTCAAATGACAGCGATATTGACAAGTTGCGGGAATGCCAGGAATTTTTGCATAGGTAAACGTAGGCGAAAGGTGGGCGGAGAGGAGAGCCCATTGTGCAGTTAGGCTGATGTGACAGCTGCAGTTGCTAGCTGTGTCCAGGATTGTTCGGCTGTGAGAAAGCAAGCAAGAGTGGGAATTCTGGCTAGTTACTTCATTTGTTATTTATTATGGAATGTTAATAACAAATTAGGAAGATTTTGGAAACAATGGAGAGGTGGTTTCTGAGACGACTGTTGCGAATACCTTGGACTGTCAGAGTAATTAACAACGATTGCCAAGAAGAGGTTATTGAAAGTAAAACATTATACACTGCTATAGCACAGTGACAAACAACATTCCTTGGTCATTTGGTGAGAAGAAAGACATTGGAAAACATCTCACCGACTGGAAAGATCAGTGGGGAAAGAGGTAAAGACAGACCTAAAGAAGTGATGCTGGATGCATTGAGACGTTGGCAGGGAGGAATATCATCAGCAGAGTTGATCCAGAACATCAGAGACCGAGATCTGTGGAGATACACGAATACCTATGCCAGTCGAGAGAACACACGATTATAATAATGATTTAATTTGTGAAATATCTGTAAATCGTTTACTAAGTTTACCGGTTTAACCTACCCAGTCAACAATGTATTAACCCTCTCTGGTCACCTATTTCCCCGTGCACCCAGGCCCACACACGGCTTTGGCCCTAACATCTCACATACCCTCGGCATGTTTCTGCTATGAGGCTTGTATTGTGTTTTCTAATGCTTGCCCAATAGACCGTTGTGTTGATGTGAATTTGAAGAATACCAATATATGCTGAACGCAGTTTTGTCTAGTTAGTTAGTTAGTCAACAGATCATCATCAATGCACATCGAACCATTCAGCATAAGTCCTCGGATCCCCTCCTCAGCAAATCCCGCAGCGTGTAGCGGCTTACAACACCAGTTCTGTGTTGGTTTATTACTCTTCTTTGGCTTCCTGCGTAGTGTTCTTGTTTGCCCACACCTCTTTTAACTTGCTTTTCTCGCAGCCTGACCATGGTTGTAGATTCCCAGTCATCGCTTGGTTCTCGTAAACGACTTACTTCTCAGAATGTCTGCTTGGTCAATGGCTCGTCCGCCTTCCATGGTAGCCCTACCTGCAAGCCTGTCAGCCTGCTCATTCCCTTGTACGCTCGCATGCCCTGGCACGAAGATTAAACTAATCTTTGCCAGCCGAGACCGCTCCAGAGACATCAGCCACTCTCTTCGGACCCACCCCATCTCTATCTTCCTGAGGCTACTCATTGAGTCACTACGGACACAAGCCCGATTGAATGTCTGTGTCTCGAGCCATGTTATTGCTTTACTTACTGCCATGACTTCCATAGTCAGGCTGCATGTGGTCAGAGCAAAAGCGCCAGACTCTTCCTTCACAGCCTGAACCGTAAAGGCCCATAACTTCTCACTTCTCGGACGACCGACCCATCTGTATCTCTAAATGCCATGGGATGATTAATCGTCACAAGCGACTTTTCGTTTCTGCCAATGAATTATATACAGTAATTTTGTTTTTCTTATGCAACACCTTTAATTTGATATACAATACATCATGTCTACTACCATATTAACAACTTTCAAGTCATAATTGTGACACACCCCTACGTCCCATTTTCCAACATCCATGTTTGTTAGGTTCCAACCTACTTTTGTTTGGCACTGAATCTGCATATATAAAGATATCCAGGGGCTGGTATAGACGTCTAGGTAAATTGCTTAGTAATGGAAAAAATATGTTACTGTAAAATGGAACAAGTGGGAAGGACCGCTATCTTGGATAAACGCGATGAAGATACTCCACATTCTAAACCTTACACAATTACAATGCCCATCATGGTCTCAGCTTAAGTGGCTCGGAGATTACATATTAATGAAAACATTACAATCGAGTCTGTCTGTCTATCTAAATATCCTTCAGCCCATATACCCATGTATATGTCTGTCTGTCTGGCCATCCATCCATCCACCCACACATCCACTCATCCATCCACCCACACATCCACCCATCCATCCTTCCATCCATCCACCCATCCATCCACCCACACATCCATTCACCCACACATCCATCCATCCACCCACCCGCACATCCATTCACCCACACATCCATTCACCCACACATCCATCCATCCACCCACCCACACATCCATCCATCCATCCATCCATCCACCCATCCATCCATCCATCCACCCACCCACACACCCATCCACCCACCCACCCACCCATCCATCCATCCATCCACCCATCCATCTATGTGCTTGTGTCTGCCTACCCGCCTGTCTGCCCCCGTCGACGAGTCTACAATCAGTGTTCATTGTTTCAATGATATCACGTGACACATGGCTTGGATCCGCCAAACTCGTCTTGGCCAAATAAAACACAATTCAATTTAGCTGCACAAACTATCCCCTTCTGACCCTCCTCCCTGTCTCCAAATGTATGCCCCTCTCTCCTTCTATCTCTCCTCCCTATTACTTGTAGACTCCCTCCCTCCCGGCACCATTCCGTTATTATAGTTTAGATTAAGGTCAGACAGCAGGATGTAACTCTGTGCCTAGCTGTTCATTCTAAACAGACAGGTTATTCCTTCTCTCTCTCTCTCTCTCTCTCTCTCTCTCTCTCTCTCTCGCCCACCCTCTCACTCTCTTTCCCTCCTCCAACTCTCTCTCCCTCTCCCACCTCACTCAATCTCTCTTCCCAAACTCTCTCTCTCTCTCTCTCTCTCTCTCTCTCTCTCTCTCTCTAGCTGTTGCATATACCTCATGTTTTAATATACTTTAATATACAGTTTCTCTCTCTCTCTCTCTCTCTCTCTCAATCTCTCTCTCAATCTCTCTCTCTCTATCTATCTCTCTCTCTCTCTCTCTCGCTCACCCTCTCACTCTCTTTCCCACCCCCAACTCTCTCTCCCTCTCCCACCTCACTCACTCAATCTATCTTCCCAACCTCTCTCACCCCTCTCTCTGTCTCTCTCTCTGTCTCTGTCTCTCTCTGTCTCTGTCTCTCTCTCTCTCTCTCTCTCTCTCTCTCTCTCTCTCTCTAGCTGTTGCATATACCTCATGTTTTTAATATACTTTAATATACAGTTTTTTCGTTCTCTCTCTCTCTCTCTTTCTCTCTCTCTCTCTCTCTTTCTCTCCTTTCACCATCTTTCTCTTGATCCTTCCACTTCTCTTTTCCCATGTCGCTCTGTCCCTCCTCTATCTCTCTCACTCTGTACTTATCACCATCTCCCTTTCTCTCGCTCCCTCATTTTCTCTCTCCCTTTACTATCTATGTCTCTCTTCCCATCTGTCTCCCACAGACCCCACTTTCTCTCCCTCCCACCCCATTTTTCTATCTCTGCCCCTCTCTGTCTGTCTCTTTATCTCCCTCTCACTCTCTCTCTCTCTCTCTCTCTCTCTCTCTCTCTCTCTCTCTCTCTCTCTCTCTCTCTCTCTCTCTCTCTCCTGCTATCATCCTTAATCCTTCTGCCCCTTAAACAAAAGTATTTCTGTTTAAAACAGATCATCTCCAATAAAGCAGGATTACCCATCCCCAATGACGGGGGTCCAGAATGCAGGATGATACCGGATGTTGCGCAGATGCGGCTAACAGATTTCCTGATGGCGTGCCTGTCTGTCGGCTTGTCTGTTGTCCGGGTTTTTATGGGGCTTTCTGTTGCTGGCAAATGGGGTTTCTCTGGAGAAAACTGAATTCTATTGTGCAGATTATGTTTCCCATGATTCTAGGCGACAAGATCTGGGGTTATACAACCGCCAGCCAATGTTTTGTGAAGCATTTGTTTTCTGTTCTTCCCCCTTTTCTTTGCTTCCTCTCTCCGTCAAAGCGGGTTTGTCTGCCTACCAAACTCTTGCACACCTAACAGTCAGCCTATCTTCATACCAACGAGCCTACCTACTTAAATGTCTACCAGCCTACCCACATACCTATTTACGTTACCGACATAATTAGTTGACGGGCGTGTAGTTGACAGGCGTGTTAGCGAAGCTGATAGCGAACTACGCGGGTAATGACGTGAGCACGGGCTCCACGCCTGGGCTCGTCTCTTGCCACAATGAGGGGAAGACTGGCGCCTCTTCTTCCTTGCTCTACGCCCACAAAATGTGATAACACTATCACATTACAGTCCGATAGTAGGAAACTGCTACTGGAATATAGTTACCTATCTACCTACCTGGTAGCCCATCTATCTTCCGAATTAGTCTCCTGTTTACAATGACCGAATCGGTCTAAAGGTATTGGTTGCCAGGACTAAAGGTAAATTAACATGCTCAACATATTGTCTCAAGGGGAATGGTGGGGGGGGGGGGGGGGGGGTTGTAGAACTTCATTAGGAGCCCATTTGCCACCAGCTGATACCCTGGTAAGTCCACCGCTGCCTACTTAGCATATTTAACTACATAATTCTCCATCTACCTGTCTGTGGCTCCATCTATCAACCTCACAATTCTCTCTCTCCCCCTCTCTCTCTCTCTCTCTCTCTCTCTCTCTCTCTCTCTCTCTTTCTTTCTTTCTTTCTTTCTATTAGATATTAACGCATACACGCATACTGTGAGAAAGAAATGGCTCTCCTTCTATGATTATAAATAGCAACGTGTGGTTCTGGTTTGGCTCATTAACTACAGACAAAGCACTGTATTACATAGTGGCGACGATATGTTAGAGCAGATACATCCCTCCCTGCTTCACGTAAACAAGGTGGGCTCAAAGCCAGCGGTGGCGTTCCACTTTCCCAACATACATAATAAGTACAAGAGGAATAAAATATATTGTGAAGATACATGTCTAGAACGCAACACAGGTAATAGCTCCCACTTTTTCACCATAAGTCAAATATGAACAACAAAACATAGAAGACTTTAATAACTTGACTTTCTGGGCCAAACTGTAACAAAAGAAGCTCCATGTGGACAGGGACATTAGACGGGTGATGGTAAAGAGGGGATTTAGAGAACAACGAACGCATTCTATCGTAAAATAATATACAGCTCGATCTAATGAAAATAATATGAATAAAACTGGTTAAACGGTGGTAAAGTTGAAGAAATGTAAACAATATAAATGCATGAAGTACAGAGCAGCTGTACAAAACACAATTACGGAAAAAAGGACTTTGCGGCTACAAACAATACGCAAACATGAAGTATAGAGCTGCTTTACTCCTGTTTGCCGTAACTGTGTTTTGTAAAACTGTTCTATGCTTGACGTTTTTGTATTGTTTACCCGATGAGAATGTTTTAAATTCACATTTGACCATTTCCATTAAATGGTTAGGAAATATGAACAATGAAAACGGGTGATGGAAAATGATTTGAGACATTCGAGATGAGTGTTACTAAATATTTCATATACCAGCTGGAGTAGCAAAAAACAGCGAATCCATTATGAAAACTAGAACAACATTGAGATTCTTCTTTTTCCTCTTCTTCAGCATTCCGAGCCATTAAGGTTCTATGCTGTAGATACAAGCCGTCTCCATTCTTCTCTCTAGTTGAACTTCTCTTTGCCAGTCGCTGATTCCAAGTGCTTGTAGGTCTGTATGTATGTTATCTCTCCACCGTCTTCTTGGTCTACCTCGGGGTCTACGGTCATTTATTTCCTGAGTGTAAGCGAGTTTTGTTTCCCTATTTTCTTCCATTCTTTCTATATGCCCCAGTCATTCCAGTCTATTAGCCTTCATGATACCAGTGATTAGCGGAGACTTAAACAGATCATAAATATCTTTGTTGCTTCTTCTTTTCCACTCTCCACTTTGTGTATCCCTAATGGGCCCATAGATGCGTTGAGATAAACATTGAGATAAATAATAAAAATTCATTTTTGTTTCATGAGATTCTAAGCCGTTTTTTGTTTTGTTTTAATATTTTTAAAAAAAAACGGCTTAGAATCTCATGAAACATAAATGTATTTTTATTATTTTTTTCCCCCAACCATATCCAAAGAGCTGTATTTATAGGCTAAATTTCTTGACAAGCATGTAATCTCCCTCCTCCTCTTCACCATGGTTAATCTGGAAGTAGCTTAGCTCAAATTCCCCCTTGGAGGATGCCGCAACTCTCAGCCAGTCACCGAAGCTGTTGTTTTTCAAGTACTTCGTTGTCAAGTACTTTAGATACCTCTTTGAAAAGGTCATGTTGATAATGTTGTTTTTTTCCTGGAGTTCCAAGAGGAAATTGTTTCCTAACTTGAAAGTCTTGACGCCAACCTTAATGTGTTATTTCAGATAACTCTTAAATATGGCAGTATCCATGATACCATCCTCCACCGGGTGGGAGCAGTCCACGGTGTCCTTCAAGGTGGTCCTCTTCCCCCTGCCACCCTCCCCTTGCTGGGATCCTGTCGGGGAACAATACATACAAACATACGTACGTACCAAAGAACTCATAACCGGTAAACAGAACACGCATCGCCGAGGGGAAATGGGTGGAAATAATATCGCGATATAATAATTACTGAGACAAGAACACGTAAAACACAAAACAACTCTTCGACATTTCGGTAATTATTACTTTTTCTATAGAACATACACATATGAATAATAGTAAAATGAATATGCAATTAAAACATAGAATAAGGAACATGAAAACATAACTGGAATGTTCACAAAGGGACACAAGCGATATCACAAACTTCAGCGCAGTATAAATATATTGGAAGTCACATGCCCGTCCATCACTTTTCCACCTTTTAAACTTTCCAATTTTCAAAACACAATACAAATATGACTAATGGTAACATTAACTCCACTTTCATCCATATCTGAGGCCCTAGTCAGGTATATGCAAGTGTTTGCTTTTATTGTTCATCCCCAGGATCTACAAATACCTGTTTTGTTATGAGGTTGTTAAAAACAAACTGACACTTTACTGAGTGAGACTGTATTTTTCAGGGGTGCTATGATTTTTGAAGAAGAAAAAATGTAACCATTAACAAAACACCCGTGAACATTTTTCGAATTGGCAACAAAAGACATGAAAATGAAACTATTAGCTATCCGGCTAACAAATGATGGGGTGGGTGTGTTTTCGCTCTTTACCCATACACGGATATTTAAAACGTTTACTACCCACCGCAAATCAGGACTAAAGTGGGGGTTATAGCTGCGCCAGATTTTATTAGAAGGCAGAAAGTCAAATGGTTTGGCCATGCAAGTAGGTTACCAACTAACAGTATACCCCAACAAGCAATGATATAGTGACCAGAGGGAAGCAGAGGAAGAGGCCGACAACGTAAACGATAGATGCAGGGAATAACAGAGTCCATGGGAATATCTATACATGAATCATCCCATAAGCGGGCACTCTCCCGTTGTTTATACTTCACCTCGACACCGCAAGGTACAAGAGGAACATGATGAGATGAGATTAGATGAGATGAGATTAGATGAGACTACCCACTGCGGAGACACTGGCGCAGTGGTTAACACACTTGCCTTCCAGTTCGATTGTCCTGTTTCAATCACCACCAAGGCAGTGATTTCCTTTCAATCTACCTGGACTCCCAGATCTGCACGTCCTAAAATAAGTGTCATTAAATTTCTGGGAAGCAAAGGCAGCGGGTGTGACATTGAACACAAGGAGCGTTGAGGGCCGACTGGTCTATCATGATACTCAGCTAACACCGTGTGACACTGTCCACATGGAGCGTTGAGGGCCGACTGGTCTATCATGATACTTAGCTAACACCGTGTGACATTGTCCACGTGGAGCGTTGAGGGCCGACTGGTCTATCATGATACTTAGCTAGCACCGTGTGACATTGTCCACATGGAGCGTTGAGGGCCGACTGGTCTATCATGATACTTAGCTAACACCGTGTGACATTGTCCACATGGAGCGTTGAGGGCCGACTGGTCTATTATGGTACGGCGCTAACAGCATACACCCAACACGCCCCAGGGCGTGGGTACTGGCCCTTTACTTTACTCACAACTGTACTGACTACTTTATTGACTACTTTAGTGACTACTTTACTGACGACTTTACTGGCCACTTTACTGACAAATGTGCTGACTACTTTACTAATTACTGTACTGAATACTATACTGACTATTGTATTGAGTACTTTACTGACTACTTTACTGGCTACTGTAGTGACTACTTTACTGACTATTGTACTGACTACTTTACTGACAAATGTACTGACTACTTTACTAATTACTGTACTGAATACTATACTGACTATTGTACTGACTACTTTACTGACTACTTTACTAATTACCGTACTGAATACTATACTGACTATTGTATTGAGTACTTTACTGACTACTTTACTGACTATTGTACTGACTACTTTACTGATTACTTTACTGACACCCCCACTAGACAGATGAAAGACGTGCTTAACACAGGGACTACTTTTACAACTATGGTATGTGCTAACAATAAACCGGAAATACTACAACTATTCCCGCGACCCAGTTCTCTCTCTGGCCTAGCCCAGGTCACACTTATGTGCACCTGTTAATGATTGTCACAGGAGATCTGTTAAACCCAAATATGAACTGACAAAATTAGTTCCGTCCAGTCGAGGCTTCTCAAACCGTAAACTGGGTTTACAAGTGATGTACCCAGTGCCTAGAATATTTTGTATAGTATCATATCATGTCATGTTATTCATTCCAAACACAAGAGGCATCAATATTCAGCAGTCCTTCTTCTAATGTGTGTGTTGTGTGCATATATGTGTGTGCGTGCGCGCGATCACTTGTTGTCTTGTGTGTGTGTGTGTGTGCGCGCGCGTGCGTGTGTGTATATGTGTGTAATTTTTTTTTTTCAGTGCATGAATTCCTTCACTACTTTTCCATGTCATAATTGTCTCACTGCTTTTCCTGTCATGAATTGTTTCATTACTTTTTCATGTAACGACTTGTTTACCTACTTTTCCATGTTATGACCTGTGTCAGAATTTTTCCTTATCGTGTACTGTTTTTCTACATTTTCCATGTCATGAATTGTTTCACTACAATTTAAGGAACGCAGACTCACTAATAGGCCATGGTCGGGCCTGATACATACGACATCTCTCTTCACCATCACACAGCGTACCTTAGACAGAGCCTGGTCTTGGCAATGGAGAGAGGATCGGCCACAGTCTCCGCTGCCATGAAGCCTGCCCAGGACTACAACTTTGCACTCTACGAGATCGGGGCAGTGAGGAGCATTTTGTGTGATCTTCACTGGCACAGGAACTGAGCATTACGGGGCGACTCTTTACCGGGAAGTTGGAACCGATACGATATTGCAAGAGAAACGCAGTAATTCCTAATGTTGATGGCAGGCAATCATAGTCTGATATCATAGTCAAGACATCATAGTCTTGCACTCAATTCCTAGAACAGAGGTTTTTTTTTTTGGGGGGGGGGGGAGGGAAGGGAGAGAGGAGGTTATAAGTAGTGTTGTTAGCCTACAGGGACGAGATTAAATTCCCAGTAGTTCTCAATTCACCAAGTCTTGCAATATAGTGAAAACTGGAGAAGGTTGTGTTCGACGGAGACGACAACAAGAACAACAATAGCAGAGGCAGCATTAATAGTAATAATAATAATGACAACAACTACGCTACTCCTACTACTACCGCCACAAAAACCACCCCTGTTACTACTACTACTACTACTACTACTACTACTACTACTACTACTACTACTACTACTACTACTACTACTACTACTACTACTACTAATACTGCCAGCAGGCGAGCAAAGGGGCACAAAGAAAGATGTACACCGACAGATTAAACAGCTGGAAAACAAATAATAATCCAAGCAGCAGTAGTTCCATGAAACCACCAAACTACAGAGAGGATTGAGGATTCAGGATGACCGATATATCTACCGCAGACCATCTGGAGAAGGTAAGGTGATGAACGTGTATATGGGACATCAGTTTTAAACTGGAGCCTGTGCAATTACTTGCTCTATTTTCCCCGTTAGCCCTTTATTTATAATCCCAAGTGGGTAATTTGTTCGTGTGTGCTAATGGGCATCTCTGCCTGGTGTTGGAGATCTATACTTCTTGCTCGTGTTGATACAATCTTCGTGTATGTTTGTGTTAGGTAAACACAGGCATTCATTTCATACAGTGTCAGGTTCACCAAGTCCTTTTACCTGTGACTTCCATTACTTTGTTTAAATACTCAGTTTTTAACCCTCTCTGTCCAAGATGATTATTACTTTAATGTAATAAATGTTGGAATGCTAAATCTTTAACCGGAATACTCAACGTTTAACCCTTTCTGTCCAGGATGATTGTTACATCTATGTAGTAAATGTTGGAATACTCAACGTTTAACCCTCCCTGTCCAAGATGATTATTACTTGGGGTAATGTTCGAGGGTATGAGCCAAATAATCAGGAATGACAATATCTGTATGTGTTGCACTGCTGTCACTCATACTCATTTCTGTTGTGACCAACAGTATCATCACGTGCCTTGCAAAGTGGCGATCATGTCTCTCCACAAACCATTGTGTTCTGGGTGATTGTGATGATGACATCCCTCGGCGCCCTCGTCCTAGCTCATACAGCGTCATTTAACTCGTTCTGTCGCTCTTCTACCGCTGATCTTGTCAGACATCACTTCACGGTGATCTCCAACAACTCTCGTCTCCTTGTGTGATCAATGAACACCACGGATGTTTCGTGTCTTATGGTTGTGAATAATGTTCTACTTTCATTCACCTTTTGCATGTTCTTTGCAGGAATTTGCAATCAATCCCAAGTTGATTTTCTTTACAGTTTTAAGTGCAGTGGTTTGCCATTGCTGCCTAAACAAGAAGTCAACGCTAAAGTACATATGACCGGTGTATGGAAGGTACCCACTACCCCGTCTACAGCGCAAGATAAGTTAAAGCGAGATCGACCTCTCGGCCACGCTGACCTCTATCTACATACCATAGATGTGTATATTATAACCTCCTATTCATATTCCGGTTCTATATTCCGGCGCCGTCTCCACAGTGAAGGTTGGCTGCAATGGATCTCCAACACTGTCTGTCTCTCGTCCTGACTGTACATTCTGTCAGATTGCTCTTCGTCCATCTCTTAGTGTTATCTTCCCACTTGTATCGTTGTCTACCTCTTGCTCGCTTGCCTTCAACTTTACATTCCAGTATGTTTTTTGTTTTTTTCTTAAATAATAGTGTTATGTCTTTTAACGTGGCCGAAATATCTATACATGATCTCTCTCATTATTATTTTGCTATACAGAGAAAAGGGATCCGGTGACAAAACAATTCCTTGTCTGACCCATGGCTTTACCTTTTCATAACTGCCCACTTTATTTCCCATTTCACTCAGTTCTATAAGCAGCAAAAAGACGCCATGAACACGACCTTCACACTTGACTTAACCAAGCAAAACAACGTACAGGACACCGGTAGCAGTGCATGACGGTCTCGCTTCATTTCCCAGCAGCCAATGTTTGGTCTTTACGCCTGCAACATTTCTCTGCCTATATGGTTAGTTTATTGAAATGTCTTTGCAATTCACGAGACGGAATTTCTTCGCCCTACTTATTTTTAAATGGCGACTGTAAAACCTACAGACTGACAACGAGTTTCGTTGCATGTTTTAAAACAATTTGGTCAACATTTGATCTTTGTTTATCCATCACCAATTAGCTAGTCCCGCGTGGAACTTTGCATCTATAACATGCTTTGGAAATGTCTACCATAACCCTAACGCCGTGCTTCTGTTGTCATATGTATAACGATATACAATGTGATCTTTTATCACACCTTGATCCCATCTAGGCTATGGTCTTTCTCTGTTCAGCTTCCCCGGTACACCTCCCTCCACGGGTATCTATGTCAGGTATTCATGTCTTTAACATATCAAACATATTTTACTTTCCTCAATTTGATTTGTCTTTGCTGATATAAGAGCCGAGGGAGGATTGAACGTCTTAAGCGACTTCGCGTATCTGCCATGGCTTATATATCGCCGAAATGTCATTGCGTTACAGCACAACATGTCTGCTACCACAATAACAACTCTTCAGTCTAGTTGCGACACACCTCTACTTACCATTTTCCGCCATCGATTTTCTTGTGGACCAAACCTAGTTTTTGTTTTACCCAGAATCTGTTAATAATCAGTCTTCTTCAATACTGAGCTCTTGTTGCATAGATCTGTCTCTGTCTCTCTGTCTCTGTCTCTGTTTCTCTGTCTGTCTGTCTGTCTGTCTGTCTGTCTCTGTCTCTGTCTCTCTCTCTCCCTCCGTTTCTTCGTCCAGGTCCAGTGAGTGAGTATTTAACACAAATATCGACGATTGATACCCCCCCCCCCCCCCATATGTTGCCACACGACTCTCTGAGAACTTTTGTTCTTCCCTACCGTCTCCAACCTATAAAGGTGATGCTATTGTAGTTTTTACAAGGCAACGTGTGTTCTTTTAATTTCTGTCATTTCATTCCCATCTCCCGCCAGCGTCCGATCTCGATAAGCAATACTGCCGGCTTTCTGTCATTTTTCTCCGTTACAAAAACATTTGTTGACATACTCGTCTTACGAGTTTCACCGTTTCCGTTTGCATTGATGGTATATTAGTAATACTGTGTCGCCAGGTATTTATATATCTTCCATAAGACGGGATCATATTCTCCCTTGTCAGTATTTCCACAACATTCCTTGTGATGTTTTCAGTGAATAAGTTAAAGAGATACGGCTATTATTATGTGAATAATTTGTATAATTCTCTGTTGTTGTTGTTGTTGTTGTTGTTGTTGTTGTTGGTGGTGGTGGTGGTGGTGGTGGTGGGGAGAAGGGGAGGGTTGCTTAGAGACGCGCGTTCGTCTCTAACTCCTTGAGATATGGTATGACTACCTTGGATAGTAGTTCGGACGTCTAGCTTGCTCTAACAAGGGTACAGAGCTATACCCGTAAATTATATACCGCATATAAACAAACATTGAAATCTGCTGTACAATCTCCAGAACAAAAAATTGTTTGTTGGGTGGACATAATGATAAGGTTATATGCTAAATCTCATAATTTTCCCTCAGTTGGTTACTGAGATATGGATGTTTATATGGAGGCACCCAAATGTGAACAGACTATAATAGTACTTGTCTGCGTCGATTCTGGTCTATGTAGTGAAAATATGAGACATGTGAAAGATATGAAGAGAACTGCCATTGGAGGACACATCCACAATGTCAGATCAGCATATGATACAGTATGGGCTGCAGACAATGAGTAGGATCTGCGGCATTTAGTGGCAGATGTTACTAAACACAGTGGGCAATTAGGGTTAGATAGATCATGTCTTAAACCATGTACGGACATAACAACGAACGAAGCAGTCCTTTACGAAAGAGATGGAACTGTGACATGATTAGGGAAATTAAACGTATCTAGACAAGATGTTTTGTCACTTAGTGAGAAGACAATAGCTTCGAACTGAGTGACAATTGGCAAACTAGATGGGGAAACAACAAAGAGAAGACAAACAGACAGAAACTAGATGGGGAAACAACAAAGAGAAGACAAACATATAGAAACACCTCGAAGGCTGGGCCACAGGGGTTAATCGGGACAAGAAGACAGACGCGATCCAAGTCTGGTGATCGATCGTCTGAGATGATGAACCGTGCCCACCTACGCCTGTTGACATGACGCATGATGATGACGATTTTATAGTTATTCAGTTATTGATATTTCATTTGTATTCTGTCGTTGATATTCTGTTCATATCCTAAACTTATTGTGTTGTCGACATACCATGTCTGGTATTATGTTGACATTTGAATTTTGTTGTTGACATTCTGTTGCTGAAATTATATCGATATTACGTTTATGCTATTATCATGTTGTTGATACAAGGTTATTGATATTCCCATCATTCAGTCGTGATTATTATTACCGTAATATCCTAACTGATATTAGCTGGTCACTACACTGTTGATATTATGTCGCTGGGTGTTGTTAGTATTATGTTATTATTATTCTATCGTTGCTATTTTGTCGTTACACCCCCTTTGATATTATTTTTGTCATTACATTATTGATATCCTTTCCAGGAGTGTCGTTGGTATACTTTCCTTATTATTCCTTATGTTGTTTGTATTATGTAACTAAAGATATGGTGCTTTTGTTCAATTGTCATTTTGTCACATTTCTCTCTAGTTGGTATTCTGTTGTTTCTATATAATATGTTGTTATTCTATTGTCCGTTTTCTGGTGTTGATATTCTGGTGTAGTTATTCTGCAGTTAGTTTATCATGATTCTAGCGATCTTAGTATCCATCCATCCATCATGTGCCATGCCAATAAGCGTGGGTGGTCATGATTCGCCATGTCACTCGATCACCAGAATCGTGGATCAGCTCAGTGTTTCTCTCTCGGTCATGCTATGTGGCCAATCCATCCAGGTATTTACTTCTCTGTGTTTTCTTCTTGCTCTCTTCCCCTCGATCTTGCCAGTTGTCACCAAGTTCTCCAATATATTTCTTCCTATAACATGTCCAAAAAATGTTGACTGTCTGCGCCTAATGTCTCCAACCAGTGTACGATTTTCATGTGTTTCTTGTAGGACTTGGTCAATGGTTCTTCTGTCTGTCCATGGTATTCTTTGCATTCTCCTCAGAAACCACATTTCCACAGCATTCAGATGTTTTTTCAGCGTCTTTGCTCATTGTTCAAGCTGTCCTTAGTATTTTATTATCTATATGTGTGCCTATGCTTTTTGTGTTGTTGTTTTTGTTGTCTCTAGGATAATGGCGACAACTATTATTGTTGTTGTTGTGTTGTTGTTGTTATTGTTTTTTGTTGATATCCTGATGTTATTTTCCCAGCTACTTTGGATTTATTCTGACTAACGTTTCCATTACGTTGTCACCCTATTCCTAACATCCCCTTTCTATTTTGATCTTTATCTGTTTGAAACTCACAATCTCCTACGCCAACTGTGCATGTACGAAGCTTAAGGTGTAAGTAACCCTCAATATCTGTGCTCAAGCGTTTGCCCTTGTAAAATTTGTAGGTTTCCGCACTACTTTGTTCTGCCCACGGACACGACAGAACAGTTGCAAATAACGAACGTACGTCAGACACGTACAAGTGACACTACAGTAACAACCCATCTACTTGAATGTTTGTCGGGGACACCTCTTTTGAGTGCAGTAAATAACAGCAAACGCCCTGCCATTAACAACGTCAGACAGGATTTACTCCTCAAACTAGCCAATGTAACTTTGTGATATATCGTTTTCATCATGATCAACTGTATCGCCGTTTTTGTCTTCTTTCGTTTGCAGTTATGAGGCGCAGAATAATGATTTCCTATGGTCTGTCCATAAAATGGCAATCGTCTTGTGCTGGTATTGGTGACTGTCTGATTATCACCATCTTGCAATAGATCCTCTACAGAACGTCACTCTCACTACGGCCCGCTGGAAAGAATCTCGATCTCTGACCAGTTCAAGATTACTACCCGATAAGTGCCATCAGTGAAAGAAATATACAAGAAGGCAGCCACTAACTAATCTCCTCACTTATAACTATTCTGAAGGTTGAACAGAGTAACCTAATAGAAATGAAAACATGTCTCGTGTTCATGGTCAGGATGTCTTTCATGTCCTGCGTCCATCTTTATGTGATCGAGCCCTGTCTTCAACATTTTGATAATCACTTTGATGTTGAAACAAATAATAGTGCCATAAAGTGGTATTTGTTTGTAAGATGTTTTGAAATGTTGAATAATCTCTATCACAAATTCTTATTCTGCTTCCCTCCTCTTTCGAGGAAATTACTCACGCCCAATTATGCACCTCAAGGTCAGTGAGTCCGATGTCAGCATGCATTTCTGTCCGGTTTGCCTCCTCTAGAGAAGTCACATCCGAGATAACGGGCTCAGTATACCGCCAGATAGGTTTTCTTTCCCAACATCTGTACCAGGGCAGCGGCCTAACCTTACTGCTCTCTCTCTCTCTCTCTCTTTCTCTGTGTGTGTGTGTGTGTGTGTGTGTGTGTGTGTGTGTGTGTGTGATATATGACCATGAATCTACAACCATGGTCAGACTGCGAGAATAGCAAGTTAAAAGAGGTGTGGCCAGACAAGAGTATTATGCTGGAAACCAAATAATAATAATAATAATAAACCAACACAGAACTGGTGTCGTCAGCCTCCATACGCTGCGGGATTTGCTGAGGAGGGGATCCGTGCATTTATGAACTGAATAGTTCAATATGCAATGAGGATGTTCTGTCGACTAAGTAACCAACCAACCAACCAACCAACCAACCAACCAACTAACTAACTAACTAACTAACTAACTAACTAACTTTTTCTGTGCAAGTTCCAGCTGCAGTGGGATTTTTAAGGTGCACGACTCATACATGGATAATCCTGTTTTTTTGCCATTATCCCAGAAGAGTAGATATCTGAAATCACACTCCAAGCGATTCGGGGGGGGGGGGGGGTGAGGGGAGAGACATGTGATATAAATAAAAAATCAATAGTTCTTGCACACATTTTCTGCACCAGGCTGGGATTCGAACCGGCTACTTTGTGAACCTGATGCAGACATTGTAATCTAGCTGCGATGTCTTATATTGCCGTGTGCCATGCTGTGTTATCACTTTGTACAACATGTGACATGATGAGACACCACTTTGTATATAAAATGTGACATGTTGAGACATCACTTTGTGTATAACATGTGACACGAAGAGACACCACTTTGTATAAAAAATGTGTCTTGTTGAAACATCACTTTGTGTATAACATGTGACATATTGAGACATCACTTTGTGTATAATATATGAACACTATCACTATTCTGAAATGTAGTCATCTCTCAATGAAACTAAAAGAAGTCACTAAAATAACCACAAGAAGTCACGAGTAACCACATGTCGTTTCTTGTGATGTATCTTTTCCCGTGTTGTACAGAAACTGTTCTCGTTGTTTTAATAACACACACATTTCCGAACAGATGTTTTATTTAATACTATACTTATTCAACGTTGGAATATTGCCGTTGGAAACCTCTGGAGATTACAGACGCGTCGCCTTGGTTACCACGACGTCATTGCTATCAAGATTTCCAGAAGTCTGTTAAGGTCATTAGTCTTGTCTAAGACGTGGCGGATTGAGTACTGTTTTAGGATTGTGGTCTGTTAGATGGAAGTGTCTTCAGAGGACACAATAGACATCTGCCATTCTTTGGACAAACCGGATGTAAACAAATCGACTCAAAACTAGGTCAATGATGCTATCGCCTTGACACAGGAACAGGTACTTCCAAGTGGGGTAGCCGAGATACTAGATAGCGCAAACTTTCCCGCCGGCCTGAGGCTGTTGTATCGAATCCCCACCCAGGCTGAGATTTATCTGCAAATTAACCTGGCCTCCCAGCCCAGCCTAAAGTCGATACTAGGAAATTAATTGGAAGTCAAGATGGTTCGTGTGATATTCAACATATCACAAAATGGCCTGGCAGCAGAATATACAATATAAAATGTACATATATTTTGCTTCTCTCCCCCCCCCCCCCCCCCCCCCACCCCGTAGGATCTTACTGTCTATACCTTTTTTGTTTAATTAACTTTATATAAACATATGGAGCGAACACCAAAAATACCCCAAGTACCAAAAATACCCCAAGGCGTGGGTGGTAAACTGTACTTCATTACTTCCAAACAGGGTTGTCTTAAATTGTGTAAGTAATGGAAAGTGCTCTACGGCCCACAATCTTGTTAATCTTTTATAGCCTTTTGTGAAGGCAAGTGTCTTACTGCCGAAAGCTATGGCGGGGCAGGTGACCTTCAATTTTAAATTGCGCCATCGAGCGTGCAGGGATTAACAACGTCGTTTCTAGTATTGTGTGTACAACGACTAACACTGTCAGGACCAATTTTGTGGGTACAGCGATTAACACTGTCAGTTCTAGTCTTATGCGAACAGCCTAACGCTGTCTGTACTAGTAGTGTGGGTACATCGACTAACACTGTCAGTACAAGTATTGTACCTACAGCGACCAACGATATCTTACAAGCATTCTGTGTACTGCGATCAACGCTATCTTACATTCTGTGTACTGCGACCAACGCTATCTTACATTCTGTGTACTGCGAGCTACCAGTAATATTATTGTGATTGTCGTCATCATCATTGCCATTATCACCAACACTCAATATGGCCACCAGTACACCAACCGTGTTTGGTTTAAGTGTACCATATTTCATGAATAATTTCAACGAAACTGAACTCGCACAACCAACAAGTGATGTTTACAAAAAGCACAGTCAATAGGAAACATCTTCCTGCCCTTCCCACTGCTATAAATATATACTACACTGCCTGACACCGATATACAATACAACTAACTGTCTGTTAATGACTTATATAAAGAAAGGTCTCGCACAAATTTTACACATTTGTATTTGAAAAGGAACGAACAAACTTTATTTATTTTCAAAGGGTTAAGAACTGGGAACGCAGTTTACAACATAAAGAATTACCATGAGTCTTTATCGCGGAACCTAGGGGAGTGTATACGACGCCATGTTTTCTTGATAAAGCGAAACACTGAAAGGACTCGTGTAAAAGTTATACAAGTTAAAAAAATATTTCGACTTTAAAAGATTCTAAACAGATATCTGCCTAAGCAAAATTCTAAAATGTAAAACCATCCCACAAAAATATTCACAGCTGATATGTTTCTGATACACGCACATCTGGAACTTCGCCAGTGGACTGAGATGATGCATCGTCTTGAGTTCTCCTAGTGCTATCTTTGGGAAGAGACTGAGCATTTGTGGAGGTATCCGCTATCAGTATGAGTGACCCTTTACAAATCAAATTCCAAGTGAATCAAATAATAAATAGTATTTTAATGTTAGGGCCATGAAGTCAATCCCATAAATTGTTAGCTGTGATTACCTAGGAATTTTATGTTCAATAGTTTGCCAGTGCTTTCTGAGCGGCTGACGCCTTATACCATCAAAATAATCTGCTTCCAAATCGCCAGCGGCTGATCTCCAACCCACGATTCGGTGTTGGGGAATTGTGAAACTGTGTTTCACTACCTCTTTAGCCACAGACGCTGACATTGTAAGACACATTTATAATACTTCAACTCCGCCGACCTCACCAACCCCACACTCTCTCCCTTTTCCGGTCCCGTGAAGGCGCCGGAAATGTATGTAGAATAAAACTGTCATGGCAGAAATTCGAAATGGAAACATAAAGTCCCGGACTACGTCACAATTATAGGAGTTTTAGTGACCAGGCAGCTTCACAGGAAATTTCGCAACTGAAGTCAAGGCTACACTTGGCACTAACACACCGACTCCAGCAAACGTCGCTGTTATACAGCTTGGAGCACACTGTTCTGCAAATAGCTGCGATAACTGAATCTATCTGACGTCACACTGTCTCCATTTTAGGATCCCCACTATAGCTACTTGTTTCACCCGATCCTAACATGAACCAAGCAAACAAACACCACACATCACGACCCGAAACACACACGCAGACACACACACAACACACATACGGGCACTCACCGCCCCACCCCACCACAATCGCGTATTCTCCCCCCAGCAACACGTTGTTATTAGGGCCCTGTTCCCAGCTATCCTCTCTCCCACTTCTCCTCCAGCAACACGTTACTGTTAGGGACCTGTTCTCGAGTGTTCCGCTATCTCGCCCACTCTGAATATCCCCAAACCTAATGTCAAAAGAGGAGGCGGGGCAGCTCTTTCAATTCTAATATTCTCTCAGGCGTAGTGTAGCATAAACTATAGGCTGTAGAAATATTTAGGTCAGGAAAGCGTCTTTTATTTTCGTCAAAATAAAACTTTAGCTCTGGAATGAAGTTCAAACTCTGGCAAACGTTGTGATTCATGGAATCTGCAGACCTTCGATACTAGAGCTGGTTTACCCTTAACTCATCACCATCATCTTCCTCTTCCTCTTCTTCCCTTTCTTCGTTCCTCTTTCGTGGGGAGTGAGTCACCTATATATGCATCTCAAGGGCCAGTACTCCCACTTCAGAGTACATTTTTGTGTAAGACTGACATTTTCTGGGCAGGTTCCATCCCTGAATTGGTTTTGTTTCATAACAGCTTTGCCAAGACTGCGGCTTTGAGGCCTACTCTTTGTGATTTTCAGTTGCCGTGGGGTTTTTAAAGTGTACAACTTGCACAGGGGACGTACTGTTTCTGGCATCTATCTGAGAAGGCTAGGTATCTGATCTCACTATCTAAGCGATCAACGGAACTCTGAAAGACCTGGTTAATGAAAACACTTTTTTTTTGGTAAAGCAATGTTTAGATGGGCGAGAGTCGAAGTACACTTCTTGCTTCAGCGAGGCTATGTCGCCATTTTGGAACGGACGGATCAAATCCCAGTAAGGCCAGACGATAGCTGTGAGTATATATATATATATATATATATATATATATATATATATATATATATATATATATATATATATATATATATATATATATATATATATATAATGTCCCCCTTCATCCCTATTCTTTACTCCTTTCTATTAGTATTACCTCTACGAGTGCCGATCAATCTTTGTGATTACATTCCAAACACCAGAAAGAAGAATCAAGTTTAGACGGAGATTTACTGTAGCATGAAAGAAGTATATAAATAAGAGTAGATAGTGAAAGCGGAAACAAGAACAATTAGGCGAAGTACATTAGTCTGGCTGTTAAAAGAAACAGACGTCGATGCCGCCGAATGGTTAAGAGCGCTCGCTCTTAAACTCCCGGTGAGCTGATGGTGGGATAGGCGGTTCAACCCCTACACAGGTTAGACATCAACGTTGACCTCTTGTTCAGAAAACAATGGCAAACTGCTGAGCGTAAAATTGTCGAGGAAATCACAATGGGTTGATCGTAAAGTCATGCAACTGGCACGCATCACTTTCAGTTAAAGCAAACAAATCGACAGAAACACAAATTGAAAGTGAGTGCACACCTCAAGTGGAATGACTAAAGCAGTGGTTCTCAACCGGGGCGGGGGGGGGGAGGGAGGAGGGGTTAAGATTATTTCAAGATCGCGTTAATACAAGAACCGATTACTTGATATTGGTTATCCCCTCCAAACTTTACGGTTCTGTACGTCTCGCCTTTCTGAAATTTGTTTTATAACGTAAGTAGACCCGCAAATCCCGTTTTATGTAGACGTCTAGATTTGTTCTCGTATGTGTATTTAAATTTAGCTTCCATTTTTACGTATACTGTGTTGGGTCAGTGGATTTATAGGGAGGAAATACGAAAGGGGGGAATGACATTCTGAACATGTGGTGAAGGGGTGCATGTACCAAAAAAGGTTGAGAACCACTGTACTAGAGGGACTGCACACCACAAGGGCAATGACTAAACGGACTGCACACCACAATGGAGTTTTTGTGTCTTCAGTTGTGTAAGTTTCTACTTGCCAATAACACAAACCTGCAGTCACCGACTGTGTCACAGTTCTTGTCTAGCGGGACTAAGTGATCTCACCAGTTAGTAGTCATTAAACAGGATGTAATGTGTTTACTGAGGAAAACCACCCAATAGATCTAGAGACCATCAATCGTGAAAGAGAGTGGGTTGAAGTTCCGGAAGACATGACGGACTGGCACAATGTAATAATAAAACTGGGTCGTGAGTGCAGAGAATGGGCAGCGGGCCGCACTGAGTTGAAGTGCAACAGCTGATCCAGAGCAACACACATCAAGGTGACATGGTCATCTACACCGATGGGTCAGTGGTGAGAAACAGACGTAGTGGCTGGGGCTTTATTGCAAAGGCTAATGGACGAGTCTTGAAAAAACTACGACCTCCAGCATGAGAATGGAGGTGGAGGCAGTAACAGCGGCATTCCGGTGGCTAGAGGAGACTATTGCAACACGCGTTGTATTCATTACGGATTCAGAGAGTATGCTTAGTAAGGTGGAGAAAGGAATGTTTCGTGTCGAAATGGCTCTCGTCGCTTCAGGGGTCACAGATTGTGAGAATGTTATGGATATTTTGCCCTGGCCATGCAGAGGTACGGGGGAATGAACAGGCTGATAGGCTAGCAGGGAATGCACCTCTTGGTGGTAGTTTGCCTATGGACAAGGGGGAGGTGGTCGTGCGCTTGTGGGACCAGGTGGAGAAGGCGGAGGAACAGATTGAGGACCCATATGTGGAAAGAATGAGATTGCAGGGGATCGGCAGGGGTTCTTTAAGAATCTCAAAACTGAGAGGGAAGACCAAGAGAACGTTTAATCAGATAGCGGTGGGAACGATTAGTAGTTTGACTCTTCGCTGGCTATTGAACGAGGGGACGGGGCACGTATGGGAATGTCCTGAGTGCAGTGATGTCGGTTCTTAACTCAACTCAACTCAACTCAGCCACCCAACAAGCAGACACCCACACTGTACTGTGTGACACTGATGGGCTTGTCTCGTGACTCTGTGGATCGTATTTGCTTCATCCAGAGAGCGTAGAGTGCACTTTGTCTGTCGGGGTTACGTTAAACTTGACAATATAGGGTCTTGACTCTATATATAGGTAGTAGTCTGTACTTGATATGTAGGGTGTAGTCTTGACTTGATATACAGGTAGTAGTCTTACTTGATATGTAGGGTGTAGTCTTGACTTGATATATAGGTAGTAGCCTGTACTTGATATGTAGGGTGTAGTCTTGACTTGATATACAGGTAGTAGTCTTACTTGATATGTAGGGTGTAGTCTTGACTTGATATACAGGTAGTAGTCTGTACTTGATATGTAGGGTGTAGTCTTGACTTGATATACAGGTAGTAGTCTGTACTTGATATGTAGGGTGTAGTCTTGACTTGATATACAGGTAGTAGTCTGTACTTGATATGTAGGGTGTAGTCTTGACTTGATATACAGGTAGTAGTCTGTACTTGATATGTAGGGTGTAGTCTTGACTTGATATACAGGTAGTAGTCTGTACTTGATATGTAGGGTGTAGTCTTGACTCTATATATAGGTAGTAGTCTTACTTGATATGTAGGGTGTAGTCTTGACTCAATATATAGGTAGTAGTCTTACTTGATATGTAGGGTGTAGTCTTGACTTGATATACAGGTAGTAGTCTGTACTTGATATGTAGGGTGTAGTCTTGACTTGATATATAGGTAGCAGTCTGTACTTGATATGTAGGGTGTAGTCTTGACTTGATATATAGGTAGCAGTCTGTACTTGATATGTAGGGTGTAGTCTTGACTTGATATACAGGTAGTAGTCTGTACTTGATATGTAGGGTGTAGTCTTGACTCGAGATATATGGAATAATCTGTTTTTTGATATATAGAGTGGGTAGTCTTCACTATATGTGTAGTCCTCGCTCGATATATAAAGAGTCTTCATTTGATATAGAGTATTCTGCACTTGATATACAGAGAGTATTCTGCACTTGATATACAGAGAGTAGTCATCGCTTGATATATAGAGAGCAGTCTTCAATTGATATATAGAGAGTAGTCTTCACATGATATATAGAGAGTAGTCTTCACATGATATATAGAGAGTAGTCTTCACATGATATATAGAGAGTAGTCTTCACATGATATATAGAGAGTAGACTTCACATGATATATAGAGAGTAGTCTTCACATGATATATAGAGAATAGTCCTCGCTTGGTCTGTAGGGCGTAGTCCGTACTTCACTTGTCTGTACTTCACTTGTTCGTACTTCACTTGTCCGTACTTCACATGTCCGTACTTCACTTGTCCGTACTTCACATGTACACTTCACTTGATCTAAACGAAGCACTAAACACTTTATCCACAAGCAGCAGGTCCCCTCTGACCTCTTTCTGGGCCTCGGGTTGGGGCCTGTTGACGTTGAGAATCATAAAATTATCGGAGACAATATGACCAATCAAGGCCTGATCCCAGCCAATCCATACGTGCTGTGTCGAGCTAGGACCTGGTTATATCTGAACACTCCTCTCCATAGAAGAGAAGCTTCAGTACCCCGCTAATTTCTAAGCTTGGAGAGGGGAAGGACAGCTCTGCATATACACTTGTTTCTTCAGCGAGGGGCTGTGGTCATTTGGAGGCGGCAGGTTTGAAATCCGATGTGGCCACGCTATATCTTTCAATTTTTGTTTTTGTCTAGTGCCTTCTCTTATCTCTAACTCTTCGCTGTCGGCTGAGGATGGGGACGGAGCGCTTGTGGGAATGCCCCGAATGCTGTGATGTCGGTTCCTAAATCAATCAATCAATCAATCTCTAACTCGTTTCTCTACTTATATGAGTATATATCAATCCTGCTAATGTAATTCTCAAGAAATTGTGACGGTTCCTCGGCAATCGCTCCATTCTCGTGGTATTGCACAGTTCATACTGTTAAACTAACAGCTGTTTACTAATTGTTCATGAAAACCGAGATCGCGGAAGGCTGTTGAAGGAGATTCTTAGTATCCTTGCATTAATACATAGATTAGTATCAGAGCATTCGCAGATCACCTTTAGAGGTTGAGGGGTGTGCTGGAGCACGGTCGCCCAAACTAGTCAGCTAGGCAGGTAACGGTGTCATGAATGTTACTAGACCACATTAAGCTTGAAATGGCCTTCTTTTCGGCTGAAAATGCCGCAAGTAATTTCAGGGCGATCGTAATTGGAAGCCATTATTTTAGGCAGTCTACAAGATTAACCGTCGTTGTTTTCAGTCCAATAATTTGACTGGTGTTGACCCGGAAGCTGTTGTGCTTCACTGTTGCCAGATTTAAATATGATGCTGTTGTTGCGGTTTCGTTTTATTTTTCGATTAAAGGCTCACAAGCTGCTTAATGGCCATTTTCCAAATGTATTCTGCAAAATTAGTTTGTAGAATCAATAATGTTCATGGCGTATGCAGAGAGTTAGGTAGGATGAAACACAAACAGTTCAGCATTCTGTTGAGATGAATGCTGCAATATACCTAACATTAACGTAGCACTCAGCACGCAAGCCAGGGTAAGAGTCTCCGCAAATGTGCCTCGGTATAAAACATTAGTCACTTGATAAATTAGTATTGATGGGTACTTGTAGTGAGGGCAGCGTAGTGGTTCGACAGGAAATCTGCTGAGAAATACTGACCACATCAGCCACCCAGTGCCAGTTGTTCAACTCAAATATAGGTCTAACACCATTTGCCCAGTGCGGCGTACGGTGTTTAAAATGGTTTTATACTTCTTGAGTTTACTTGTAGACAGGAAACACCCACATATACACACACTCATACACAGACATCCACAAACACACAGACACACACACATTCACCAACACACACCTATACACACATATCCACCCACACACACCCACACACACACATACACACACTCACCCACACACAGACACACACATCTACCCACAATACACACAAATCCACCCACACACGCACACACACACACTCACACACATCCACCCACACACACACACATCGAACAGCAACACACACACACACCCATACACCCACACACACTCATACACACACTCATACACACACCCACACACAGACACACACATACACATCCACACACGCGCGCACGCACACATTCATACACACACCCACACACACACACACACACATCCACCCACACACACACGCATACTACACGGTATACACAGACCAGCTATAGGCATACATGAGTGGAATACTGCAAATAATGGTAGTGTCTCGCGGTAGGAACAAGTGTACTTCCAGGCACGGCCAAGCAATTAGTTGAGAAAACCCACAAAAGAGGACGCAGAACATTCAGGAGTAAATAAGGTATTGTAAACATATTAATCTAGCCGTTTCCCTGCCAGGAACATAACCGGCAAGTGAGTGTGTGTAAACAGATGTGCTCGCCTGTACTCATGTAGGACGATATAATTGTGAGGAACTCATTGGTATCATGTCATGGGTTCAAGGGCAACATTCACAGCCACAGTCACACTACATTAGTGCGCCGATATTCTCCTGTTTGGACTAGGAGATTTGTTGTTGTTGTTGTTGTTGTTGTTGTTGTTGTTGTTGTTTTGCGTCCGCTTGCTTTGAACTCCAGCGTAGTTCCTGCACGTGCCACTGTTTCTAGAGCAGTGGACTGATGTTTGTGTGTGGATTACTGTCATTTACTGCGGTGTATGGCGGTATATGGCAGGGGGTGGGGGGGGGGGGGGGTCTTGAGCCTGAGGAATTAAGGCTGCCTGACTAGTGCAGTCGCCGCGAACTGGTTTTCTTTTTTCCCCTGACAGAAAAAATCTCCACCTTTCCGAAGATGGTGTGTGGGTTAGCTTTCCCGATTACCAGTATATATCGCCATCAGGTAAACCCACTCCGACTTCTGAGGTACTTTAATTACGTCCCCAAGTCAAGAACAAGAAACTAGGAGATTATCAGCGCAAAGCATAAAACATGCCACTGATCACTGCCTACTACAGCGACCTGTAAAAAAAATTAACTGCAAAATTCAGCTCGTCACAAACAAACTCTCAGACAGAATGGGTTGGAATGGGGTGGATCAGAGTCTAAATACAATCAGTGGATAACAGGCTGGACAAGAAAGACGAAGGACAAGAAGCTACATAGATAAAACATATCTATTTTACACGGCCGCTGAGCATGTTTATTTGGCCTTGGAATGGCATCAATGTCTTCAGAATAAAGTTAATGCTAGAAAATGAAATTAACGAAAGTAATGAATAGTAAACATAAGCCACTAAAGGTTGTTTCCTATTAGTGTGGTTGTTTTCCTTTATTTACTACGGTTTGCAAAGTGTGGTTACGCGATAATTGGATTTTCTTTTACGAACGACGATCGATGGGGAAACTCGTTGTGAATAATTGAAGCTGCTGGCTTTTAGGGAAGATCTGAGTGAGGCCGTGAAACCTTGGTGTTCTTGAAGCGGTGCCCCGTTGGGGCAGTGGCATTTCATCTTGCATGGAACGTGTGGAATCAGAAGGGCTTCTGTGAAAGGAGTGTGGCTTGAGACACATTTTCACGAAGGCTTTGTGAATTTATATCACGCTGTAACCTTCGTCTTCCACTTCGTCCTCTTCCCTCGCCTTCTCCCCATCCTACTCTTCTTCTCTCTTCCTCCCCCCCCCCCCCCCCCCGCCTCATTCTTCTACTACATCCATGTTCGTTATGACATAACCACGTCTATATTGCTGATAAATTTGTCAGCCCACCGTAGGGACCCCTAGCTATTACCATTTATTCCTTCAGCGGGGTGTAATAAGACTACGTTGTCCCTCAGCAGCTCTCGTGAAGCTCAGCTCACTTCACCACGACGTAATGAAGGTGTGTGGTTTTACATATCTCTGACAGGAAGGAGTGTGGTTTTACATCTCTCTGACAGGAAGGTGTGTGGTTTTACATATCTCTGACAGGAAGGAGTGTGGTTTTACATCTCTTTGACGGGAACAAGCGTGATTTTACACATATTAGACGAGGAGTGTGGTTTTACATATATTTGACGAGAAGTAGTGTGGTTTTACATATATTTGACAAGAAGGAGTGTGGTTTTACATAGCCTTGACGGGAAGGAGTGTGGTTTTAAGTTCCGTTGATGAATGCGGTTTTACATATCGTTGAGAGGAAGGGGTGTGGTTTTAGTATTGTTAACACGAAGGAGTGCGGTTTTACATTCAATTGTTGAATGCTGTTTTATAAATCTCTGACAGGAAGGAGTGTGGTTTAACATATCGTTGACTGAAGGAGTGTGGTTTAACATATCGTTGACTGAAGGAGTGTGATTTTACACAAAAGCGTAGTGAGGATATTAATTAGCACAAAGTTTTCATTAAGAGAGTGTGTCTTTGGGAATCCTGCACCGAAGATAACCTCCTTTGACGTCATATTATAATTCAGGAGCATGACATGGTGGAAGGGATAAGTGTGGCCGAACATACGGACATATTGTGATAAGAAGAAATGTGCACCCTGAGTGTAGATTATCGCTTGTTGCAATGAAGAACTGTCGATTAACACAAAGTTGCAATGAAGGACTGTGATTAACACAAATTTGCAATGAAAGACTGTTGATTAACACAGTTGCAATGAAGGACTGTCAATTAACACAAAGTTGCAGTGAAGGACCGTCGTTTGACATACATTTGAAAAGAAGCACAACCACTTAATACAAAGTTTCAAGGAAGAGCTATTCCGTGACACAAATGAAGTGTGGTTAAACATACAATACCAAAGTTAAACAGGCGAACTATTCACTGCGTAACCATATGAATTACAAGCATTTTTGTAAGCCTTCACATACTGAAATATCTATATCAGAAGATCTGTATGTGCTTGGCAATAGCCCCATGACGGACAATCATCCTCTACAGTCCTGCCCCACTTACAACAATGGACTTAACAAACATGACCGCAACCTACTTGATACCACCAAAAACTGTACGGGAAGTCCGTGAACCTGAAACTAACGCCATTATGGGAAACATTAATCTGGTCTGAGTGCCAACAAGGAAGAAGAATAAGAGGGAAGTCTAAACGACAATTCTTATTTTCATGCGAGCTGTCTCTGGTTCAACTGAAATTCACATAACTCAAACTATTGTTTGCGAAATACGTTCACTAAATATCACAGATAACATTATTTGTCCGGATACACACAATTAACATATCTTTGCTGTTTGCTCAAAGTATGGACTTTAGTGGGTTTAGTGGGTTTAGTGGGTTTAGTGGTGGCCAGGTTCTAGCAGGGCTGCTGGCTGGCCTACTGCTCATGTGTTCGAATCACCATCGTGGCGGGTGTTTATTTAAATCGACCTGGGTTTCCAGATCGACCAGCCTAGAACCTGGGGACCAGAGAATGTTCTGGAAAGTAAAGGCGGCCGGCGGGATAATGAGCATATCACACACCGAGTGCTAATTAGTGGTTCTAAGATTTATGGGGCTAGCACCAAACACCCAGTACGACTGGAGATTGTAAAGGCGATGAATTTCAGTGGAACCAATGAAAGCTTCCGTTTGTGAACCAGGCACAGCCTAACCCAGTCCTTACTGCTAGAAACTGAAGAATCGGTAGAAGTTATGGAATACTGAACACGCGGGGAAGCGCAAAAATACCGACTACCCAACCTTTAAGTATTGGGACAGCCGGGCCGGAAGAAAAACAGCTGCTTAAAAAAGACCTCTGAGAAAAGACCAGACCGCTGGAAAAATCATGTGAAGGAGCAGAAGCGAAATATGATCAATCGTTTCCTGAAAAGGAAGACGAAACAGCTGTATTTTCTAAACACAACGTCTCTTTGCAGACATGGTTCACGTGGAGTCTCCGTGGCAAACTGGTTACGCCACCCGCCTAGCGGTCTGAAGGTTTGTGGGTTCTATTCCCGGCTACGTAGTTCAGTTTACCAGTGCACTTTTATCGGAGACTCTTGGGGGTCGTCGCTGGAGCTAAGGAGTTCATGCTTTGTGCAACGTTTTCGGCAGGCCAACCTGTGGAAAGATAGCTGGCCAAATTAGATTAAACCCGGTGCAATGAAGTCGACTCTCTGGTCTTGTACACCCGTTAAACATGGCTTACGAACCAATTTGTTGAACAAGATGGCGATCACAGCTTTATGAAAGGTAACATAACATATTTTACCTCCAACACATACTATCTCTACTAGAGACCAATTTGTTGAACAAGATGGCTGTCAAAGCTTTATGAAAGGTAACGTAACATATTTTGCTTCCAACACATACTATCTCTACTAGAGACCAATTTGTTGAACAAGATGGCTGTCAAAGCTTTATGAAAGGTAACATAACATATTTTACCTCCAACACATACTATCTCTACCAGAGACCAATTTGTTGCTTGCTTGCTTGTGTTCGTTGGCTTGAGCTCCAACGCAAAGTCCTGTATGTCGGATGAAGACATCCTGTTGTCCAACATCAGTGTGATGTCATACAGAACCTGAGGTTTGCGTTAGTATCCGTTGTCCCATGTCTGGCTTATTGGTGTGCAGACTGGTGGTTCCTCGCCGTACAGGCAGACACTCTCCGACTTCGGAGGAGACCAATTTGTTGAACAAGATGGCGATCACAGCTTTATGAAAGGTAACATAACATATTATACCTCCAACACATACTATCTCTACTAGAGACTGCAATGATCACATACTTCAACACTACCGCTCCTCTCCCCTGAATCCCTCTTATTTCCCCATCAAGCTGGAGTTTATCTAAAGGGTATACAAAAGCCTGCAATTTTCTGAGGTTACGACCGGAAACAACCCATTATGGAACAGACATTTCCAACAGCACAGGTCAACGAGGCGACTGGGAGAAGGTCGCAGATACAAATTTACACCAGGCTCTTCAAAAGGACAAACTAGGACAATGCAATAAGTACACGTTGAGTGGCAGGGCGGGGCAGTCAAGCACGGTAAATGTTCATAAGGAGTAATAACATGTTAAAGTTAGTCGCATGTCCTTCACAGGAAGTCACAATCAACCGCATCATTTTGTGTTTGTTTATGACTTACTTGGGTCGGTCCAGCGGTTTGCCATTGCTTTCAGAACGACCGACGTTTATACAATTATTTTTAAAAATCGTCTGCAGCTGGTTTCGAACGCGGTAGGCGGAGTTGTGAATCGTGTTCGCTAACCCTTCGCCACATACGCTGGCTTATATTCCGTATATTAACAATAATCTTTAAAAAAGCCCATCCTGTATAATAGTTTAAGACTCTCAAACTGCAGTCGAGATCTAATAAATCCCATTGTTACAGTGCTGGATTGATTGGTTGCATGAGATCCAATAAAAACCGTTATTACAGTGCTGGGTTGATTGGTTGGGTGAGATCCAATTAAACCTGCTGTTACAGTGCTAGGTTGATTGGTTGCACGAGATCCAATGAAACCTGTTGTTACAGAGCTGGGTTGATTCGTTGCATGAGATTTAATGAAACCCGTTGTTACAGTGCTGGGTTGATTGGTTGCACGAGATCCACTGAAACCTGTTGTTACAGTTCTGGGTTGATTGGTTGGCTAGTTGTTTGTGAATCCTCTGGGAGAAAGAGTTTTAATTCATGGGTTTGATGCTTTGGCTATCTGCATGTAAAAGGATCCGTTACTGGACTAGAATAAAGTACTCCACAGACTATCTCCAGAATGGCCCAAGTGTGCAGACAGCTAAGGGCCGAATGCTGCAAGCTCATTAACGCCTCTCAAGACAGGTGGACTGCACGAGCACCCTTTGATGTCTATCTTGTCACGAAAGTGCATCACTGTGATCGTCTTCACGCGCGTGCACACACACACACACACACACACACACACACACACACACACATGAACGGTCATCCAGGGAGTACTCTGCAGACATCTATATATATATATATATATACATACACCCTCTGATGGTCACCTTGTCACGGAAGTACAGCACTGATAAATTTTCACACACACACGCACACACACACACCGATACACACACATCAATACACACACACACGTTGATGTTCAACTTGCCATGAAAGCGTATCACTGTGATCGACTTCACTCACACACACACATGCACACACAAACACATGCGCACAATGTGTTTTAAAGGCTGAATCCATATGTTATTAATTCCGGTGGTCAATTTTCACCACTCTTTCGCTGTTTTACCCTTTGATTACAAACATCACAGGGCATCTCTTCAATCAATACATTCTGATTACGTGCTCAAACCGTTAATGTAACTGTACAACCTGGAAGGTAAGTATACTGAGTATTCAACCTTCTCTATAAGCGAAGTGTTGAACTGTGACCCACACTGAATAACGAAATAATAGGTATTAATTGAGACTCACACGAGGAAATCATGAAGATACAGAAGTAGTTCTGGCAGACAGGCTATAGTGTTAGATTGTCCCATGGAAAGTGCCCCGCCCCCACCCTAAACATTAGACTAAATGTTTACAATGTCAGTGTCCTTTCAGAGGTAACCAATAATTTTAGATTCCATCCGTCCCTGGTTGCAGCACGCATTCATCAGAAGGTATATTATTCATAAATCATCAGAAAAAGAGACATGAAATGTACGGGGCATATTGACATGACAGGTGAAATAAAGAAATGAGCCTAATGTATGGAAATGCTAGGAAAGAGGAGCAAAACATGACAGATAAGGGTAAAGATGGGGAACTTAAACAGCTGGGCACCAGCATCATTACATGCTGCAAGTCCTTTATACAACATTGCAAGCAAGCGCTGGCTGACATTCTGGGCAATTTTACGTTCAACAGTGCGCCATTGCTTTCTGAACAAGAAGACAACGTTTATGTACAACTGACCGGCGTATGGTATCAACACACTATCATGCCGTTAGCGCACAGGAAGTTTAATGGCGAGCGCGATAAACCTCGCCGATATGCTGACTTCAAGTCATAATACAGGCAAAATCAATTTCATGACAATGCCAAATGACCGAGGGTTTTAATTTCATGATCGCCAGTGTTGGCCCCAGATCAGGCACCCGAAGAAGAAATCAATAAATACAGGACACCCATCCAACTGTTCACCCGACTGTACATGCAACTCTTCCACCCAACTGTACATGCTATTATTCCACCCGACTGTACATGCAACTCTTCCACCCGACTGTACATGCTACCCTTTCACCTGACTGTACACCCAATTGTTTATTCAAATGTACAGATGTTGCAACTGCATTGCTGAGCCAAATGCATGATTTCGTGTTAATTACAGCATTCGCTAACGAGCGACATCAATGATTTGCCAACATTGTTGGCAGAAAATACACACAAACACATACATTAAGAATCAAATGTTATTCACGTCTGTATGGCCAGCGAAAGCTGAAACAAACCACATCATCTTTCAGCAGACACTTTCTGCTTACAAATTCTGCTTGTTTAAAAACTGGGGAGAAAAGCACTTACCTTACGGTCATCCAGCGAGTACTCAGCAGACATATTTGAGCCCGGAGATGCGGGCTCCTCATGAACATTGTCGCCCTTCTTCGGCATTATTTCAGCGAATTCCCAGTTCAGCACTGGTTATTTTCCCGCAACAAGCTGATTCAGGCAAAAATATTTAATGTTAATCCCGAAAATTCGTTAGTAAAGATGTTATCCGTTGGGTGGTGAAACCACCTGTGGTACACGTCTCGCTCGCTAGTACCTCAGCTCGACTGTTCCAATAGGATGACAAGTTGCCTAGCAAGATTTCAAATGGTCCACTTTGCGAAACCTCTCGCCTGTAACAAGTTTAAAAGTGGATTTTATGATTGGTTCAGCGTTAGTCAATGGAGGATGTGACACACCGTGACACAGAATGAGAGGATTAGAATACTGTTTTCTGGGAGTGTTCACTTTCGCCGAATGCTTTTTCGAGCTTTGTTGTATAGACATACTTTTTACAGCTGTGTATCATGTCGGAGTGTGGTGGTGCAGTGGGACACATTTGCCTGTCGACCCGTGCTCATGTTTTCGAATCCTTTTCGGCGACCTTGGCTCCCAGGTCGACCCAGCCTGAAATAGGTACCAGGAAATGTTCTAGGAAGTAAAGGCGCGGAGTGATATTGATCACATGACCCTTGAGTGCCGATTGGTCGATACATATATGATATTGATCACATGACCCTTGAGTGCCGATTGGTCCACAAATAAATGGCTAGCACCATATATCCAATACGTTTTTTAGCGTTAAAAACGTCCTTGACTTTGGTTGACTTGACTTTGTATCATTTGACAGAAATCAAAGCTTAAAGCCTATGTCATAGTATATAAGAAACTTAGACAAAGTTTGGAACATGGGCGCAGGTGGACATAAAGGCAGGCGGACATAAAGGCAGGCGGGCAAACAGACAAATGGATAGATACATAGACGGATAGATGTATAGACGGATTGACATACAGATAGATAGTTGAGGCGATAGTTAAGTATGTAAGTATCTAGTTGGTAATAAGTCGAACCACACTTGTCCCTTCAGCGAGACATTGCCGTCATATTGTGGTGAAAGGGTGGAATTCCAATGTGGATACTAGAGCTTGTTGTCTATGGTCTCCCCTACTCTTTACATCTTTGAGTTCCGATCACTGCCTATATATTTATTTCTTAGTAAGTAGGTAGATACGTAGATAGACTGATAGGTTGGTCAGACTCGCATAGGAAATATCACACACACACACACACACACACACACACACACACACACACACACCCATTTATATATATATATATATATATATATATATATATATATATATATATAGAGAGAGAGAGAGAGAGAGAGAGAGAGAGAGAGTAACGAGAGCGAGAGAGAGGGAAACAGACAGACAGAGAGAGAGGGGGGGGGCATAGAGATGGGGAGGAGAGACGAGGGAGAGGGGAAGAGATAGAGTTCTTTATAGAATGTTAATCAATAACCATTAGCTCGCTAAATTATAAAAAGTGAGCGTTGCAATGTTAGTTTATAAGGCTGATTTCTGAAGTGTTTGTGATGTGAAGATTGCAATGTTAGTTTATAAGGCTGATTTCTGAAGTGTTTGTGGTGTAAAGATTGGAATGTTAGTTTATAAGGCTGCTCTCTGAAGTGTTTGTGATGTGAAGATTGCAATGTTAGTTTATAAGGCTGCTCTCTGAAGTGTTTGTGATGTGAAGATTGCAATGTTAGTTTATAAGGCTGATTTCTGAAGTGTTTGTGGTGTAAAGATTGGAATGTTAGTTTATAAGGCTGCTCTCTGAAGTGTTTGTGATGTGAAGATTGCAATGTTAGTTTATAAGGCTGATTTCTGAAGTGTTTGTGGTGTAAAGATTGGAATGTTAGTTTATAAGGCTGCTCTCTGAAGTGTTTGTGATGTGAAGATTGGAATGTTAGCTGTAAGGCTGCTCTCTGAAGAGTTTGTGATGTAAAGATTGGAATGTTAGTTTATAAGGCTGATTTCTGAAGTGTTTGTGATGTGAAGATTGGAATGTTAGTTTATAAGGCTGCTCTCTGAAGTGTTTGTGATGTGAAGATTGGAATGTTAGCTGTAAGGCTGCTCTCTGAAGAGTTTGTGATGTAAAGATTGGAATGTTAGTTTATAAGGCTGATTTCTGAAGTGTTTGTGATGTGAAGATTGGAATGTTAGTTTATAAGGCTGCTCTCTGAAGTGTTTGTGATGTGAAGATTGGAATGTTAGCTGTAAGGCTGCTCTCTGAAGAGTTTGTGATGTAAAGATTGGAATGTTAGTTTATAAGGCTGATTTCTGAAGTGTTTGTGGTGTAAAGATTGGAATGTTAGTTTATAAGGCTGCTCTCTGAAGTGTTTGTGATGTGAAGATTGGAATGTTAGCTGTAAGGCTGCTCTCTGAAGAGTTTGTGATGTAAAGATTGGAATGTTAGTTTATAAGGCTGATTTCTGAAGTGTTTGTGGTGTAAAGATTGGAATGTTAGTTTATAAGGCTGCTCTCTGAAGTGTTTGTGATGTGAAGATTGGAATGTTAGCTGTAAGGCTGCTCTCTGAAGAGTTTGTGATGTAAAGATTGGAATGTTAGTTTATAAGGCTGATTTCTGAAGTGTTTGTGGTGTAAAGATTGGAATGTTAGTTTATAAGGCTGCTCTCTGAAGTGTTTGTGATGTGAAGATTGGAATGTTAGTTTATAAGGCTGCTTTCTAAAGTGTTTGTGATGTAAAGATTGGAATGTTAGCTGTAAGGCTGCTCTCTGAAGAGTTTGTGATGTAAAGATTGGAATGTTAGTTTGTAAGGCTGCTTTCTGAAGTGTTTGTAATGTAAAGATTGGAATGTTAGTTTGTAAGGCTGCTTTCTGAAGTGTTTGTGATGTAAAGGTTGGAATGTTAGTTTGTAAGGCTGCTCTCTGAAGTGTTTGTGATGTAAAGACTGGAATGTTAGTTTTTAAGGCTGTTTTCTGAAGTGTTTGTACTGTAAAGGTTGGAATGTTAGTTTGTAAGGCTGTTTTCTGAAGTGTTTGTGATGTGAACGTTGGTATGTTAGTTTGTAAGGCTGCTTTCTAAAGTGTTTGTGACGTGAACGTTGGAATGTTAGATTGTGAGGCTGTTTTCTGAAGTGTTTGTGATGTGAACGTTGGAATGTTAGATTGTGAGGCTGTTTTCTGAAGTGTTTGTACTGTTAAGGTTGGAATGTTAGTTTGTAAGGCTGCTTTCTGAAGTGTTTGTAATGTGAACGTTGGAATATTAGATTGTGAGGCTGTTTTCTGAAGTGTTTGTACTGTAAAGGTTGGAATGTTAGTTTGTAAGGCTTCTTTCTGAAGTGTTTGTGATGCGAACGTTGGAATATTAGTGTGCATCGAGGTTTTCTGTAATGTTTGTGATGTGAACAAAGCTTATTGGAATGTGCCAACGAAGGTGCTACTGTCACCATATAACACAAGTGTATGCATACGTGTCTCAGTCGTGACAATCAACTCGGTCAGTGGCATGTCAATATAGGTTGTTATGGACAAGGAGCAGAAACAGAAGAAGAAGAATGAGGAGGAGAAGGCACTTTATATTGCATAAATAATATATCCATCACATCAGTCAGCGTTTTTTTTTTTTTTTTTTGGTTCGCTTATCCTTTACAGGACATCGCTGTCAACATCATCTTGTTGATTTCTTGGCAAGATTACGCGCAGTAGTTTGCCATTGCTTTCTGAGCGACCGGCTCACATACCCCGTAAGTTACTGACGCGGAGAGAACCGCTACCAATTCTCGCGCACGTCACGTTACACACGAGAGTATACAGGATTACGGAGATAGTCGTGTGACCCCCTAGACCAGAGAGACCGGCTCAGTCAGAGTTAGGCAAGGTTATTTTAAAGTCAGCCATTTCACGAATGATATCTCGCCTATCGACCATCGTCTGTTGTATTCGGTATTTCAAATTAAGTTGTCTGAACTCCGCCTACACCACAAGGCCCTCGAAGTCGAAGTACAGCTCAATTTGGGCTATATCCGGTTGTTTTCAATCCAGTACTGCTGAACTGTCTGCTCTTTGCATCACAATGGGATTCTTATGAAACTCTCCTCGTCCCTCTTTCAATGGGATTGCACCAAACCTAACTGTGCACCTCTGAGGCTTGGGTGTCCTATTTCAGCATCTATTTGTGTGAGATTTTCTTATTCTAAACAGATTTAATCCTTCCCACTATTGGGCTATATCTACCCAAAAGACGCTATTCTTTCCTAACATTGCTGCCACAGCAGTCGTCTTGCGGCCTACTCTTTGGCATTTCAAACTGTCGTGGGACTTCTTACCTGCACAACTTGCTCACGGCACTTCTTGTTTTTGGCCTTCTTAGGGAAGGCTACATATCCGATTTCACAAGCTTAGAAATTCGAAGATGTGTGATATAAGTATAAACCAAATCTTCTTCTTCTTCTTCTTCAGCGTTCCGAGCCATTGAGGTTCTTTGCTGCAGATACAATCCGTCTCCATTCGTCTCTCTGGTTGATCTTCTCTTGCCAGTCATTGATTCCAAGTGCTTGTAGGTCTGTATATATATTATCTCTCCACCCTCTTCTTGGTCTACCTCGGGGTCTACGGTCATTTATTTCCTGAGTGTAAGCGAGTTTTGTTTCCCTATTATCTTCCATTCTTTCTATATGCCCCAGCCATTGTAGTCTATTAGCCTTCATGATACCAGTGATTAGCGGGGACTTAAACAGATCATAAATGTCTTTGTTACTTCTTCTTTTCCACTCTCCACTTTGTGTATCGCTATTATTTAAAAAAAAAAAAAAAAAAAAATACCTTCTGTATGCTGAGATTCGAACCTAATAACTAAGAATCTAAGACGACCACTGTAACCTCTCAGCCAGGTCTCATATATACGCTGTTTTCTTTGAGAATAAAAGAAAGCAAGGTATTACAATTAAGTACGTAACAAGACCCTTGGTTATCCTGTGATGTTGTGTAATGGCACAAACAGCAAACAGAAGTCAACATATTTGGCCCAATATGAAAACGGCTCAGTTAAGTAGCTGGCAGTCTGGTGGCTAGATGCTTGCTTGCCGGTCCAGTGTAGCTGGCAGTCTGGTGGCTAGATGCTCGGTTGCCGGCCCAGTGTAGCTGGCAGCCTGGTGGCTAGATGCTCGCTTGCCGGCCCAGTGTAGCTGGCAGTCGTCGTGGCTAGATGCTCGCTTGCCGGCCCAGTGTAGCTGGCAGTCTTGTGGCTAGATTCTTGCTTGCCGTCCCAGTGTAGCTGGCAGTCGTGGTGGCTAGATGCTCCCTTGTCGGCCCAGTGTAGATGGCAGCCTGGTGGCTAGATGCTCGCTTGCAGGCCCAGTGTAGCTGGCAGTCTGGTGGCTAGATGCCAGCTTGCCGGCCCAGTGTAGCTGGCAGCCTGGTGGCTAGATGCTCCCTTGTCGGCCCAGTGTAGCTGGCAGCCTGGTGGCTAGATGCTCGCTTGCCGGCCCAGTGTAGATGGCAGTCGTGGTGGCTAGATGATCGCTTGCCGGCCCAGTGTAGCTGGCAGTCGTGGTGGCTAGATGCTTGCTTGCCGACCCAGTGTAGCTGGCAGTCGTGGTGGCTAGATGCTCGCTTGCCGGCCCAGTGTAGCTGGCAGTCGTGGTGGCTAGATGCTTGCTTGCCGTCCCAGTGTAGCTGGCAGTCGTGGTGGCTAGATGCTCCCTTGTCGGCCCAGTGTAGATGGCAGCCTGGTGGCTAGATGCTCGATTGCAGGCCCAGTGTAGCTGGCAGTCTGGTGGCTAGATGCCAGCTTGCCGGCCCAGTGTAGCTGGCAGCCTGGTGGCTAGATGCTCCCTTGTCGGCCCAGTGTAGCTGGCAGCCTGGTGGCTAGATGGTCGCTTGCCGACCCAGTGTAGCTGGCAGTCGTGGTGGCTAGATGCTCGCTTGCCGGCCCAGTGTAGCTGGCAGTCTGGTGGCTAGATGCTCGCTTGCCGGCCCAGTGTAGCTGGCAGCCTGGTGGCTAGATGCTCGCTTGCCGGCCCAGTGTAGCTGGCAGCCTGGTGGCTAGATGCTTGCTTGCCGGTCCAGTGTAGCTGGCAGTCTGGTGGCTAGATGCTCGGTTGCCGGCCCAGTGTAGCTGGCAGCCTGGTGGCTAGATGCTCGCTTGCCGGCCCAGTGTAGCTGGCAGTCGTCGTGGCTAGATGCTCGCTTGCCGGCCCAGTGTAGCTGGCAGTCTTGTGGCTAGATTCTTGCTTGCCGTCCCAGTGTAGCTGGCAGTCGTGGTGGCTAGATGCTCCCTTGTCGGCCCAGTGTAGATGGCAGCCTGGTGGCTAGATGCTCGCTTGCAGGCCCAGTGTAGCTGGCAGTCTGGTGGCTAGATGCCAGCTTGCCGGCCCAGTGTAGCTGGCAGCCTGGTGGCTAGATGCTCCCTTGTCGGCCCAGTGTAGCTGGCAGCCTGGTGGCTAGATGCTCGCTTGCCGGCCCAGTGTAGATGGCAGTCGTGGTGGCTAGATGCTCGCTTGCCGGCCCAGTGTAGCTGGCAGTCGTGGTGGCTAGATGCTTGCTTGCCGACCCAGTGTAGCTGGCAGTCGTGGTGGCTAGATGCTCGCTTGCCGGCCCAGTGTAGCTGGCAGTCGTGGTGGCTAGATGCTTGCTTGCCGTCCCAGTGTAGCTGGCAGTCGTGGTGGCTAGATGCTCCCTTGTCGGCCCAGTGTAGATGGCAGCCTGGTGGCTAGATGCTCGCTTGCAGGCCCAGTGTAGCTGGCAGTCTGGTGGCTAGATGCCAGCTTGCCGGCCCAGTGTAGCTGGCAGCCTGGTGGCTAGATGCTCCCTTGTCGGCCCAGTGTAGCTGGCAGCCTGGTGGCTAGATGGTCGCTTGCCGACCCAGTGTAGCTGGCAGTCGTGGTGGCTAGATGCTCGCTTGCCGGCCCAGTGTAGCTGGCCGTCTGGTGGCTAGATGCTCGCTTGCCGGCCCAGTGTAGATGGCAGTCGTGGTGGCTAGATGCTCGCTTGCCGGCCCAGTGTAGCTGGCAGCCTGGTGGCTAGATGCTCGCTTGCCGGCCCAGTGTAGCTGGCAGTCGTGGTGGCTAGATGCTCGCTTGCCGGCCCAGTGTAGCTGGCAGTCGTGGTGGCTAGATGCTTGCTTGCCGACCCAGTGTAGCTGGCAGTCGTGGTGGCTAGATGCTCGCTTGCCGACCCAGTGTAGCTGGCAGTCGTGGTGGCTAGATGCTTGCTTGCCGACCCAGTGTAGCTGGCAGTCGTGGTGGCTAGATGCTTGCTTGCCGGCCCAGTGTAGCTGGCAGTCATGGTGGCTAGATGCTCGCTTGCCGGCCCAGTGTAGCTGGCAGTCATGGTGGCTAGATGCTCGCTTGCAGGCCCAGTGTAGCTGGCAGTCATGGTGGCTAGACGTACGCTTGCCGGCCCAGTGTAGCTGGCAGTCATGGTGGCTAGATGCTCGCTTGCCGGCCCAGTATAGCTGGCAGTCATGGTGGCTAGATGCTCGCTTGCCGGCCCAGTGTAGCTGGCAGTCATGGTGGCTAGATGCTTGCTTGCCGACCCAGTGTAGCTGGCAGTCATGGTGGCTAGATGCTCGCTTGCCGGCCCAGTGTAGCTGGCAGCCTGGTGGCTAGATGCTCGCTTGCCGGCCCAGTGTAGCTGGCAGCCTGGTGGCTAGATGCTCGCTTGCCGGCCCAGTGTAGCTGGCAGCCTGGTGGCTAGATGCTTGCTTGCCGGCCCAGTGTAGATGGCAGTCGTGGTGGCTAGATGCTCGCTTGCCGGCCCAGTGTAGCTGGCAGCCTGGTGGCTAGATGCTCGCTTGCCGGCCCAGTGTAGCTAGCAGTCATGGTGGCTAGATGCTCCCTTGCCGGCCCAGTGTAGCTAGCAGTCATGGTGGCTAGATGCTCCCTTGTCGGCCCAGTGTAGCTGGCAGCCTGGTGGCTAGATGCTCGCTTGCCGGCCCAATGTAGCTAGCAGTCATGGTGGCTAGATGCTCCCTTGTCGGCCCAGTGTAGCTAGCAGTCGTGGTAGTGTTTTTTTTTTGGTTGCCTCAATATAAAATTCAATATCTCAGTAACCAACTGAGGGAAAATGATGAGATTTAGCATATATCCTTATCAGTATGTCCACCCAACAAAAAACATTTTGTGCTGGAGATTGTACAGCAGATTTCAATGTTTGCTTATATGCGGTATATAATCTACCGCTCCCGCATTCATGCCATCATTGTAAGAGTATTACAGCTTCAGCAAGACACACCCCCTTCTTTTCGAAATTATTTGGCGGGTTTCGTTTTGGCGAAATTAAATTGGTTTGTTCAGAGATGTCTCAAATGGGGGTTCTTTCATGAAACGTGATTATATAAAAAAAACTAGCTGACTCGGCTCCTGGCGGGGATCTATCTATCTATCTATCTATCTATCTATCTATCTATCTATCTATCTATCTATCTATCTATCTATCTATCTATCTATCTATCTATCTATCTATCTATCTATCTATCTATCTATCTATCTATCTATCTATCTATCTATCTATCTATCTATCTATCTATCTATCTATCCATCCATCCATCCAGCTGACTCGGCTCCTGGCGGGGATCTATCTATCTATCTATCTATCTATCTATCTATCTATCTATCTATCTATCTATCTATCTATCTATCTATCTATCTATCTATCTATCCATCCATCCATCCATCCATCCATCCATCCATCCATCCATCCATCCATCCATCCATCCATCTATATATCTATCTATCTATCTACTTATCTATCTATTTATTTATCTATCTATCTATTTATCTCTCTCTCTATCTATCTATCTATCTATCTATCTATCTATCTATCTATCTATCTATCTATCTATCTATCTATCTATCTATCTATCTATCTATCTATCTATATCTATATCTATCTATCTATCTATCTATCTATCTATCTCTATCTATCTATCTATCTATCTATCTATCTATCTATCTATCTATCTATCTATCTATCTATCTCTCTATCTATCTCTCTATCTCTCTCTATCTCTCTCTCTATCTCTCTCTATCTCTCTCTATCTCTCTCTATCTCTCTCTAACTCTCTATCTATCTATCTACCTACCTTCCTACCTGTCGTGTGTGTAAAGAATGAATGTCGTGGTAGTTATTTGTTCTTCTTTACCACTTTAGTGTCGTCCCTGGAGTGAGGGGAATCAACACCCACATTTGTTTTAATTCAATATCTCTATCCTGGAGATATCCAGCAGACTCCGTCCACAACACTCCCTCAATCTGAAGACACCTTCTTCTCACTCTTACTCACTCCTGGATCATGCCCCCTCTCATTCTTCCCCAACATAACATAAGTGACAACTCTAGCTTCAACAAATAAAATCAAGAAATTTATTAAAGCAAAGAGTATATGTAGGAGAAGTGTGTGTGTGTATAAGGTGTAGAATGTGTGACGTATACTCTAAAGTGTATATAGACTCAGATCAGTGTTCAGGAGTATAGTCATTCTCATCACTGTGCTGAGAAAACACTAGCACCATGTATTCCAGACAAGCAACCTCACCAAGGTGATGCTCCTCCGGTCACGTGAAGACTTCCTCCGTTGTCTCTTGAACCACTAGGATGCTTGGAAACCCATGACAAACACTGTCTAATGAGAGTCTTCAATCTGATTTACACTATGAATTTCCTCTGTTTTTTAACTGATTGTTAATCAGAAAATTATAACACTATGGTCACTGTTACTGGGGAAATCTTAATGGATCTAGTGTCACTGGTTTTAAAGATTCCCCATATTAACACCACACTCTGAATGTTCTAGGTATTTCTATAAATTTGTATGAATGTTCCTGGTATCAGTAGTGTATTTATACAATGTTCTGACTGTTCAGTGATACACCTATCACTTGCTAAACATAAATCTCATCAGCATGTCCTGCTCAACAGAAGCCAGGTTCCCGTAACCAACTTGGGTATAAGCCCAATGTAGCGGCCTCTTAGCAACTTCTGTCTTCAAATTCTGAGCCATCATCTTTTAAAATGTGTTAGCTTCACTGTTGAAAATCATAGCACACATACGTGGACCTGTAAATGGAACCTGTAGAATAGAGAATACTATGGTGAGGGCAACTCAGTCCTGGCCGGAATTAGGCGAGTGTAGGCCAATAGCAGCACTCAGATCTATAACAGAGATCCGATCTCTGTCATACGGCCAAATAACTCATCATATGATCTGAGACATGGCAACACCAGGAAAGAATAAAGGAACGGGTAGAAACCCAGCAGATGCCCTACTGGAAGATCCTACCATTTCACATTCCTCTCCTCCCTCTCAACCATCCTTAATCTCTCTAATTATTACTCCACTACATTGTCCTAAACTCCCTGAGTAAAATGATATATCACACAAGCTAGTTGAAGCCACACAATAGAATACTAGTGCCGACGCTCCTATGATACTTTCTAGCACCACACTTATAGAACATTCTATCACTAATCATAATACATTATATCACCACACCTATAATACATTATATCACCGAACCTATAATACATTATATCACCGCACCTATAATACATTATATCACCGCACAGTACTGTACTCTATTCCTAATCATACTCTAAGTTAGATATGATTAATAGCCTACCATATGCTTATTCCGGTTGCTAATCGAAACTAGGCAATCACAGACTGGATCTATGTCCGCCGATAACTATCAACAATTTGACACCCTAGTTTCTTTCATTGAGCACAACTCGGAAAACTGCACCGATCTTTCCCACTTCAGAAATCTTGATCGACTAACTCCACTTGTTTACCGCAATGCTTTTTTATATTGGGCTGGAGTGACGTCACCAAAATGTCTAGACGCTGATCCGTCCAGAATCTGGTTTCCTCCTCCTGTTCTAGACTAACTGGAGTCTATCCGCCGTCCAGTTCACTTTCATCTGGGGAATTCTTTGTCTCATACAACAAAGATCCTGGCTGTCTGTGAGCCAGAGACCTTTTCCCCACATCACAGACTCCATCCGACTTCTAGTAAGACATTCCGTCTATCACTTCAAAGGCCGACTCCCGCGGTGCAGACAGATGACGCCGTTGTTCGTCTCGAGCAACAATTTGTTAACAAAATGCCGACCGGTGTAGACATTGTAACGCGACGTATTTGTTTCTCGAACAATCCACATCATACAGAAATGACGACCGTAGGCAGACAGTTTGACGCGACGAATTTTTCTCATTTCATACAACATCAAAGGGTTGCTTGTTTTTGCAGACTAGTGTCGGGTCTTGTTTGTCATTGATAGAACATCAAGTTTATTTTCGTGACACTACCTACCTACCTATCTATCTATCTCCTGCCTGCCTGCCTGCCGGCCGGCCGACCGACCGACCGACCGACCCACCACCCACCGACCGACCGACCCACCCACCCAACCACCTACCTTTCTGCCTACCTACCTACCTACCTACCTACCTGTCTACCTGTCTGTCTGTCTGTCTGTCTGTCTGTCTGTCTTTCTGTCTGTCTATCTGTAAATTCTCTGTCTTTACTAATATTACACATTGCACCCCTCTCGGGATTCTCCGTGGTGAAGTGGTCAAGCCGTCTGACTCGGGCTCCGAAGGTTGTATGTTCGATTCCGGGCCGCGTCCTTCATTTCACGAGTGCATTTTTTTCGGAGACTCCCAAGGGTCGTCGCTGGAGCTACGGAGTTCGTGCTTTGTGCGACGCTTTCCGCGCTGCGGAAAGAAACTGAGCCATATGGGATAAAAACCCGGTGCAATGCAGCCGACCCTGTAAGCTACTTCTTTCATTGCACCCACTCCCATACGAATCCGGATACGCCTTTGTGTGTCATCTGAATTTGCAGGTCTACAGTACCGTAAACATAACTTTTTTAGTGAGACATCACTAGTTGTTAAGCAAAACATCAAAGGAATGTCGCCGCTTTCAATGATTTAAGTTGTTTTTGGACCTATCAAAGACATATTCCTTGGGTGGGGGGAAATATAAGACGGCTGGAAAAATTTCAAAACGATGCAACAGACAGTTTTCAAAATAATTGATCGTGAATGAAGGCAAACAAATGTGGACATACTATAGATGCTCGCTTGCCGGCCCAGTGTAGCTGGCAGCCTGGTGGCTAGATGCTCGCTTGCCGGCCCAGTGTAGCTGGCAGCCTGGTGGCTAGATGATCGCTTGCCGGCCCAGTGTAGCTGGCAGCCTGGTGGCTAGATGCTCGCTTGTCGGCCCAGTGTAGCTGGCAGTCTGATGGCTAGATGCTCGCTTGTCGGCCCAGTGTAGCTGGCAGCCTGGTGGCTAGATGCTCGCTTGTCGGCCCAGTGTAGTTGGCAGCCTGGTGGCTAGATGCTCGCTTGCCGGCCCAGTGTAGCTGGCAGTCTGGTGGCTAGATGCTCCCTTGTCGGCCCAGTGTAGCTGGCAGCCTGGTGGCTAGATGCTCGCTTGCCGGCCCAATGTAGCTGGCAGTCTGGTGGCTAGATGCTCGCTTGTCGGCCCAGTGTAGCTGCCTGGTGGCTATACGCTCTTTTGCCGGCCCGATGTAGCTGGCAGTCGTGGTGGCTAGATGCTCGCTTGCCGGCCCGATGTAGCTGGCAGTCTGGTGGCTAGATGCTCGCTTGTCGGCCCAGTGTAGCTGCCTGGTGGCTATACGCTCTTTTGCCGGCCCGATGTAGCTGGCAGTCGTGGTGGCTAGATGCATGCTTGCCGGCCCAGTGTAGCTGGCAGTCGTGGTGGCTAGACGGTCGCTTGAAGCCTGATGGTCATGGGTTTGAATTCGCATCGAAGCGGATTTTGAAAATTGATGTGGACTCCCAGGTGGACCCAGCCACACAACACATAGATGCCACGAAATGTCCCGGGAAGTAAAGACGGCCGGCGAGATACTGACCACATCAAACCCCGAGTGCCGATTAGTCTAGATAACATGGGGCTAGTGCGGCTTAAGGCAGGTAATAGGCACCTTTACATTTTATGAGAAGAGATAAAAATACTGGAGCATGCATAATAGAAAGACAAACTGGATAGACATAATAGAAAGACATAATAGAAAGATATAACGGAGAGACATAATGGAAAGACATAATGGAACATACATAATGGAAAGACATAATGGAAAGACATAATGGAAAAAAATAATGGAAAGACATAATGGAAAGACGTAATGGAAAGACATAATGGAAAAACATAATGGAAAGATTCATCTTCTTCCTCGCGTGTCCTGCCGCATTTGTCGTGATGCGTCGCAGAATGGAAAGATTTATAACGATTAATGGAAACGGTGAAAGATGAAGACAGCCAGAGAAGATTGTTGACATATCCTCATCGTGGAGTGGGGAAAATAGCAACACATTATATAATATATTATCTTACAGATGGTCCAATACCTAGGCGGTTAATGATGATGATGATAACGATGGTGATGGTGATGTTGATGGGCGAGTCCTTGTAGCGTAGTATTTAGTATGCAGACTTGCCAATGCATTTGTTCCGGAATTATGTTGTGTTGCTTGATAGCTCGCCTGACAGCAACCATAAAGGAAGCAAAACATAGTGACACTATAACATGCCGTGAGTGCACATTGTATGGGGAGGGCAGGGAATGATCTGCAGAAGATAACAAAGGATGGGAGGGCTTGGCGTGGGATAGTTGATGGAATTTGCTCATTTGGAAATAACAGACAGAAGAAGAAGGAGAAGAAGAAGCAGCAGCAGCAGCAGCAGCAGCAGCAGCAGCAGCAGCAGCAGAAGAAGAAGAAGAAGAAGAAGAAGAAGAAGAAGAAGAAGAAGAAGAAGAAGAAGAAGAAGAAGAAGAAGAAGAAGAAGAAGAAGAAGAAGAAGAAGAAGGGGGAGGATGGGGAGTAGTAGAAGAAGAAGAGTGTGATAACTATTTAGCATAGCAAGCAAAGTAAGTAGTCAATGTCCCTCTTACAGACCTTAGCCGCACTGATCAAACTGAGATTGACCCATATATTCAGACCAAACGGCACTCGGTGGCTGATGTGGTCGGTATCATGCCGGTCGCCTTTACTTCCCAAGACATTTCATTGTACGCATTTTAGGCTGAATCGACCTGGGTGCCTAAGTCATTTTTATTTTAAAATTGGAAACCGCCAGGATTGAACCCAAGACACCGGTACGGCAGACCTTCGTCTAACCGCTACCGTACCACTGTTCCCATTTAACATAGGCGTGTGTGGATTGTGAATCCGCTCTAAATACACCGCCACCTGACCTTGTGTCGATATTGTTTTCACACAAACTAATACAGGAATCAAAGCTGCACGTATTTTACACCCCCATACCGCGGTTTGTGAGCCCGTATACCCGGGTTCGAAACACGGCGGTGCTGGTTTTTTCGAAAAAGGTATAGAGGCCGGTCGTTCAGAAAGCAATGGCAAACTACTGAACGTAACACTTGCCTAGTACATCAACAGCAGCTGAAAATGCTGGTGTTGACTGCAACGTCCCGTAAGGGATACGCAACAAAATTTTTTTTTTAATCTGTACTACGTCACATTACTGGCGGAGATACAAACATATAGCGTTAGTGTTAGCTCAAGATTCCCCCTCCCCTCCCTTTCTCACCTGCCCTACACCACCAGAATATGGCAGGTTTTGGCAGTGGCAGCGATAGATAGAATCGAGCAATCAGTTGACAGATTTTTAGAATGTCGAGTCAATTTGAAGTAAAAGTAGCCCCATGCTCCTATACAGATAGTCATATACAAAGGTAGCGCTACAGCATATAATGCTCTGAGTTGTGACGTGTTAGGCCTTGACATATTTTAATGCCACGACACAATGAGATGAACTGACCAGTTCTCTCCCATGATGGTCAGTACATTTTGAAACAGTTATTCCATATCCATTTGATCAGACTGTGTCGACCCAGGAGCATGACTGGTAAATACAAATAGGATTTAGCCAGAAATGGCATGAATCACCGTGCTGAAGCGGGGTGTCTAGCTTGTTACATTTGGAAAGTCGCTTGATCCTTCAGCCAAGCCACTGTACCATTTGAGGTTGGCAAATTGTCCAGGGTGCCTATATCTTTGAATTCTTCCTGTTCTCTAGTGTGTCCTGTGATATCTACTTCATTCTCCCACCCTTTGTTTCTTCTGTAGTGTCCAATCTATGAATATCTGCCAACTTTGAAGTTATCAGGGACTTGAAACATATTCCAATGTATTCTTGTCATAATGTGCCATCCACGAACACCCCTGCCAGTATGTCCACATGCGCTCTGCGTTTCTCATAACGTTACGCACGTAACTACACCGTCCCCAACCACATCCCTTCCTGCTAGGGCCAAACCGAATGGCTAATTCCATTGTTCGTAGCCAATGTAGTCATAAATTTGTCTTTCCTATTGTAAGAAGCCGTCATGTATAGACAGTATCTTGTCTTCTTCGATCAGTCTCGATGTTTCCATAATGGCCATCCAATCGACTCTGTCATGTATACGTTCCCAATCTCTCTGGATATTTTGGTTAGACTTTATAAATGCTAAGTATTCCCATGACAAACTACTCACTACAAATGTGCCTACGTCATCGGTGTCTGTGATAGTTTCCAAATGTCAAATATCTTTGCCGGGTTGTTTCATCAATTTCTGTGGCAGGTTAGAAAAATGTGGACTGTAACAGGCCATTACATTATATAACGAAAAAAAACAAAAAAGTATTTTAAAATCCAGCGGAGAAACGATGAAAAACAAATAAATGTCCATATCGGAGTAGGACCTCAGTCTTATTAACCAGAATAATTATCAACTTGGAATAGATGAAAATCACATAATAATAAACACTAAGACAAGGATGAATAAAACACGACACAATTGGTCGATGTTTCGGTAAGAATACCTTTATCAAAAACAATACAAGCAAATATCAGTAAATTAATATGAAATGAGAACACTTGATAGCAGTAATGCTGAGTCACGCACACATCCTTCACCTTCCGCTCTGAAAACTTCCTTATTTTGTCTTAATGTACATTAATTGTGAGCATTTATATATATTGTTTACCTGAACTGAGGCCCTCATCAGGTATGTACATACATTGTTTTAATTGTTTATCCGCAGGTTGAAAAATACATTCATATTTCATTATATAATCTCCGTGTGCGGCTGCAATTACCTGTCATATGTGTCTCGTCATATCTGTCATGTGACCATCCTCAAAGCCCCTTCAGTGTGTGCCCTTCAGTTAAAATATTGCTTGTTCCTTGACTCGGACCCTGGGTGACATGTTAAGTATAGCCGCCTGGACAGTGCACTAGTTCGAATCCCCATGGAGGTGAATTTGTTTACTGTAGACCTGGGCTCTCAAGTCGACCCCACTTAAACGGGGTACATTGATATGTCAAGGAAAGTAAACGCTGCCGTGGGGATACTGACCTCATCACCCGTCGAGTGTTGATTGGTCAATACAAATATAGGGCTGGCACCATATACCCAACGTGCCTCAAAGTGTGAAGAAGGATCTTTAACGTTTACTGAAGTCTTTAAAAAACAAGTCTCCGTGGCAAAGTGGTCAAGCCGTCTGCCTCGCGCTCCGAAAGTTGTGGGTTCGATTTCGGACTACGTCTTTCGGTTCACGAGTGCATTTTTCTTAGAGACTCCTAGGGGGTCGTCGTTGGAGCTACGGAGTTTGTGTTTTGTGCGACGCTCTCGGCATTCGCCCTGCGGAAAGAGACCGAGCCATATGGGATAAAACCCGGTGCAGTGAAGTAGATCGCCTCGACTTTTAAGACTTTTACTGTGAATAAACTTTACATGTCCTTTGTAGCACTTTGTGCTCAACCCCAGGTTGATCTTCTAGGCAATTTTAAGTTCAGTAGTTTGTGTACTTTATGCAATAAGTCACTATCATTGAATGTAAGAAAGAGAGTGCTGAAGTGCTATATAGAATCTGTTCTGCTGTATGGCTGTGAATCTTGGAATGTAAATGAACAAATTAGGAAATAATTGGAGGCAACAGTGAGGTGGTTCCTAAAAGGAATGTTGCGAATTCCTTGGACTGCCTGAGTAATTAACGACGATTGCCTGAAGGAGGCTAGAGCATTATATACAACAATAAGAAAGACACAAATAGTTTTCTTTGGTCATGTGATGAAAAGAGAGGCATTGGAGACTATCGTGAAAACTGGAAAGATCAAGGTGAAGAGAGGCAGAGGCAGACCAAGAGAAAGGACGCTGGATGGGTTTGAGACAGTGGCATGGAGGAATATCATCAGCAGAGTTGATCCAGAACCTGGGAAGTTAACCCGGTCAACAAATGCCCGCAGAAGTCGGATGTGTCGGCCTAACGGTGCAAGAACGCAGCTCTGCTGTAAACAGGCACAACGCAATCACGTCTGAAAAAAAAAAAAAAAACTCTGGATGAACGAAAAAGAAGAAGAAGATCCAGAACACCACAGACCGAGATCTGTAGAGATCATGAACGCCAACACCAGCTGACATGGCACTTGATGATGAATATGATGAGTTTACTATTGCCTTCTGAATGAGCATCAAAGTTACTGAACAGTGTGTCTAATGAACTACTCCGCAGTCAATGAACAGGAAGTTTAACCGCGACTGCCATAAACTCCGCCTCCACGGTGACCTATTACTTAATGTAAGATGGATTTGACAATAGCGCAAACAATCGGATTGACGTTTATTCATATGTAACAACGTAGACTCACCTCGATCCAACCACTGGCGGTTGTGAAATGTTATGTAAACTTGTATTTCCAAGAACTTAACAAGAACTACTTTGTATGATAACATAAGTTTGGGAAAGCGTGAGCAACGACAAGCAGAACCAGGGAGCGCACGGTAGCGACCAGCATGGATGCCAGAGCTGGGTATCTGGCTATCGAGTGCCACAAGTTGACCGGTCGATTTTCTGCGTCAGACCGTGAGTCTGTGGCATCGTCATGCCGTCTACTAATGAATCTATCTAATGGAGGTGCATTAGTGTCCTCGCGGAATGTAATTTTCTGCTGCTGTGTTTGGCTTTACTTTTTTCCTTCCGTTCTCAGAGGGACACTTAGTTAGTTAGTCTTTCCTCTTGAGCCTAAGGCGGCGCATAGGGCAGAAGTCCTGTCTCTCCATGCTTGGCGGTTCGCTGCTATCTGTTGTAGATCTTGGATATTTACTTGGCCATTGAATGATCCTTCTCTAATGATGGTTCTACGCAGGGTCTCTCTTGGTCTTCCCCGTTTTCTTTTCCCTACTGGTGACCATATGAGGGCTTGATAGGGGAGTCTTGACTTGTCCATTCTGAGTACATGGCCAATGTAGTTCCAACGGCGTCTTCTTATGAAATTGGATACTGTATCTTGCTTAGTCTCTTGTCTTATTTGCGAATTGGTTCTGAAGTCTGTCCAGTGGATGTTTAGAAGTCTTCTAAGACATTTGTTCTCAAAATTGTCTAATTTTTTATCTAAAGCTACCGTTGATTTCCAACTTTCACATCCATACGTTAACACTGGAATCACACAAGAGTTGAAGATTTTAAGTTTTGTGTGTTTGCTGAGTGTCTTTGACTTCCAGATGTTTGACAGATTATTGAAGGCACTAGATGCCAGTGCGATTCTAGATGATATTTCTGGTGTTGAGTCCCCTGCAGATGTCATTTTGCTTCCTAGGTATGTAAAGCTGTTGACTTTTTCAAGAACGTAGTTGTTCAATTTGGTGTCATCTGAACTGTTGGTAAGATCAATAGCCTTTGTTTTTGTGGTGTTAATTTGGAGACCAATTTGCCCTGAAACATTTTGGAGGTGGTTTATTTTCTCTTGGGCATCCGGGTGTGTTGAACTCAAAAGCACTATGTCGTCGGCAAAGTCCAGGTCTTCTAGAATTTTGTCAACCCAATGGATACCCATATTTGTGTTGTTTGTGCATTTGCGCATGACCCAGTCGATAGCTATTCCAAAAAGCATCGGTGATAAGACACAACCCTGTTTCACTCCTGTTTCGACTGAGAACCAGTCAGAGTTGCCTGTTTCTGTTCTTACGCAGCAACGTGTTTCTTTGTAGAGAAGGGGCAGAGGGACACTGGTAAGAGTTATTTCAAAAATCAGTCCAGGGTACTAGAAGTAGTACCATGTGTATTGACTACACTTGAGTTCAAAGCGAGAGAACGAAGAAAAACAGATGGATGTCTGTTAGTGTTTTATTGTCTTTTCTCTCGTTGTCTGTTAGCTTCCATTGACTTTTCTGCATGTTCCCGTCCGTGTTTCATGTTTACTCTGTCCCTCACCCTTCCCTTTTCAGTTGCTCATCTCTTATTTCTGGATATTATATGATTGACTCCTGTTCCCTGCCTTTATTACCTGCATACCCGTTGGCTTTTCCTCCACATCCCCTTTCTCGGATTTATATCCTGTTTCTCTTTCCTGCTTTCTCTTTCATACCCCCCCCCCCCCCCACTCAACCTAAACCACCCAGACGGTTTTATCTCTTTCCTCTGGTATTTTCGCATACCTCCTTCCCAACTACCATTTACTCCTGATTTCTTATACCCAAATATTTTTCACCTATAAATTAGTTAGTTAGACAAAAGATCAACCTCATTTCACATCAAGTTATTAGTCCATGGACATATCAGTTGTCGCGGAGCCCGCGAGACAGCACATAAACACATTCACAAGTACTGACTGGCGCTTATAGAGGTAGAAGAAAGAAGTTGGGGTGTCTAGTTGGTCATGCGTCGAAGTACATTTTGTTCCCGCAGCGAGGTTCTGTGGTCATGTGGAGGTGACAGGTTGGAATCCTGGCTGGGTAACAATAGCTTTCAAGTGTGATGTCCTCAGTTGTGTCCTCTAATCTCCCCCTCTTTCTACTAACTTTGTGAGCGCCAATAAATATTTGTGAATGTGTTTAAGTGCTATATTAGTTCATAAGTGTTCAGATTCCCCCCCCCCCCCCCCAGTATCTCCATCAGAGTGTAGCGACTGACAGAACTGCGTTGATTTGCTATTCGTCTTTGGCTACCAGCATGGCGCACTTGTTTAGCTTACTCCGTTTGACCTGATGTTCTTGCAGTCTGGTCAAAGTTGCAGAAAGGTTAGGATTTATTATAAGAGTGGGCACTCGCTCTTCACTGGACCGTCTGTCTGTGCAGGTCTATTGGTGTCGCATCTGTTGCTTGGAATATGTCTGCCCCAAACAGGCATTAAATTAACACCGTCTTCCCCAAAACAAACATTATTTTAACATCTTCCCCAAACAGGTATTATTTTAACACCGTCTTCCCCAACAAGCTATTATTTAACACACTCTGCATCTATAATTTTTGTAACACCTTTTTCCTTGAAACAGCTATTATTTTAACACCATTTTAACGAAATAATTATTATTTTAACATCGTCTTTTCCAAACCATCATTATGTTAACACTGTTTTCCCAAAACAATTATTACTTTAACACATTCTGCTCCAAACAATTATTATTTTACACCAAATTTTGTTGAAATATTTATTAGTTTATCACTGTTTCTCGCAAAACGTATGATTTTAACACACTTTTCCTAAAAAAAAATATTATTTTAATACTATTTCGAAAATAGATGCAAAAAAGGCAAACCACCTCATTGGACAAATGGCACCAATACTAAAGAACAAACATGTATCAATAATTACTAAGAAAGCACTTTACAACACAATCTTCCTACCAACTCTATGTTACCAATGCCAAACCTGGACAATGACAGAAAAAGAGAAAAGAAAAATCACAACAACAGAAATGAGATTCCTGAGAAGAATACTCAACGTATCAAGAAGAGATAAGATCAGAAATGAAGAAATCAGGACTAAAGTGCGGGTTATATCTGCACTAGATTTTATTAGAAGACAGCAAGTCAAATGGTTTGGCCATGCAAGTACGTTACTGTCACTTGTCGTCCCGGGAGAAACGTGGAATGAACAAGCACACCTTATTACTTCTTCTTCTTTGGGATATTTGACTGATTTCTGTCTACACTCCTCCCTTCTGTCTTCCCTTCCATATATCTTTTCCTTTCTCTCTCTCTATTATTCCTTCATCACATACTCCGACAACAGTTTCCTTCAACAATTAATAAAATATTTATTAAATAAAACTATGTCTGGTGTATGGATGGACTGTGTATATGTAGTTGGTATTGTCTGCTAGTGTGAATGCAAGATAGGACTTTTGACTTCGTATGTGCCGTATACTTTCTCGCCTCTTCTGTCGGCTAAAACACAGGACAGCACACATAGAAATGGAGTGATCTCACCCTGGATGATCTCCTCCTGCTTGAGTCTGGACTTAATCCAATTCTTGAAAAAAAAAAAAACTGTTCAATGTCTTATCACCAGAAAATAATCCGATTTTGGTAAGTCACTGAAATCCAGATATTTTCTGTGTTTGGAAGGTAATATAGTCCACCCCTGAATACACACCGCCACTATCCAACATTGTCTAGAGTTACTATAAATGTTCTACACAATGTCTCTTGTTAATAAAGTTTAATGTTTCTGCACAGTGCAATTGCATGCAGTTTTAAGTATCCCTGCTTGCCACAGGTTAACGTCTTTTCCTTTTAAGGGCTTTAGTTGTATATTCGTTTGAGCATACAGTGTTCTGTATTTGACGTTACGTTATCACTTCTTCATATTAAACATGTCTATGTTCTTGTTGGTTCTAAGTAGGTACTTTATTTGCTCAAGTGAAGTAACCTTCATTTCTTCTCTGATTTCAATAGGGGATTGGAACCTGTGGAGAAGATAGGTAAGCCGGTGATATCAGTCTGCTTCATATTATTTTCTTATGTGAGAGTCCTTCTCTAGCCATACTGAGAAGCCTCCGAAAAACATACGGACATACGATTTATGAGTGCACTAAAGTTTACACGATTAGATAAACGAATGCAATGCCACAAGTCAAGAACAAACACCTTTATCCCTATGCTACTATTACGCTAAGATTAGTTTACCTTATATCTTCTATTATCATCCCGGAATCGAAATTAATAATTAAGCACATCGGCACTAATATCCCATTGCCTTAAACAATACGGGACTATAATTTCTTTTTCACACCTGGGATTAATAGATATCTCTGTCCAGTTTGGAACACACACTAAAACAGAAAACCCAATTTCTACTATTTATATCGAGTGGCCCATCCTCCGTTATTGTTTGATGTTCACACCTCAACACTCGTCTCTTGACGTATCCTGCACATCAAAAGGCGGTGAAATCACATAGTGATTAGTTGCTCGTTTCGTTCCGTTCTTACAATGTTTCCCTGGGTTCCTCTTACGCTAATACTTCAAAGCGTCCGAACCCGTTGATCGCCTTCTCTGTTCATTTTCCCGTTCTCGAAGTCTTCCTGTTGTTCTGTCCGTTAACATCGCTGGTCAATGACTCCTCACAATATCCTATTTTTATACCAGTCGGTCACTGCTCTTTAATTCGTCCTCATCTCAGAATGAAGTACTCGACTGTTAACCCTTCTCCTACATTGTCATTAATCTTACTATTCGAGTTTATCCGGGAATCATTAAACTCACAGTATTACCGTGACATAGGCCCCCTCTTAAGAGAGTAGACCGCGTCGACTCTTCTTCACTGTAGTTTTGATTCCAATGATTCCCCACCCTATTCCTCTTCCTCTGGAGTTGGATGTCTAGGTAGGAAATCCGCTCCTACATTCTCCTTACCCGGAATGTATTCCACTGTGAAGTTGTACTGCTGCCGCAACACCGACCACCACATCCACCGTGCGTTGAGCTTCAACGAAGTAGCATGAACATCACGTGTTGATGATATGACTGGATCCTCACATGGCTCACCTCCTCATCTAGTAGGCGACCTCATAGACACCCTACTATACTACTCATGACCGAAACTAGTGTTGGCACATCTCACCTGTACGTCCTGTCGACCTCCTTTCGACTTGCTTAAGCGACGGCTCACAATACAGACGGATTGTCCCATCCTGACTGTAACACTGTTTCCATATTCTTTTGGTTCCCCCCGGCCTTGCGTCTGGGGATGTTCCACCTCGTCCGCGTTGGATCGAGTCCTCTTTCCCAAACCTCCTGGACCTTTGCTTCCAGGACCATCTTGGACGATATTGAATATGGTCAGCCAATCCTCGGTTGAAGTCCTGGGTATTTCTCGCCTTTCCCGACGTTACCCACCCCTTCTGAATTTGGTTACTAGTGAAGGTTTCCCTCTTGTCCTTTCCCTGACGTGTGATTTCCCTCCTCCCGTCGTTAGGTAAATCTGACCTATCACGTACTGTCCTATAGATCCTCCTATGTTGTACTGGCGATCTCTGGTCTTCGTCTGGAACTGGAACCGTTTTCTTAATGGCTGCCATCACCATAAAGTGCGAAGCTTTACTCTCGGATCTCTCCTCATATTTCTTAATGAGATGTCTAGGGAGATTTTCAGTTCTTCCCCGATCCGGATTTTGTAGATGTTTTTGGACACCACCTTTTCCACAGGTTAAGGTCCTTTCCATCCTACTTGGAGTATATTGGTCTCTGCTGGACCCCACACTTCCACTTTGTCTTCCACTTTAAGAGCTATTTTACTCTTAGTCCACTTGTTGGGTGGTGCTTTCTGGCACTCTGAACAAGATTTCACCCACCGGCGTACATCACCGGTCATTCTTGGCCAGCAATAATGGCCGGAAATTTGCTGCAAGGTCTCTCTGACACCCATATGTCGATTCTCGCCTATGATGTGTCCACTCTGAAGAATGTGAGGACGGTGGGTCTCTGGAACCACCCACTGCTCGTGCAGGTTGTCTCCCCTCCCAGCTCTCCGATAGAGTGGTCGATTCTTCAGAAAGTACTGTCCCCGTTCTGGTGGCTCAGCACTTCTTTGCAGCTTCCTGTAGCAAGGACGCAACGTAGTATCCTTCCTCTGGGCAGTATGCAATTCTCCTATCTCTGAGTTGTCGCATAGTGTCTCTGCCTCTTTTTCCTTCCCTTGAGATCCACTGGCTACTGCTCCCCTGTGGGCTGGCTGTTTGTGCATCCCCAAAAAAACATATTTCGTGCCAATGATCATGGGAAATAAGGAGTCAGATAATACAGCAGCTGGAATAATGCCCGTGACGTACCTGGATTTAATCTCCACCTTGGCGATTGGCAGCGTCATGGTAACAGCACTCCTCATTGCCGGCTGTATCTCTATGGTCTCCCCTGTAAGTTGGTCTGGGCTTACCAGGCTGGCATCTATCACAGCTTCCCCATCCAAACCTGAATCGTAGAGACAAGCCACCTGCTGGCCATTTACTTCAATCAGTTCAACCACAGGTGGTCTCTCTTGGTCCTGAGTGTGTTCCATCTCCTCGACCTTTTCCTTGCATCTGCAGTCCACAGTATTATGTGTTTTCGATCTGCAGTGTGTGCACCATTTTCCCTTCCAAACTTTCCGTGTGCTTTCTTTGTTCAGCGTTTCTTCACCGACCTCAGCCTTGTCTGTAATCACCTTCTTATGAATCACTTGGCATGCCGCGAAGTGATAACTTTTCGACTTCGATCTGCAGTCCTGTGTGTTATGAGAGGGCACCTTGCAGATTGAACACCACTTCTTGGACCACGGTCGTTTAGCTGGAGAATTCGAGGTGTTATGGTTTCCTTCCTTCACCTTCTCTGAACTCTCCGTTGACGCCTTTATATAAGGTTCCACTTTTTCTCCTTCCGAGTTCTTAGGTTTCATTCGGTCTTGTTTCTCCTGACCTTTTGTGGGTTGTATATTGGTTTCTTTAGCTTCCTCATGGACTTCTACGAATCTTTCCGCCAGGTTACTCACAACATCCAGCCGTTCCGCCCCTTGTTCTCCTAAAAATGTCTTCAGTGGTTCTGACATTTGCTGTTGCAGCTGGTCGACCACCATGAGCTCTTCCAAACTATTATAATCCCGCTTGAACTCCGCCAAATCTATCCATTTTTGGAGGTAGGATTTCAGCCTTAAACTGTAGGCGGCGAATAGCTCTCGCAGCTCCCGTCTAGACGATCTAAACTTCTTCCGATACGTTTGTGCTGTGATTTCAAAATGCTTCATCAAAGCGGCTTTTAATTCCTCGTAATTATTTTCATGTCCTAGAGGTAGGCGTGTGTAGACCTCGTAACCCGCCCCTCGTAATGCCTGGGATAATTTAAGAGCCCATCGGCTTCTATCCAGTCACATAGCGACTGCCATGGCCTCGAACCGATCCAAAAACTGGTATATCTTCTCTTTACTTTCATCAAAGACCGCCAAGGGAAACTTCATGGCATGGTAACCATGTCCACTCATGGTGAGTGAACCATGGGAAAAGGATCCTCCTTCTGCTCTGTCAGTTTCTCCCTTCGTTTGTGTCTTGAGCTCCAGTTCTCGCAGGCGGTATTCATGTTCCCTTATCTTGTTGGCTTCCTCTGCTTGCAACCTCTTGTTGTCCTGTTCCAGTCCCAGTCTCCTGACCTCCTGTTCCATTTCCAGTTTCTTGGCCTCCTGTTACATTTCCAGTTTCTTGGCCTCCTGTTCCATTTCCAGTTTCTTGGCCTCCTGTTCCATTCTTCTAAGTTCGAGCTCTGCCTTTCGATCTTCTCTTTCTGCTTGACGACGCTCTCTTTCTACCACTTGTATGTACACGGATAGGGCTTGTCCAGACAACTCCATTGCTCCACCCCTTTCCCTCAGTTCTTCCATCTCTAGTTTATGAGTGGCCATAGTAAAAGAAGGTAAGTCCGCAGGTTGGGTAAAGAGACTCTAAGGCAGTAAGTACGTACTACTTATCTCACTTAAATATATATATGTTAATATCTATATGTTATATATGACATCACACAGTACCCCACAACTCTCACAACCTCACGAGAAGATATAGGATAAAGACTTATGTAGACGTGTGAAAGTGTGAACAGGTAAGTACTGTGTTTGAACACCTATCCCCCGGGAAGGTTAACCCGGTCAACAAATGCCCGCAGAAGTCGGATGTGTCGGCCTAACGGCGCAAGAACGCAGCTCTGCTGTAAACAGGCACAACGCAGTCACATCCGAAAAAAAATCCGGATGAACGAAGAAGAAGAACACCTATCCACAATTATCCTGTCTGAATCTTTCTCACTGTAAGGTCCACAACATTAAAGTACTGGCACCATATATCCCCTGGACAGGCTTCCATTAAAAGTTATCATTATCTATACTTACAGGTATATCCCAATATGTAGGTATCAATATGCATGTAACCTGCTATGCAGTTACCTTTCTTATGCAGTTACCCCGCTTTTAAAGCTATCCCGCTTTTAAAGCTGTCCCGTTAGGCAAGTACCCTTATGCAGTAGTTCTTACCCCGCTAGGCATATGCCCTGCTATACATCTACCATTTAATGTACCTATATGCAGGTACCTCGCTAGGGATGGTACCACTAAGCATTTGCTGTACCCCGCTATGCTCCACAATTTAATGTCACTTGTCGTCCCGGGAGGAACGTGGAATGAACAAGCACACCTTATTACTTCTTCTTCTTTGGGATATTTGACTGATTTCTGTCTACACTCCTCCCTTCTGTCTTCCCTTCCATATATCTTTTCCTTTCTCTCTCTCTCTCTCTCTCTCTCTCTCTCTCTATTATTCTTTCATCACATACTCCGACAACAGTTTCCTTCAACAATTAATAAAATATTTATTAAATAAAACTATGTCTGGTGTATGGATGGACTGTGTATATGTAGTTGGTATTGTCTGCTAGTGTGAATGCAAGATAGGACTTTTGACTTCGTATGTGCCGTATACTTTCTCGCCTCTTCTGTCGGCTAAAACACAGGACAGCACACATAGAAATGGAGTGATATCACCCTGGATGATCTCCTCCTGCTTGAGTCTGGACTTAATCCAATTCTTGAAAAAAAAACTGTTCAATGTCTTATCACCAGAAAATAATCCGATTTGGTAAGTCACTGAAATCCAGATATTTCCTGTGTTTGGAAGGTAATATAGTCCACCCCTGAATACACACCGCCACTATCCAACATTGTCTAGAGTTACTATAAATGTTCTACACAATGTCTCTTGTTAATAAAGTTTAATGTTTCTGCACAGTGCAATTGCATGCAGTTTTAAGTATCCCTGCTTGCCACAGGTTAACGTCTTTTCCTTTTAAGGGCTTTAGTTGTATATTCGTTTGAGCATACAGTGTTCTGTATTTGACGTTACGTTATCACTTCTTCATATTAAAACATGTCTATGTTCTTGTTGGTTCTAAGTAGGTACTTTATTTGCTCAAGTGAAGTAACCTTCATTTCTTCTCTGATTTCAATAGGGGATTGGAACCTGTGGAGAAGATTGGTAAGCCGGTGATATCAGTCTGCTTCATATTATTTTCTTATGTGAGAGTCCTTCTCTAGCCATACTGAGAAGCCTCCGAAAAACATACGGACATACGATTTATGAGTGCACTAAAGTTTACACGATTAGATAAACGAATGCAATGCCACAAGTCAAGAACAAACACCTTTATCCCTATGCTACTATTACGCTAAGATTAGTTTACCTTATATCTTCTATTATCATCCCGGAATCGAAATTAATAATTAAGCACATCGGCACTAATATCCCATTGCCTTAAACAATACGGGACTATAATTTCTTTTTCACACCTGGGATTAATAGATATCTCTGTCCAGTTTGGAACACACACTAAAACAGAAAACCCAATTTCTACTATTTATATCGAGTGGCCCATCCTCCGTTATTGTTTGATGTTCACACCTCAACACTTGTCTCTTGACGTATCCTGCACATCAAAAGGCGGTGAAATCACATAGTGATTAGTTGCTCGTTTCGTTCCGTTCTTACAATGTTTCCCTGGGTTCCTCTTACGCTAATACTTCAAAGCGTCCGAACCCGTTGATCGCCTTCTCTGTTCATTTTCCCGTTCTCGAAGTCTTCCTGTTGTTCTGTCCGTTAACATCGCTGGTCAATGACTCCTCACAATATCCTATTTTTATACCAGTCGGTCACTGCTCTTTAATTCGTCCTCATCTCAGAATGAAGTACTCGACTGTTAACCCTTCTCCTACATTGTCATTAATCTTACTATTCGAGTTTATCAGGGAATCATTAAACTCACAGTATTCCCGTGACAGTTAGCAACTAACAGTATACCACAACAAGCAATGATGTACAGGCCAGAGGGAAGCAGAGGAGGAGGCCGACCACGTAAACAATGAACGCAGGGAACAACAGAGTCCATGGGAATATCGATACATGAAACTCACAAGCGGGTATTCTCCCGCTGTTTATACTTCACCTCGACGCCACAAGGTACAAGAGGAATGTCACTTGTCGTCTCTGGGGGGGGGGGGGGGGGGACGGGACAGTAGAATCAACAAGCACACTTCAATTTCCCATTTTCCAATGTTGGGTCTATTTCCAGACCTTTGTCTACACCCCCCCCCCCGTTCCAATCTTCTACTCACTATCTCTCTCTCTCTAGTATCGCTAAGCCATACCTCTCTTCACTTTCCTTCAGAACATACCCACACAACATTGTCCTCCAATAAACACTAACATATTTATTGAATAAAAAGTGTCATGGGTGAGTATAGAGTGTATGTAAAGACGCTGTTGGTGTGTTAAAACTTTTAGGTGAGATAAGATTGACAGTCCAAGATTCATCTCAATGTGCTCATCACACAACGGCATATTTTGTCACCACAGCACAGAACTTGTTTACTCTCACCCAGTATAGTGACTCTCTGAATGATGTTGATGAATTCACAATATCCTTGACAACTTTAGAATTAAACAGTTTGTTCACCACTGCGTATTGTTAGTAGATAATGTCTTTCCTGGTGAAATATCCAATATTATGAATGTGTTTCTTAAAATCCAGGGAATGTTTACACATCCGATATAGTTAATGAATTAGAACATGCTGACCTGTATGTATGATATCAGACTTCAATCTGGCTTATATTTATCATTGTACCAGATTAGAGTTCATTCTTTCTTTTCAGGAGTGTTGCTATTTCTTTGTTCATGGGAACCTTATAACTATCCTCGGCTGAATCGGGAATACTTATGCACATAAGTACAAAATGCTCGTCGGTTTCATCCAACTTGAAACATCGTAACTCCCTTTCCATAATCACTCAAGAATAAATCACCACTTCTCTCGTGGAAGCCAAGTAGCACACTAAATTCAACTAGAATATCCAGCCTATTAATACTCTGGCTCTGTACGACTATATGGGCCTATTCCACCAATTCCCCCCCCCCCCCTTGTCCTCTTCATCTTTTTTCAATAACAACCGAATTTCTCCTTTGATGCACGGTCATTTCGGGACATCAATGATTATCTACTCGTTTCTTCCGACCACAGATATTCGTCTCCGTTACTACAAAAGGCTGTGATACGGCGTGATCGCGAATCTCAGTTTCCCACTTCAAAGGTTTTGGAAATTGCTTAATCGCGATACATCGGTCTTCAAAGTGTTGGACATCGTCGTATTCCGTGGTCCGTCCTCCAACAAACACGCGATATCTCTTTTGATCTAGGAGTCAATGACTTGTATTCACCTCAAGACCGAAGTGCTCGCTTGTTGTCATGATCCAAAGGTCAATAACTTTCCCAACAACTGTAACTGTCCTTACTCATCCGGTCGATGACCTCCAGTCTCCAGCATCTCGTGACATAGGCCCCCTTTTAAGAGAGTTGACCGTATCGACTCTTACTCACTGGAGGTTCGATCCTGATGATCCACCACAATCCATGCATTAAGCTCATGTTCAGTTTCTGGGAGATGGCTCCGCACACCCAATGTTGATGGTCTGCTGGTACCCTCAAATGTATCACCTCCTCATCAATTAGGCGATCTCACTGACAGCCTATATCCTACTCATGACCGACATTATTGTTGGCCCCTCGCTCCTGTACGTTTTGTCGGCCAACTTCCGACTTGCGTAAGCGACGGCTCACAATATAGAAGGATCGTCCCATCCTGACTGTAACAGTGTCTCCATACCCGCTTAGGTTCCCCAGACTCTTCATCCTGGGATTTGCGGTATAGTCCTCTTTGGACAGAATCGTCTTTCCCAGAATCCCTGGACTTTTGCTTCCATGACCATCTCGGTCGAGGTTGGATCTGTTCAGCCAATCTTCGGTTGGAGTCATGGGTAACCCGCGCCATTCCTGACGTTACCCACCCATTCTGAACTGGGTTACTAGAGAATTTCTCATTGTGGGCCTCTCCCTGACGTGTGATTTCCCTCCTCTCTTCAGCTGGAAAATCTGACCTACCTCGTACGTTCCCATAGGTCGTCCTATGTAGTACTTGGGATCTTTGGTCTTCGTCTGGACCTGTAACCTTTTTCTCAATGGCTGCCATCACCATAAGGTGAGAAGATTTGCTCTCTGATCTCTCCTCATATTTCCGAAGCAGATGCCTAGGGAGACTTTTTAGTTCTTCCCTGATCCGGATTTCGTAGGTATTCTTGGACACAACCTTTACCACAGGATAAGGTCCTTTCCATCCTACTTGGAGTATATTGGTCTCTGCTGGACCCCACACTTCCACTTTGTCTTCCACCTGAAGAGATATTTTACTCTTCGTCCTATTTTTGGGTGGTGCTTTCTGGCACTCTGGGCAAGACTTAACCCACCGGCGTACATCACCGGTCATTCCTGGCCAGCAATAATGGCCGGAAATGTTCTGCAACGTCTCTCTGACACCCATATGTCGATTCTCGGATATGGTGTGTCCGCTCTGAAGAATGTGAGGACGGTGGGTCTCTGGGACCACCCACTCCTCGTGCAGTTTGTCTCTCCTTCCAGCTCTCCGATAGAGCAGTCGATTCCTCAGAAAGTACTGTCCCCGTTTTGGTGGCTCAGCACTTCTTTGCAGCTTCCTGTAGCAAGGACGCAACATAGTATCCTTCCTCTGGGCAGTATGCAATTTCCCTAGCACTGAGTTGTCGCATAGTGTCTCTGCCTCTTCTTTCTTCCCTTGGGATCCACTGGCTAATGCTCCCCTGTGGGCGGGCTGTTTGGGCACCCCCAAGAACACGTATTTCGTACCAATGATCACGGGAAATAGGGAGTCAGCTAATACAGCTACAGGAATAATGCATGTGACGTACCTGGACTTAATCTCCACCTTGGCGATTGGCAGCGTCATGGTAACAGCACTCCTCATTGCAGGCTGTATCTCAATGGTCTCCCCTGTAAGTTGGTCGGGGCGTACCAGGCTGGCATCAATCACAGCTCCCCCGTCCAAACCAGTGTCATAGAGACAAGTCACATGCTAGCCATTGACTTCAATCAGTTCAACCACATGTGGCCTCTCTTGGTCCAGAATTCCTTCAACGACCTCGTACTTTTCGGTGGCCACTGCCCTTGGAGCCACACGGCAGGCCGCGATGTGAGAGCTTTTCGTTTTCGAACTGCAGTCTTTTGTGTTGTGAGAGGGCGACTTGCAGATCGAACACCACTTCTCAGACCACTGTCGTGTCGGTTGAGAGTTGAGTGGGCTCTGTCTTCCATCCTTCTTCTTCTCTGGACTCTTCTCTGAGTGCTCTTCATAAGGTTCCCCTTTCTTGTATTCCGAGTTCTTGAATTTCTTTCGGTCCTGTTTCTCCTGACCTTTGGTGGTTGGTATATTGGTTTCTTTAGCTTCCCCATGGACTTCTACGAATCTTTCCGCCAGTTTATTCACAACATCAAGCCCTTCCGCCTAAAAATGTCTTCAGTGGTTCTGACATTTGCTGGCGCATCTGGTCGACTACCATCATCTCTTCCAGACTCTTATAGCCCCGCTTGAACTCTGCCAAATCCATCCATTTTTGGAGATATGATTTCAGCCTTAAACTATAGGCGGCGAATAGCTCTCGCGGCTCTCTTTTTGCCGATTGAAACTTCTTCCGATACGTTTGTGAGGTGATCTCATAGTGTTTCATCAAAGCGGCTTTTAATTCTTCATAGTTGTTTTCGTGTCGTGGCGGTAGGCGTGAGTAAACCTCGTAACCTGAACCTCGTAATCCCTGGGACAATTTAAGATTCCATTTGCTTCTATTCAGCCCCATAGCCACTGCCATGGCCTCGAAGCGTTTCATGTATTGGTCAAATCTTTCTTTAGTTTCCTCATAAACAGCTATGGGAAACTTCATGGCATGGTAACCATGTCCACTCATGTTGGTTGAGCCATGTGAAGATGATCCTCCTTCTGCTCCATCTGTTTCTCCCTTAGTTTGTGTTTTGAGTTGGACTTCTCGCATGCGGTATTCATGTTCTCTGCTCTTGTTGGCCTGTTGAGCTTCCAATCTCTTGTTGGCCTATTCAGCTTCCAGTCTCCTGGCGGCCTCTTTAACTTCCAATCTCTTGTTGGCCTGTTTAACTTCCATTCGTTTGGTCTCCAACTCCATCCTTCTTAATTCCAACTTTGCCTTTCGATCTTCCCTTTCTGCTTGGCGAAGCTCCCTCTCCACCTCCTGTACGTAATCTGTTAGTGCAGAACCCGACAAACCCATTTCTTCCCCCTTTGCCCTTAGTTCTGCCGTAGTTAGTTTAGGAGTGGCCATAGTTTAAGAAGGTGAGTCAGCAGGTTGAGTAAAGAAACCCCAAGGCAGTAAGTAATTACTCACAATCTAAAATTAATATATATATCTATATATATTTATATATCTATGTCTATATATATCTATGACACCACACAGTACACCACAACCAATCTCTCAACGACAAGAGGAGATTTAGGACTAAGACTTATGTAGACGTGTAAAGTGTGAACAAGTATGTAATGTGTCTTAACACCTATCCACATTCACCCTGTCTGGATCTTTATTATCCCGACAATAATGTCCCCAACAACCATGTAATGTAGCCCATATATTAATGCAATATCACTATATATCCCATGGACCTGCTCACATTTAGTCATTATATATATCCCATAGACGTGCTCTCATATAAAGTCACCCTATATATATATATATATATATATATATATATATATATATATATATATATATATATATATATATATATATATTGGAAGTGCTCTCATTTAAAGTTACCATATATCCCATGGACGTTCCCCCATTAAAGGTCACTAATATATATCTCCCGGACGAACTCCCATTTAATGTCACTACTCGTCTCTGAGGGGGGGGGGGGGCAGTAGAATCAACAAGCACACTTCAATTTCCCCTTTTCCAATGTTGGGTCTATTTCCAGACCTTTGTCTACACACCCCACGTTCCAATCTTCTATTCACTATCTCTCTCTCTCTCTCTCTCTCTCTCTCTCTCTCTCTCTCTCTCTCTCTCTCTCTCTCTAGTATCGCTAAGCCATACCCCTCTTCACTTTCCTTCAGAACATACCCACACAGCATTGTCCTCCAATAAACACTAACGTATTTATTGAATAAAAAGTGTCATGGGTGAGTATAGAGTGTATGTAAAGACGCTGTTGGTGTGTTAAAACTTTTAGGTGAGATAAGATTGACAGTCCAAGATTCATCTCAATGTGCTCATCACACAACGGCATATTTTGTCACCACAGCACAGAACTTGTTTACTCTCACCCAGTATAGTGTCTCTCTGAATGATGTTGATGAATTCACAATATCCTTGACAACTTTAGAATTAAACAGTTTGTTCACCACTGCGTATTGTTAGTAGATAATGTCTTTCCTGGTGAAATATCCAATATTATGAATGTGTTTCTTAAAATCCAGGGAATGTTTACACATCCGATATAGTTAATGAATTAGAACATGCTGACCTGTATGTATGATATCAGACTTCAATCTGGCTTATATTTATCATTGTACCAGATTAGAGTTCATTCTTTCTTTTCAGGAGTGTTGCTATTTCTTTGTTCATGGGAACCTTATAACTATCCTCGGCTGAATCGGGAATACTTATGCACATAAGTACAAAATGCTCGTCGGTTTCATCCAACTTGAAACATCGTAACTCCCTTTCCATAATCACTCAAGAATAAATCACCACTTCTCTCGTGGAAGCCAAGTAGCACACTAAATTCAACTAGAATATCCAGCCTATTAATACTCTGGCTCTGTACGACTATATGGGCCTATTCCACCAATTCCCCCCCCCCCTTGTCCTCTTCATCTTTTTTCAATAACAACCGAATTTCTCCTTTGATGCACGGTCATTTCGGGACATCAATGATTATCTACTCGTTTCTTCCGACCACAGATATTCGTCTCCGTTACTACAAAAGGCTGTGATACGGCGTGATCGCGAATCTCAGTTTCCCACTTCAAAGGTTTTGGAAATTGCTTAATCGCGATACATCGGTCTTCAAAGTGTTGGACATCGTCGTATTCCGTGGTCCGTCCTCCAACAAACACGCGATATCTCTTTTGATCTAGGAGTCAATGACTTGTATTCACCTCAAGACCGAAGTGCTCGCTTGTTGTCATGATCCAAAGGTCAATAACTTTCCCAACAACTGTAACTGTCCTTACTCATCCGGTCGATGACCTCCAGTCTCCAGCATCTCGTGACATAGGCCCCCTTTTAAGAGAGTTGACCGTATCGACTCTTACTCACTGGAGGTTCGATCCTGATGATCCACCACAATCCATGCATTAAGCTCATGTTCAGTTTCTGGGAGATGGCTCCGCACACCCAATGTTGATGGTCTGCTGGTACCCTCAAATGTATCACCTCCTCATCAATTAGGCGATCTCACTGACAGCCTATATCCTACTCATGACCGACATTATTGTTGGCCCCTCGCTCCTGTACGTTTTGTCGGCCAACTTCCGACTTGCGTAAGCGACGGCTCACAATATAGAAGGATCGTCCCATCCTGACTGTAACAGTGTCTCCATACCCGCTTAGGTTCCCCAGACTCTTCATCCTGGGATTTGCGGTATAGTCCTCTTTGGACAGAATCGTCTTTCCCAGAATCCCTGGACTTTTGCTTCCATGACCATCTCGGTCGAGGTTGGATCTGTTCAGCCAATCTTCGGTTGGAGTCATGGGTAACCCGCGCCATTCCTGACGTTACCCACCCATTCTGAACTGGGTTACTAGAGAATTTCTCATTGTGGGCCTCTCCCTGACGTGTGATTTCCCTCCTCTCTTCAGCTGGAAAATCTGACCTACCTCGTACGTTCCCATAGGTCGTCCTATGTAGTACTTGGGATCTTTGGTCTTCGTCTGGACCTGTAACCTTTTTCTCAATGGCTGCCATCACCATAAGGTGAGAAGATTTGCTCTCTGATCTCTCCTCATATTTCCGAAGCAGATGCCTAGGGAGACTTTTTAGTTCTTCCCTGATCCGGATTTCGTAGGTATTCTTGGACACAACCTTTACCACAGGATAAGGTCCTTTCCATCCTACTTGGAGTATATTGGTCTCTGCTGGACCCCACACTTCCACTTTGTCTTCCACCTGAAGAGATATTTTACTCTTCGTCCTATTTTTGGGTGGTGCTTTCTGGCACTCTGGGCAAGACTTAACCCACCGGCGTACATCACCGGTCATTCCTGGCCAGCAATAATGGCCGGAAATGTTCTGCAACGTCTCTCTGACACCCATATGTCGATTCTCGGATATGGTGTGTCCGCTCTGAAGAATGTGAGGACGGTGGGTCTCTGGGACCACCCACTCCTCGTGCAGTTTGTCTCTCCTTCCAGCTCTCCGATAGAGCAGTCGATTCCTCAGAAAGTACTGTCCCCGTTTTGGTGGCTCAGCACTTCTTTGCAGCTTCCTGTAGCAAGGACGCAACATAGTATCCTTCCTCTGGGCAGTATGCAATTTCCCTAGCACTGAGTTGTCGCATAGTGTCTCTGCCTCTTCTTTCTTCCCTTGGGATCCACTGGCTAATGCTCCCCTGTGGGCGGGCTGTTTGGGCACCCCCAAGAACACGTATTTCGTACCAATGATCACGGGAAATAGGGAGTCAGCTAATACAGCTACAGGAATAATGCCTGTGACGTACCTGGACTTAATCTCCACCTTGGCGATTGGCAGCGTCATGGTAACAGCACTCCTCATTGCAGGCTGTATCTCAATGGTCTCCCCTGTAAGTTGGTCGGGGCGTACCAGGCTGGCATCAATCACAGCTTCCCCGTCCAAACCAGTGTCATAGAGACAAGTCACATGCTAGCCATTGACTTCAATCAGTTCAACCACATGTGGCCTCTCTTGGTCCAGAATTCCTTCAACGACCTCGTACTTTTCGGTGGCCACTGCCCTTGGAGCCACACGGCAGGCCGCGATGTGAGAGCTTTTCGTTTTCGATCTGCAGTCTTTTGTGTTGTGAGAGGGCGACTTGCAGATCGAACACCACTTCTCAGACCACTGTCGTGTCGGTTGAGAGTTGAGTGGGCTCTGTCTTCCATCCTTCTTCTTCTCTGGACTCTTCTCTGAGTGCTCTTCATAAGGTTCCCCTTTCTTGTATTCCGAGTTCTTGAATTTCTTTCGGTCCTGTTTCTCCTGACCTTTGGTGGTTGGTATATTGGTTTCTTTAGCTTCCCCATGGACTTCTACGAATCTTTCCGCCAGTTTATTCACAACATCAAGCCCTTCCGCCTAAAAATGTCTTCAGTGGTTCTGACATTTGCTGGCGCATCTGGTCGACTACCATCATCTCTTCCAGACTCTTATAGCCCCGCTTGAACTCTGCCAAATCCATCCATTTTTGGAGATATGATTTCAGCCTTAAACTATAGGCGGCGAATAGCTCTCGTGGCTCTCTTTTTGCCGATTGAAACTTCTTCCGATACGTTTGTGAGGTGATCTCATAGTGTTTCATCAAAGCGGCTTTTAATTCTTCATAGTTGTTTTCGTGTCGTGGCGGTAGGCGTGAGTAAACCTCGTAACCTGAACCTCGTAATCCCTGGGACAATTTAAGATTCCATTTGCTTCTATTCAGCCCCATAGCCACTGCCATGGCCTCGAAGCGTTTCATGTATTGGTCAAATCTTTCTTTAGTTTCCTCATAAACAGCTATGGGAAACTTCATGGCATGGTAACCATGTCCACTCATTTTGGTTGAGCCATGTGAAGATGATCCTCCTTCTGCTCCATCTGTTTCTCCCTTAGTTTGTGTTTTGAGTTGGACTTCTCGCATGCGGTATTCATGTTCTCTGCTCTTGTTGGCCTGTTGAGCTTCCAATCTCTTGTTGGCCTATTCAGCTTCCAGTCTCCTGGCGGCCTCTTTAACTTCCAATCTCTTGTTGGCCTGTTTAACTTCCATTCGTTTGGTCTCCAACTCCATCCTTCTTAATTCCAACTTTGCCTTTCGATCTTCCCTTTCTGCTTGGCGAAGCTCCCTCTCCACCTCCTGTACGTAATCTGTTAGTGCAGAACCCGACAAACCCATTTCTTCCCCCTTTGCCCTTAGTTCTGCCGTAGTTAGTTTAGGAGTGGCCATAGTTTAAGAAGGTGAGTCAGCAGGTTGAGTAAAGAAACCCCAAGGCAGTAAGTAATTACTCACAATCTAAAATTAATATATATATCTATATATTTATATATCTATGTCTATATATATCTATGACACCACACAGTACACCACAACCAATCTCTCAACGACAAGAGGAGATTTAGGACTAAGACTTATGTAGACGTGTAAAGTGTGAACAAGTATGTAATGTGTCTTAACACCTATCCACATTCACCCTGTCTGGATCTTTATTATCCCGACAATAATGTCCCCAACAACCATGTAATGTAGCCCATATATTAATGCAATATCACTATATATCCCATGGACCTGCTCACATTTAGTCATTATATATATCCCATAGACGTGCTCTCATATAAAGTCACCCTATATATATATATATATATATATATATATATATATATATATATATATATATATATATATACATATTGGAAGTGCTCTCATTTAAAGTTACCATATATCCCATGGACGTTCCCCCATTAAAGGTCACTAATATATATCTCCCGGACGAACTCCCATTTAATGTCACTACTCGTCTCTGAGGGGGGGGGGGGGGGGGGCAGTAGAATCAACAAGCACACTTCAATTTCCCCTTTTCCAATGTTGGGTCTATTTCCAGACCTTTGTCTACACACCCCACGTTCCAATCTTCTATTCACTATCTCTCTCTCTCTCTCTCTCTCTCTCTCTCTCTCTCTCTCTCTCTCTCTCTCTCTCTCTCTCTCTCTCTCTAGTATCGCTAAGCCATACCCCTCTTCACTTTCCTTCAGAACATACCCACACAGCATTGTCCTCCAATAAACACTAACATATTTATTGAATAAAAAGTGTCATGGGTGTGTATAGAGTGTATGTAAAGACGTTGTTGGTGTGTTCTATCTTTTAGATGAGATAAGATTGACAATTCAAGATTCATCTCACTGTGCTCATCACACAACGGCATATTTTGTCACCACAGCACAGAACTTGTTTACTCTCACTCAGTATAGTGTCTCTCTGAATGATGTTGATGAATTCACAATATCCTTGATAACTTTAGAATTAAACAGTTTGTTCACCACTGCGTATTGTTAGTAGATAATGTATTTCGTGGTGAAATATCCAATATTATGAATGTTTTTCTTAAAATCCAGGGAATGTTTACACATCCAATATAGTTAATGAATTAGTGTCTATGGATGTAGGACTAATCACAACCCTGCGTATATATTCCACTGACACACTGTTTGTATGAAAGTCCAAGAATGTTCTATTCCGCATAGGGAAAGTTCTGGTATTACAGTTTCTTTGTATTTATCGTATGGTCCTGTGAACCATATTGCTAATTCGTTCTATGTGGAGTTGACTTTATTCTTCTGTAAGTCTCTTAGTCAGAATGCCTTATAGGTATCCGTAAATTCTAGAACATGCTGACCTGTATGTATGATATCAGACTTCAATCTGGCCGATATTTATCACTGTACCAGATTAGAGTCCATTTTTTCTTTTCGGGAGTGTTACTATTTCTTTGTTCATGGGAACCTTATAACTATCCTCGGCTGAATCGGGAATACTTATGCACATAAGTACAAAATGCTCGTCGGTTTCATCCAACTTGAAACATCGTAACTCCCTTTCCATAATCACTCAAGAATAAATCACCACTTCTCTCGTGGAAGCCAAGTAGCACACTAAATTCAACTAGAATATCCAGCCTATTAATACTCTGGCTCTGTACGACTATATGGGCCTATTCCACCAATTTCCCCCCCCCCCCTCTGTCCTCTTAATCTTTTTTCAATAACAACCGAATTTCTCCTTTGATGCACGGTCATTTCGGGATATCAATGATTATCTACTCGTTTCTTCCGACCACAGATATTCGTTTCCGTTACTACAAAAGGCTGTGATACGGCGTGATCGCGAAGCTCCGTATCCCACTTCAAGGGTTTTGGAAATTGCTTAATCGCGATACATCGGTGTTCAAAGTGTTGGACATCGTCGTATTCCGTGGTCCGTCCTCCAACAAACACGCGATATCTCTTTTGATCTAGGAGTCAATGACTTTTATTCACCTCAAGACCGAAGTGCTCGCTTGTTGTCATGATCCAAAGGTCAATAACTTTCCCAACAACTGTCACTGTCCTTACTCATCCGGTCGATGACCTCCAGTCTCCAGCATCTCGTGACAAGGAACATGATGAGATGAGATGAGACTGTTTTCCCCCAAACAGCTATGACTTTGACAGACTTCTCCAGACAGTTATTATTTGGCTGTAGAGGAAGCGCGAGATTGTGTTTCCTTGACCTAGACTTCCAGTTCCAGCTCCCAGGTTAACTCGGCCTAAAATGGGAACCATGGCATATCCTAGATAACACAGGCAGCCGGTGACCAAACTAAAAATAGTGTACTAAAGTAGAGACGGTCGATATAATTGCACCGGGTTTGACCCTATCCAGCTTGGCCTCTTCGCAGAAAGGCAAACCGCTTGCTGAGAGCACCACACAAAACACGAACTCCGTGGCTCCAGTGGTGATCCCCAGGAGTCTCCAGAACATATGCACCCTTGATCTGAACCACGCAGTCCGGGGAGCGAACTCACGACCTTCAGAGCACAAGATAGACGGCTGAGCCACTTGGCCAGATGGTCTACAAATATGAAGCTAGCATCATTCACCCAAAACGCATCAGGGCGTGAAAAGGGGTCCCTTAGTATACTTTGCTTTTACCAAACAGAAGTTGTATTTTAACAGTTTCTGACCCGAAGAGTTATTATTTTTAACGTCTGCCGATTCAGCCATGTTGACTGTATCTGGCACAGACAATTATGTATTACATTATACTTACAACCTGGCTTTCCCCAACGATTTGATTGTTATGGTTATTTCCTGGTTAGCGGGTTTCTCACACATGCCTGTATTCAAGTGTGTATGTTCATTTTGTCATATTTTATGCAAGACAGACACGCTAATTGATGGTTGTGCCTTCAATTTACTTCCTAAAATTAACACAAGCAATGCATTCGCATGTATTGATTGGCATTCAAAGAAGACAAAAGAAGGAAGTATGGCACCAGGGCTACTTTCTCACATCTATTCTATGGGTGCCTATCTTCTTCATTCTTTGTTAGTTGGGAGAACGTCACAGCTACTTATACACGCCACAGGTCAGTACTTCCTACGTGTGCATGCTGTTGAGTAAGGTTGCTTCATCAAGACAGATTCCACCCAAGGTAACTGTTTCTATCTGCCTGTGAGTAGGTTTTATTTCCTAATAATTTTGCCTGTTTTTCGCCCATATCTCAGAAGGTAACGTATCCGATACCACTACCCAGGAGATCAGGGGCAAAGTGATTTCAATAGGTGCCACAGGTTGTTAGGGAAACTCTCAGCCCTGTGGTGAGATCGACTTATGATCGAATATGGATGAGATTGTCTCTCACTTGACCCTGAGGGGTGGGTGATATGAATGAGATTGTCTCTCATTTCACCCTGAGGGGTAGATGATATGACCGAGATTGCTGCCTCTCACTTGACCCTGAGGGGTAGATGATATGACCGAGATTGCCTCTCACTTGACCCTGAGGGTTGGGTGATATGACCGAGATTGTCTCTCACTTGACCCTGAGGGTTGGGTGATATGAATGAGATTGTCTCTCATTTCACCCTGAGGGGTAGATGATAGATTGTCTCTCACGTGACGTTAAGCGAGGTAACTACAACACGCAGACACTCCTATGAGCTCACTGGAAAAGACGCGCAGTGATAGCAGGAGTCATTTTTTTTTTGCGCTCGCTCTCTTCGAACTCAAGACTAGTCCATATACACTATTTCTAGTAGTGCTGGGCTGGATTGTGCGTGCGAATTAGCTTTCCTTACTAACAGTGTCCCTCGCTCTCAGGCGAACCCACTCCGACTTCAGATGTACGTCCCCAAGTCAAGGACGATAGGTCAACATTTTAGTCCAACTGTCCGGTGTAGGGGTTGAACCACAGATGCCTCGGCATCAGCACACCAGATGTTTAAGAACATGCGTTCTTATCCATTTGGCCATGCTGACCTCTTATATCAGGAGTAAATAAATGTAATGTTTTGGATATATTAACCGTAAGTGGATACAATAATGGTTATATTAATATAACAATAGTTCTCACGATTATATGTATTATATAATAATGACATTAGTTTGTAAGAATGCTGGCTGTCTTAGCTTTATTTTATTAATAAGTTAGCTGTGGTAGCATTACATTAAATAGGGAATTTTAACCCTAATCCCTTTTTTTTCGGCTTGCACGCACACAGCGAGTGTTGACTTGGCAAACTCCACTGACGGCCACATCTGGCTAGTGTCAGTCAAATAGTGTGAAATACCTCCCTACACAAAGTGACAACGTGACTGCCGGAATATTTGAACGGTAGTTTAAAGCATAGCCGGTCTACCTGGCCGAGAGGTTAAACGACTTTCTCCGTAATCCCGTTTATCCACGTAGGGTCTCGCAGCGCGCGAGAATTGGTAGCGGTTCTCGCCGCGTTGGTGACTTACGGGATAAGTGAGCCGGCCGCTCAGAAAGCAATGGCAAACTACTGAGCGCAATCTTGCCAAGAAATCAACAACAGCGGTAAAATGCTGGTGTTGACAGCGATGTCCTGTAAAGGATATGCGAAAAAAAAAGTTTAAAGCATAGTCAGTTTTGACGCTGCCCGCCACAGTGATGCGTTGCTGATCCTACGTGCCTTCTTGCCCGCGTGACCAGTAATCACGCCTTTATGTTAATTAAGCGTGTTGTAGTGCCTTGATAGACAGCGTGTGGTAATGGAAATTTTCTTTTCTTGATATGATATCTTTCAGGTTCGCTTGCATTGTGACTTATTTGTGACATATTTTAAGTACATCGCGTAAGAGTGTAAAAACTTAGCTAAATTAAAAGGGAATTATTAGCTTGTGGCGTCCATCTTTTATTATTTGTGTTAACAGACCTGGGTATAACATGTAAATTCAAACACAAGCCCGGGAGCAATGGATGCGGGTTATTCCCCCCCCCCCCCCCCACCCTTGTTATTTTCTAATTTATCAATTAAAGAAATGAAATAAGCCCACTAGCGGATAGAATCTTTAATAACGCACATGGCAGTAACACCTTATAAGCCTAGATCAGCATCCTGAGGTATAATTTCCCTTTCACATTCAATCAATTAGCGATATATCTTTTATATAGGGCATAGAGTTAATGAAGGATTAATAGGCATAAAAAGAATAACGAGAGAGAGAGAGAGAGAGAGAGAGAGAGAGAGAGAGAGAGAGAGAGAGAGAGAGAGAGAGAGAGAGAGAGAGAGCCATTCCAAGAGCAGTTGCTTATGCCGGGGATTTGTCTTCTTGTCTATCTCCAGCCTTGATGTTGAGAGTCCAGTAGCTTCACTCAACTCACGAGAACAGTCTGAACTCACGTCCAGTGTCTAGCTCGAGAACCAGGCGGTTCTCAAACACCACTCCTGTCAATCAGAATATTTTCAGTGATGCGGTTATTATATTATGTACGTTGCCTTGTCGTATCAATACACTAATATTTATGAGAAAAAGCCTGAACAGAAGAAAGACATTATTGACCACAAAACCTGTATCGGCTGTGCACGACCTGTTGCCATTTGGTGCGTGACACATGGTTTACTTGATGTGATCATCATCACATCATACTCCATGGGATCATGTTAAGTGACATATTACACTCAGCACTAGAGAAACTTCACATCATATTTCACAGGATCACGTTTAGTGACATATTATACTCAGCACTAGAGAAACTTCACATCATACTTCATGAAATCACGTTTAGTGACATATTATACTCAGCACTAGAGAACATGTAATTTGTGCATTCGAAATACGTTTTGGAATCCTGAATCCACCGTCACCCGAGAGTCGTCAGCCAGAGGAGAAAGACTGCCACCCCCACATGGATCTCCTCTATCATCAAGTTATGCTTATTTTTCATGCTGGCTCTACCATTTCATCGCACCACAAATGATGTTACTAATGCTTGTCATGTAGTCATTGCCCGTGACATGCTTTATATAGAGATGTATATTCAGAGTTTAGTGCACCAGAATTAACAACATCGCATTCTAGATTCATTACTACAACCGTTGTTTCCTACTGTAAGTGGTTTCATTACAAGATAGCATACTCTCTAGACCAAAAATAAAATTGCAGTAATCATTTACTTCCAATAAATATTTGCTGTAGTACAGGTTTGTTATGTTAACCATCAAACATTAGTGAATAAAAGCTGTGTATGTATTTGTTTGTGTGTGTTGTCTGGCTGTGTGATAGAGCATTTGGGGAAGTTTACAGCAGAGCACAGATGGCCTGGATAAACAGACCAGCTGTAGTATTATGATTAAACTTTGACAGCGTACAGTATGTTCTTCAGATATCTGTTAAACTGTTGCGCCTAGTTGATTTTTTATGGGGACCTTATATCATACTTGCCAAGTCTATTTTTCATGAGCCAACTTCATCGGCTATTCCTACTGTTGGTAGACTGTCCAGTAAGGCCAGTCTAAAAGTCTTCACTTGTACGCGTGTGTTCGCACCCTTGAAAGACCACTCCTCAAGGGGATCCCCCGACGTCTGCTATTTCTGGGGAATACCTAAAACTGGCGTTTTGCGTAGTAGTTTTCCAATACGAATGCTAACAGTTAACAACAGTCTAGGTGGTCCAACCAATCAATCAGTGGTGTACTGAATGACTGATTAACGACGGCTCACGGTAATCGATCTCCAACACCTTATATCTCCTGTGCCGGTGGTGCACCTGAACATACTCCTTTTCGTCATATTTATTTATGAACTTCTGGTCTAATATGGCGGATAGGCGGGTTATCCGTTAACGTTGTAGCATTGTTTGCTTGTGGCCATGGTTTGCTTATGTATTTTCCTCATGTGGACTTGCAGTACATGGTTCCATTGCCCTGCTATTGAGTTGCGTGCTTCCAGTGACTCTGTGGATTTCATATGGACAGTTTTTCGTCAATCTGCGATGGTGTGTGTCGTGAAATGCATGTTAAAACAAATGACGGGTGGCAGGTTGTTGAACTAGATGGTTTGCCTGATGCTGTAGTGCTTTTGCAACGACTGGTTTTCTAGTGACTGCTGCTTCAATCAACGATGAACTGTGGGTCTTATGGCAGACAGTTGTGTTGGCGATCTGTCAGAGGCCTTATGCATGCATGCACATGCTGTTGTTTTTGTCGGGACTGCTGTCAAGATCTCAGCAAAACATCGAGCGAGATACGGCACAAATGACCCTAAATCGAGGCAGAAACAGAAGCTTCACTTTAGAAGCTTCAAGAAGAAAGATCACATATTTAACAACTGAAAACAGAGCGCAAGGAACAGACAACGATGCAAAACAACAATAAGACCCAAGCAGAAACCGAATGATCAAAAGAGGAGAAAGGAACAGAAAGTGAAGATCAAGACGACCAAGAAACGACAGAAAATAGAAGGAGAAGAGAATACTACTCGCCGCCGAGAACAAGAGAAGAGGTCTGAAGATATGGAAGAGACAGTAGGCAGTATGTGTTGTTGTTTGTCCATCAAGAATGATGATGACCATTCATTTCATCCAGTGGGGTTAAAAGTATGGAGCCGTGGGTTCTAAGATGGCTGATAAGGCCTATTTTGGCTCGAAATGTTCTTTGACAATGTGGACAAAGAATGCTTGACGTTTCTGGAGGAGGATTTCCTGCAGTGGTTTTTCTGTCCTGCCTTTTCTTCACAGCTCTTGCAGTCCTGGTTGCCTCACATATGACTGCACCCTTGCGTAATGATGCACGCCACGAATTTCGGTCTCTGGCTGCAGCCTCCCAGGTGTCATGATGAATTTCAAAAGCATTCAGTGAGATTTTCAGAGTGTCTTTAAAGCTTTTCCTCTGGCCACCTTGGGAGCGTTTACCACAACGCAGTTCGCTGTAAAAAATTCGTTTAGGGAGCCTGTGATCTGGCATGCGAGTCAAGTGATCAGCCCAGCGAATCTGATTCTTCATCAGTAGAGTGTGGATACTGGGCATGGATGCTCTTTCTAGGACTTCAGTAGTCAGTATAGGTATACAAGGACAGGCTAAATCACAGAAGAAACAACAGGTGTGTCGTGGTAATAGGTGGAATGATTGATAAACCTTTATTTACCCTTGGGAACTGACACAATGAGAAGAACTGAGGGCCATAGTCCGATAACACAAGGCCGTAGAAGTGTGCGAAACATGAAAAGAAGGCGACAGAACAGAAAACTGCGCAAACCAAAGAAACACAGATAATACAGGAAGCGAAACTAGCAGCAGGTTTCCAAATTCACATCTAGAAATGACACAACATGAAGGTCCCAACTATAACATGTCAGTCAATAAAACGACAGCTGAGCCTTACAATCTGTCAAAGATTGGATGGGATTGGAGAGCGTTTCAACAGGAACAGAAATGTCCATAGTTGGGGAACTCTGCAGGCTTTTTAATTTTTTTTTTTTTCTTTTTTCGCGTTTCCATCCTGTTTAATTGGCATGGCAAAATCACGGATATTGATCGGGCATTCAAAAATGTAGAGGGAACAATTACGGATTAGAGAACACGCTCCACAATATAGAAATTGAAAGCTATAGGGACCACACTTGGATTACAACCTTTCACCGTTAAATGACGGGAGCGCCCATCTGAAGATCGCACAGCCAACTAGCTCCAAATAACACGATACATGAAACGTTTAGTAATCTGAACATGTTTGTTTTGCGTATCCTTTTACAGGACTTAGCTGTCAACAGCAGCATCTTTCAGCTGTCTGTTGATCTCTTGGCAAGATTACGCTCAGTAGTTTGCCATTGCTTTCTGAGCGGCCGGCTCAGTATCCGCAAGTCACGAGCGGGGGTCGAACCACCTCAGTTCTCGCTCCGCTGCGAGACTCTGCGTGATAAACGGGATTACAGAGAGAAAGTGTTGTAACCCCACAGCCAGAGAGACCGGCAATCTGAACATAGATAAATAAATAAATAAATAAATAAAGTAGTTGACGATTTGGGCTAATGCATACATGCAACAATTTTTAAAAAAGTGGTAACAAGAGGCGTTCTTAATAAAAAAACGTCGCTTAAAAGTCGACAGGGTCGACTTCATTGCACCGGGTTTTATCCCATATGGCTCGGTCTCTTTCCGCAGTACGGAAAGCGTCACACAAAGCACGAACTCCGTAGCTTTTAGCGACGACCCACAGGAGTCTTCGAAACATTTAACTCGTAAACCGAAGGACGCGGCCCGGAATCGAACCCACAACCTTCGGATCACGAGTCAAACGGCTTGACCACTTCGCCACAGAGACTCCCAGAAACTGTGAGAAACCGTGAGAGAAACCGTGTTGAGGTAGTGAACTAGAACAACTGCATAATGATATGGAAGTATGTAGAAAGCAAGTAGAGACCAAGCCCAGCCGATAAAATTACACTAATTTCCAACATGCAAAGGCCACATTTCAAAAGGTCAATTTGCAAGACTATAAAGAAAGGCTGGCAGGAGAAAACAGGGTTACTGAACTTTGAAAGCGACACAAGGAAGTTATGAAAGCTAGTAAAACTTAATAACGAGGGCATAGAGAGAAGCTGAAAAATTGAACTGTATGAAGATGGAAGTATTCTAACAAGAAAGTAAGCAGCTGACCATTTTGCGGATTCATTTGCTCAAGATAACAACATCGAAATTAGCCCTAAGAAATAGCAAGTTATTCGAGATAAACGGCAACATACAGGACAGAATTAAGTGCCACATGAGACACTGTCACAGTCCTAGATTTCTAGGGGATTGAAACTCGGGCTCATACAGGCAACAAACTCCGTTCAGATACAATCGAGCATCACTTATTTACAGTTATATTACAGTACGCTGGCGAAGTGAGTTTTCACAAGCCAGCATTTAACAAGTTGCGTATCACAGGAGTGTACAATGAACATGATTATCACAATAACTCTAGCAGCTATCTAACATATAATAATGTATGTATAAGACCCCTAAAACTCTTGGGTCTGAAACTATCAAGTCCCCTTAAGGTAAGCCCTGTTGCTTCATCGAAGTCCAGTCCGTGTCTGTCTTTCCACACATGTCGCAATCCGACACGGGTGGTAACTCTCTCTGAGTTTCTCGTGGACCGCGCAATCGGCGGGCCCCATCAGTGTCCACGTGGCTGTGGACCCACTGACCGTTCCTTCGAGAAGGCTCTAGATTATTCGAGCCTTCGAGTGACTCGGTTCTTTCCCTTTAGCTGGATTTATATCCCTTCGCCAGTGTCTCGTTCTTTTAGGTTGGTACCGCCCTTTAGGTGAGTCTGTGACAGGAGTCCCCCCTCCCCCCCCCCCTGCTTTGATGGGTTATTCTATGGTAATTAGTTCTGTACTAATTCTGTCACAGTATCACATAAAGTCGGTGTTTGTAGTTTGGTGGATAGTAACTTGGCAACTTACATATCTGCATCGCCAACTCATGTATTCTCCCATACACCACTTTAAGATCATTGCTGAAGAGGTTTCTCTCTTCTATGTTCTTAAACATGCTTATCTGACCGAAGTACCGTGACGTTTCCCAGTTGTTTTTACAACCGCGCCCTTCTCAAGTATCCATATGATACCAAGATATTAAAACCTCTGTGTGAGAGAGTTTTAACAAGACAAATGTCTTGGCCATTTAAGTACACCTGCAAATCTCGTCTTGTGTGTGTATTTCAATACATTTTTACTTCCGTATGTTGTATAATGCTGAATATGTAGTTATGCTGTTGTTTTATCACATCTGACTACGTGTTCCTGTTGACTTGTTTGTGTATTGAATGATATGTTGCTGTTTTAAATAAAGTGACTGTATTTTAATTGTTAGTGTTCAGTTTTGAGTTTGTGTAAAGTGTGTGCTCACTGTGTGGTTTCTCCAAGCGTCACGAGTTGGGATATCCTTTGTCATGAATTACCCCAATGTGTGTAATGCATGATCGGGGCATTCCAAGCAGTGGCGCTTAGATGTAATGTATTAAACATGTATCAACAATTTAGACAGGTAATACAATTTTACATGAAGACGCAGACAAATTAAAATAAATACGTTTTGCGTACAATTTGTCCGCTCAGTATACCGCTCTCTCATTTAATTCATTCACTCTCTCATTCATTCGTCTTTCATACACAATAGTATTTGGTTAAAATATATAGATAAAGTTGAGGTAAGTGTTATTGCCCTTCGAAAAAAGGGTTAGGCGATATGTTCCCTTTAAGGTAACAAGTAATTTTTTTATGTGTAATCAAAAAATGGTTTATACTTTAAATAGCAAGAAATTGTATAGGAAAAATATTTCACCTATGAGTGGAAATACCTGTAATATTATGGTAGAAAATCTACAAGTTATAGGTTGACATATTTTATATACATAATAATTAACTACAAGTGTAATACATATTACCTAATAGTAACTTAATTAACTAACTAACTCCAGCGACGATGTGTGTTGTCCTCCTGTTGTCCGTGTGTCGTGTCATCAATGTTAACAGTTAATATAGCTCTCCCTTGCATGTTGTAATCGACGTAGTTCTATTTCGGCTGTTTGCAAAGTTTCTTAGCAATAGCGAGTATGCAGTGTTCTTAATCTTTACAGATGAATGTCAGTTCACTGGTTGAGCTCATTTCACAGATATTATATATATCACTCGGATTGTTTTTAACACCTTGGCAATTGGTAAAATAAGGTTCTCAAAGTGTCATGTTCGTGGGTGTTATACGTCACGTATTCACTTGGGCGTTGTTACTTCTGAATGAAAGTTCTTTAGTAGGTGTAGAGGTACACTGTTCTATGCAACAGACTAAAATATCACAGCTGCTTATATGGCGAATAGTTAATGTGCCTAATGTTCGTCTGCTGGTGCATTAGTTTGCCGTGATAAAAAGTCAGCAATAATGTTATCAGTGCCCTTGATATGGCGGATTTCGAAGTCGAAATCCTGGAGAAGAAGACACCATCTTTCCAAACGATGGTTCTTTGGAACACCTTGCTTAAGTACCAGCAGTGGCGAACTATCGGTTAAAACAACAAAATGCGAACCTAAGAGGAACTTAGATAATCGACGCATACAAAAAAGTAGACTTAGTGCCTCCAACTCAACTGTGCCGTAATGAATCTCTGCCTTTTTTAGCTTGCGGCTGACGTAGAGTATCGGATGTCTTGTGCCTTGATATTCTTGCATCAGGCACCCTCCAATGGCGATAGCACTCGCATCTGTGGTTAGAATAAAGGGTATATCTATGTTTGGTAATCTTAATACTGGTGGGTTAGAAAAAATTGATTTCAATTTGCACATTGCATCCTCTAAGCGGATACTCTTACAAAATTTCTCTGGATGATCTTTTGTCAACAGATTAGAAAAAACTGATGTGAGTTCTGCCCAGTTTGGTATAAACTTGGCATAATAGTTTATGAGACCTAATAGGCTTCTAACCTGTTTCTTTGTAGTTGGAACTTCTAGGTTGAGAATTTTTGATACTATTTTATCATCTGTCAATAGTTTGCCTTCGGAAATCCTATGACCTAGGAAGTCTATCTCTTTATAGCCTATTTCAACCTTGGAAGGTTTGATAGTAAGTCCAAAAAGCAAGATTTGGTTAAAGACTTGTTGGAGAGTAAGTAAGTGAGAAGTCATGTTTGAAGAATGGATGCATATACCATCAATATAAGATTGCACGTCCTTGATGCCGTGTAATAGAAGTCTGGTTAACCTGACAAATGTGGCGGGAGCGTTCTTGAGACCAAATTGAAGATATCTCCATTCGTACAGCCCAAGGGGTGTAGCAAATGCTGTTATATGCCTAGAAGAGGGTTCTAATGGCACTTGCCAGTAACCTTTAGCTAAATCAAGTTTAGAAAATAAGGATGAGTGAGACATATTCAAGATGAGGTCTTCACAGCTGCTCATTGGCTCAGCATCTGTCGTGGTTATGGTATTTAATTTCCTATAATCTATGCACAAACGAATGGTTTTGTCCTTCTTTTTCACCAGAACTATCGGCGAAGAATATTGGGACACAGATTTCTGAATTATTCTATTTTTCTCTAAGTCCAAAATTTCTTTATCTAAATTCGCTCTATAATGTAAAGGAATCGAATATGGTCTACATTTAATCGGTGTCAGATCCGTCAACACAATTGAATGTGTTATTTTGTCAGTCCGTCCAGGTTTGTTTGAGAAGATAGTTCTATAGTCGTTCAGAAGAGATAAAATGTCTTGTCGCTGCTGTTGTGTCAAGGTGTCAGAGATTTGTATGTCATTCATAGTACTGTCGTCGTTCATACTTGGTACTGGAATTTCTGTATTGTCTGAGTCCGTCTGATTTATTACTGACGCTACTGTTTGTAAATTGTCTTCAATGTCATTGTCGTCGTCGTCGAGACTAATAGTTGTCAATGTGTCGTTAACTTGGTCGTATTTGTCGTTATCCCCTATTGTCGGTACTGTAAATATGTTTTCGTCGTCTTCGTTGTCACAAGAATGAGTCGTTAAAGATGCTTCGTTTGTCGGGGTGTCATTCAGTTGGGTACCTGTTGTTTCGTTTCTGTTGTCATTCTTGTCAGTCTGGTTATTGCCATCTGTTATCTGCGTCTGCTTGTTCGTGTCCTTGTCATTTCTAGAATAGTAAGGTTTTAACATATTTACATGGAATATTTTTAACTTTCCATTCAGAGAAATTTCGTAGTCAACTTCCGAAATTCTTCTCACAACTTTAAATGGTCCCTGCCAAGAGGTTGATAGTAAATCTCTCTTGTCAGGTAGTAATAGTAAAATATCTTGATCTGGTTGTAATACAATTGTTTGTTCTTCTATAAACTCGGTGGTGGTAATAATAGGTGAGATGATTTGTAGTGCTTCATGAAGTTGTTCAGTGTGGGTTTTGTTTGTCGTTTGTCTTGTTACTATCTTGGTGTGTTGTGTGTGTTGTTGCACATTTACAGGCTCAATAATTTGTGGATCGATGGCGTCCTCAGTTCGAGGTGTTAATCTGATGGTATCTTTGAAAGATTCGACCGCCCTTGTATTTTGCACCTCTGTGAATTCATTTCGAATTACGTCATTGGTTGTCTCCCTTGTGCTTTTGGCAGTTTGAGACAAGCACGCGTGGTTTTTCACTTTGGAATAGTTGCTTGGTTTTTGGACACAGTTTTTCTGTTCCCATTTTCTGATTTCCTTTTCAGAGCAAGATCTTATGTTGGGAAGATTCCCAAGGATAATTTCGGTGACAGGATTTTCTAGTACTGCGCATAGCACTTGTCCTGATATAAAAGGTGTCCGAATTTCGGCAAGTGCAAGGGGGTATCTTTCGATCGTGCCTGCTAATGTGCGACACCTTACGTATTTGTGTGTGTAGTCTTTGTCACTAACTAATGTTCTCTTAATTCCACAAAGAGTTGCTCCGGAATCTCGTATTAATGTACATTGTTTGTTATTTACAAAACCTGTTGCATAATTTAATTTGCCTGTTGGTGTTAAGGCTAAGTTGGCCATTTCGTTAGCAACTGGGATTGTGTGGCCACATAACAGAGTTGTATCCAACTGAAATTTTGCACAGGTATTACATTTGTTATCAGTGATGGTGTCAATGATCTGTACTGCATTGCCTAACTCACTCGAACTTTCATTCTGGATGTCGCATTCGTTCTGTTGTTCACCCTCTTCGTCTGAGGTTGTGTCTATTAATGCGGCATTGGCCTGCTTCAACATCTTTCTACCATTACAAACTGAAGAAAAATGGCCATAGCTCGCGCAAAAAAACATTTAACCGCTCTCTGATATGCGTTCCTTTTGTTCTTTTGTTTCTCCACTACCATTTGGAGATGATGTGGATAATTTGGTGATTTGTCGCACATCGCGTACTCTTCGTGTGTCAGATGACAATACTGACATTTGACTGGTTTTGTGGACTTAGAGCGTTGTTTGAACTTATATTCGTTTGGTTTTGAGTACTTGGTGTTTGTAACCGCTGCTGTTTCATTTTGGCTCATGTTTAATTGGAAAATATCGCGGTTTGCTGTAAAATATGCGCTCCCTTTGGTTTCAATTTCTTGGATAGTTTTACAATCCATTTGTCTCAAAAACTTAGAAAAAGGTGTTGGAATTGTAGTAATAATTTTATCAATTATAATTAACTCTTTCAATTTATCATGGTTGTTATTTGTTTTTGCTGAGGATATCCATTTTGTACAAATATCCTGCACAGTAGACACGTAGTCAATGAAGGTTTGATTAGGTAGAGGGGCTAATTTTGAGAACTGAAGTTGATAGCCTGCTGTATCTAGTGAGAAATGTTGGAGTATTCTTTGCTTTAAATAATCATAATCTTTCCTCATATCTTGTGGAACTGTCTCTATCACTTTTAAGGGCTCTAATGCCAAATTTCTCATCAGAATAAATGACCAGTCGATCTTTGCGACCTTATGGTAAGTCATCAAACACTCGAAGTTCTCTAAGTATGCGCTTATAGAATCCCCTGAACAAAATGCTTTGACAAGGCCTTTATATTTGTTGTATTTTTGTTCGTCTTTTTTACTCCTAATTTTGTTTACTGACATTTCTAAGTTGGAGTCAATTTCCATTTGTTTTAGTTTTATCTGTGTCTCTGCATTTAATTGGGCTTGTTTGGTCGCGGCCTCAAGCTCCATTTTCTTCTCTTCCATTTGCATCTGCATCTTTTTCTCTTCTGCCTCAATTTGCATCCTTCTCTCTTCTCTTTCTGCTTGTATCTTTTTCTCTTGTGCCTCAATTTGTATCCTTTTCTCTTCTCTCTCTGCTTGTATCTTTTTCTCTTCTCTTTCTGTTGCTCTTTCTTCTCGTGCAATATTTTCTGAATGTGTCTTTTGTGCTCATTCTGAAAGTTTTTCTTCTTTATATCCTAACTTAATACCTAACTCGATGCACTGTTCTAATGTTGACATCTTGTATTTTAGTGATTGTTTACTTTCTTGAAATTAAATCCCTTTGAAATTAGTTCGGGTGTACAAAAGTTGGTTAATCCCCCTCAATGTTTACATTCAAATTTATATGAAAAGATTTACTTGATTACAACATTAGCATATACATACAAATCAATACATAGAAAAAATGTTACAATGGATGAGGGTGAGTATCGCTTAAGGATGTAATGGGCATGAAATGAAACTCATCTTATTTTCCCTGAGCTTTCGACTGTAGACTTGTTTTCTCGCCACTGCTGGAGAACAGATTACATACGCGATATCTCGCGGAACAATCTGATGTTGGAATAAAAAAAAATTAGTAACTGTCACTGTAAATGTCACAGTCATGTCAAATATAATAAACATTATCATCAGTTCAAATATTTTGTAGAGGGACTATAATAGTTCAATCACAGATAGCTGCAAAGTTTTTAACTTTGTTATATATTAAAGTTGAAATATATTTTTTTACTTGGCAAAACCAAGAGCTTGTTTGAGAAGTAAAGCTGATGTATGCCAAAACCGGCGCTTGCCCCCAAATAGCCTGTCACAGTCCTAGATCTCTAGGGGATTGAAACTCGGGCTCATACAGGCAACAAACTCCGTTCAGATACAATCGAGCATCATTTATTTACAGTTATATTACAGTACGCTGGCGAAGTGAGTTTTCACAAGCCAGCATTTAACAAGTTGCGTATCACAGGAGTGTACAATGAACATGATTATCACAATAACTCTAGCAGCTATCTAACATATAATAATGTATGTATAAGACCCCTAAAACACTTGGGTCTGAAACTATCAAGTCCCCTTAAGGTAAGCCCTGTTGCTTCATCGAAGTCAAGTCCGTGTCTGTCTTTCCACACGTGTCGCAATCCGACACGGGTGGTAACTCTCTCTGAGTTTCTCGTGGACCCCGCAATCGGCGGGCCCCATCAGTGTCCACGTGGCTGTGGACCCACTGACCGTTCCTTCGAGAAGACTCTAGATTATTCGAGCCTTCGGGTGACTCGGTTCTTTCCCTTTAGCTGGATTTATATCTCTTCGCCAGTGTCTCGTTCTTTTAGGTTGGTACCGCACTTTAGGTGAGTCTGTGACAGACACTTGAAGCAGCTATCACACTCAGTGAGCTGGAGCTAGCAATATCAAAACTAATAATGATAAAGTCACAGGGAACTGACGGTAAATCCAATGAAATGATCAAAACCTTAGGAACAATGGCCAAAACGAAGCTGTTGTAGATCATTGACAACTGCTGGACCTTAGGCAGAGTTACACAAACCATGATAGAAGCAATCATGATATCTCTTCTAAAATCAAGAAAATACAGTATCATTACCTCCAAGTACAGACCAATTAGCCATACCAACTGTTTTTTGCAAAACAATGGAGTGCATTCTGCACTGTTACACTGAAAGAAAATATCCATACCTTACCGAGGATTCGAAACCGGATCTCCCGAAGGAGAATCCGGCATTCTAACTACTCGGCCAGCCGCTTCTCGTTGTTAATCTACGACATGGAATTAAAATGGCGATGAACGCTGATGACTCGTCTTATGAAACAGGGTCCTACAGTTACCATTGACAACACAATCGTTTTCCCTTTAAAACATGCTTGTATATGTTTTCATGTGTATCTCTGTGCGTGCCTGTATGTTTCTATATGTATGCGTGTGTGTGTATCTTTGTGTATGCATATGCGTGTATGTGTTTTCATGTGCATCTCTGTGCGTGCCTGTATGCTTCTAAATGTATGCCCGCGTGTGTCTTTGTGTATATGTTTTTTCCTATGCATCTCTGTGCATGGCTGTATGTTTCTATATGTATGTGTATGTATCTTTGTGTGTGCTTATGTGTGTACGCTTGTCTGTATGCTTGTGTATGTTGTAATGCCTCTATGTCTTTGTGTGTGACAGTGTATGTGTGTATATATGTGCATCTTATCTTTCTGTTGTCTGTCTATCTGTGTGTGTGTCTGTGTGTGTACATTTATCTGTATGAACATGTGGTATCAAGTAAAGGACCTTTAACATTGCCTTAAAAGAGCATTGGGTACATGGTGCAATCCCCATATTGTATAGACCAATCGCACTGCGTGAGTGATGTGATCAAGTTCACACCAAACGCCTTTACATCCTATACCTTCACCTGGTACCTATTTTAAGTTGGGCCGACCTAAAAGCCCAGGTCAATTTAAACAATATCCCCGCCTGGACTGGGATCCGAACACATGGCAGCGGGCCGGCAGGCAGGCGTGCTAGCCACTGCACCCGGCAACTGTGAATGTGCTAATCCTGAGTATAAACACGACCTAACGCGCCTCTGTACCTCAGTGGTGCACGAGAAAGCCTGCGGGTAAATGAATAGCAGCGTGTCAAGTGGTATCAGAAGAAATCTGATAGAAGGTATTCATTATGGTTATGAATAGTTTACAGCGATAGGAGAAGTCGAATGTAAAGCGAATTGTGAATTGAGAACGTGCAAGATGGGTTGGTCATGATATTAGAGCGTGCAAGATGGGTGGGTCAAGATATTCCCTCACTTGTATGCAATTCTGAGGAGAGTACAATGGAAAGAAGAAGAAGGTGGGGGAGAAGGTCCTTGGGTGTTGAAGTCCTCAGTGCGGAGGTGCTACAATAGTTTCCACATTGACTACACACGATCTGGCCTACATGTTGACGATGGCGATGATTATTAAACTTAAACACGCAACATTCCGTGGTGTTTTCTGGCTTCTTGTCACTTAAATGAGGGAGTCTTCGTGGCGAAGTGGTTAAGTCGTCTGTCTTGGGCTCCGGAAGGTTGTGGGTTCCATTCCGGACCGCGTCCTTCGGTTCACGAGTGCATTTTTTCGGATACTCCTGGGTGTCGTCGCTGGAGCTATGGTGTTCGTGAATTGTACGACGCATTCCGTACTGCGGAAAGAGACTGAGTCATATGGGATAAAATCCGGTGCAATGAAGTCGACCTGTCGACTTTTAAGCGACTTTTTTTTTGTCACTTAAATGTTTTACAGACAAGTATTTATTGTTCAACATCATCATCAGGTGTCTGGCCAGCTGGAGCGAGCTATCACACGTCTCCGCGTGTGCCATCTACAACAGACTATATCAATTCACTGCTATGGAAATCCTTGGTCCAGCCCCTCGAAAGCATAAAGATTGGTTTGATGAAAATTCCGAAGACATCAACCAATTGCTGGCCGAGAAACATCTTCTCCTCAAGGCACATTTGAATGACCCGAAGTCAACATAAAAAAAAAGATGCCTTCAAGAACATTCAGAGAGTAGTGCAGCAGAAACTTCGGCACATGCGGGACTCCTGGCTGAGCAGCAAAGCTGATGAAATTGAAGGCTTTGCTGACAGACATGATATGAAAAACTTCTACGACTCACTGAAAGCGATCTATGGTCCTACATCACCAGGCATAGCTCCCCTCCTCAGTGCAGATGGGGGAACATTGGTCACCGATAAGAAAGAAATCCTTCAACGCTGAGCAGAGCATTTCAGCAACATCTTAAATGCAACTTCCTTCTTCGATGATGACACCATCAACTGCCTTCCTCAAGTTCCTATCAATGAGACACTTGATGACCTGCCAACCATAGTGGAAGTAAACAAAGCCATCCAGCAACTCTCCAGCGGCAAGGCACCTGGTCCTGACTCCATCCCAGCAGAGATATACAAGGCAGGTGGGCCGGTCCTAACAGAGCAGCTTCACCAAGTCTTTACAAACATATGGGTGAACGAGACCATGCCACAAGATTTCAAGGACGCGTCAATAGTCCACCTTTACAAACATAAAGGAAACCGCCAATCCTGTGACAACCACCGAGGCATCTCCTTGCTTTCAATTGCAGGGAAGATACTCGCCAGAATTCTTCTCAATCGCCTCACAGCCCATCTCGATTAAGGTCTTCTTCCTGAGAGTCAATGTGGCTTCAGAAAAGAACGTGGAACTGTTGACATGATTTTCGCTGCAATGCAGCTGCAAGAGAAATGTCAGGAACAGAACTGCGAAATGTTCTCCACTTTCATTGACCTTACCAAGGCTTTTGATACAGTCAGCAGAGAAGGACTGTGGAAGATCATGGCAAAATCTGGCTGTCCACGAATGTTTGTCCAAATAGTGCGGCTATTTCATGATGGTATGCAGGCAAGAGTACAGGAAAATGGTGAACTGTCAGAGCCCTTTCCTGTCACCAATGGAGTGAAGCAAGGATGTGTCCTGGCACCAACACTGTTCAGCCTCATGTTTTCAGCCATGTTGATGAATGCCTTCGAGAACGACGACAGTGGAATAGACATCAACTACCGTATGGATGGAAAGTTATTCAATCTCAGAAGGCTGAAAGCTAAAACCAAAATTAACAGCGACACCGTCAGAGAGCTCCTGTTTGCTGATGACTGCGCTCTATACGCCAACTCAGAGGCGGACATGCAACATACTGTTACAGCTTTCTCATATTCCTGTGCCAACTTTGGGCTAAATATAAACTTGGAGAAGACTGTAGTTATGTACCAGCCAGCTCCAGGGAATAATCACACTGTGCCGAATATCAAAGTGAATGGTCATAGACTAAGTGTTGTGGACAAATTCACCTATCTTGGCAGCACTGTGTCACAAGTTGCCACAATTGATGACGAAGTGAATGCAAGAATCTCCAAGGCCAGTGCGGCCTTTGGCAGACTGTACAAGAATGTATGGGACAGAACTGGAATAAGCCTACAAACAAAGCAGTTGTATTATCCACACTGCTATATGCTTGTGAAACCTGGACTGTTTATCAGCGACACGCTAGGAAATTAAACCACTTCCACAGAGTCTGCCTAAGGAAGCTACTGAAGATTAAATGGCAAGACAAGATCCCAGACACTGAAGTCCTAGAAAGAGCGTCCATGCCCAGTATCCACACTTTACTGATGAAGAATCAGATTCGTTGGGCTGGTCACTTGACTCGCATGCCAGATCACAGGCTCCCTAAACGAATTTTTTACAGCGAACTGCGTTGTGGTAAACGCTCCCAAGGTGGCCAGAGGAAACGCTTTAAAGACACTCTGAAAATCTCTCTGAATGCGTTTGGAATTTATCATGACAGCTGAGAGACTGCAGACAGAGACCGAAATTCGTGGCGTGCATCATTACACAAAGGTGCAGCCATGTGTGAGGCAACCAGGACTGCAAGAGCTGTAAAGAAAAGGCAGGACAGAAAAACCACTGCAGGAAATCCTCCTCCAGAAACGTCAAGCATTCTTTGCCCACATTGTCAAAGAACATTTCGAGCCAAAATAGGCCTTATCAGCCATCTTAGAACCCACGGCTCCATACCTTCAAACCCACTGGATGAAATGAATGGTGTAGCTAGTTGTCCCTGGGGGAAAAGTGGAGTCAACCAGCACACCTGTTAATTATCCTATTTCTCAGTCTCTCTCTCTCTCTCTCTCTCTCTCTCTCTCTCTCTCTCTCTCTCTCTCTCTCTCTCTCTCTCTCTCTCTCTCTCTCTCTCTCAGACAATATCCCTCTTCCTGTTCCTTTAGCACATAACCCCACAAACACAGGTTTCGAACAACATGATAAAACATTTATTGCAGAAAAGTGTACTTTTGGTGTGCCATGGATGGGTGCGAAGATATGTGGTGGTATTTATCTTGAATGTGTGACATAATATTGTATAGGATGAACATCAGAGTTTTTCCATCATGATACAGCCATTCGACTTCACAAAGGACATAACGTTGAATCTCTCACCCGGCTGTTTTCTTTCTGACTGATGAAGGCTTTGTTGACAATATGTTCTGGACCCATAGTAAACAATATATTCTCCACTGAAATTCTAGGTTAGTTCTAGTCTTCAAGTATACACAGTCAACACTCTGTAATGTTTTTTTTTATTTCCTGTGAATGTCAGATAAACACTGCTTTATTGCGTAATTATTGTCCATTTTCTTTTTTTTTTTCACAAAACAATCGGTTGTATATTCCTTCTCACTTAGAGTGACTCAGGTTCTTGTGTAATTTTTTTCTCACACTGGTTTTACCTTCTGGTGACATAGATTACTGTCCCCAATTCTGACCAAATGTTTCGGCTCAGATGGGTAATCACCTTAATTGTTAAGTGCAGGGAACCTGTTGAGTAAAACCACAGCTTGTGAGAGAAACGCAACTCCGACCTATGATATGTGAATGTAGGTAATTGGCTATATCCAGAAAGTAATCTCCCTAGATCATACTAGAGTTATACTATTATATAAGACAGAATAGTCAGCACTCTACCCTATACAAGGTGAAAGAAAAACACGCTAAAGCAAAGCACATAAATCCTAGTATAGACTTATCCTTCTGACTGTACAGACACCTTACTCTACACAACTTAAATCACTTTTCAGCCGAATGCTGTCTACTCTTTATACTACGTTTACACACGAAAATCCCTATGCTAGCTTTCTAAGCTACATCTGTATAATCACCTTATTGAATTTTATTTCCTGCCTAGACTTATATCAGTTTAATTCCCATGAAGGGACGGGGTTGGTTATTTTTACACAACCTAAACTCTGTGATATATTTTCTATACGGCACTGAAATACATTCCCACTCCAACCGTTGTTAAGTCCAACTCTCCACTGAGTTTAACTGTCTCTGTCCACTTATAAATTTCCTGTCCTACGTCACTGGGTTTTTCCGTCCCCCTCAATCATCCCTGCTCCTATTCCGTCCTTTGATCCTTCCACATCAACATGCTAACAATATTCTTTGATAAAGAAGCTATCCCGGTATCGTTGCTTTTCGGTTGCCCAAATGATTTGGTTAATAGTATTTCAAAGATATCCACTGTTTTATCGTGCTCCGAACTTCTCGGAGATAAACGATATTTATGGGGCCCGGTGATTCTCCGCAAAGTCCGATACTGACTTTTCTTTGATCTTTCCCGGTAGACAATTCGTCCGTTGGGCTTCGCTTCCGTGTCCCAGTCGTACGGCCAGTGTTTGAAGTCACGATCGCCGTCTTGTTTAAGATTTCAGGACCGTCACTTGACTGTTTCTGTCATTTTCTCCATCGGGATCGTCGCCTGCCAGCCATATCTTGACACATGGTCATCATCATTCTTGATGGACAAACAACACACATATCAATTCCTGTGCTGATAATGTGTCCACGCATTCGTGAAATGCTAAGTAGAATCTTCTCTTGCTGTGTTCCCCTATCTCTCTTCCCATAAATCTGTTAAGTTGTTACACCGTATTTCAGCTTTTCTTTTCTCATAACGTGACCATTAAACTGTTGACTAGCTCTATCTGATGTTTGTGATCGCCTGTTTTTGTGTGCTATACTTTCAAAACATTCTGATAACTACTTTTAGTTGTAGATATTTGTAGAGTTTTCTGTAAAATCACATGTTTGCAACTTCAAGGTTTCCAATACATAATTTTCCTCAATTAATAATTTTCCTCCGGTGCTGTGACTTCGAGGCAGTGAATAATTCCCAAACACACCAAGTCTAGGGTTCGGAATCAGCAGCAACGATTTGGAAGCAGACAGCCTTATGTTGATATCGATGGTATGGGCATCGGTCGTTCAGAAAGCAATATCTTCTACTGGACGTAAAATTGCCTAGTAAAATCATAAACAGTCAAAATATACTGGGGTCAGCAGCGACTTCCTTTAAGGTCATGCAACTAATTTTTGAACTAATTGACCATGATTCACGGCAAATGTGAAAACTGGTGTTATGTGTGTTCTGGTTTCCTCCAGAATCCAGTAGCCAAAATCGAGTAACTGTGTTAGTTCCGCGTTGACTAACGGCTCTTGTACTGTCATGAAAGCATTGCAATAACGAACATGGACACGATTCAGTTCACCATCGCAAGTCTAGATATGTATATTGTTAGCTTTTCCTGATTGGAAAAGTATCATCACAATAAGGCAACATCGCAGTCAACCCCAGCATTTATTCGCTATCTGTGATTTTCTAGGCAATGTTAAGTTCAGTAGTTTACTATTACTTTTTTGAACCGCCGACGCTCATATAATTCATTATGAAAATCTACGCAAAGCTATCTGCTCCCTGCAGCTGACCTCGAACCCAATATGTCGGAATTGTGTAACTGCGTTGACTATCCCAGAACCATACTGGCCGACAGCAGGACAGCGGCTTCACTCAATCACAGCAGTTTTCTAACATACAACTCAACCAAGCATGTTATTTCAGCCATGACTATTTTGACTGAGCAAAACAAAACTGTTGATCCTGGAAAGTAACATCGGGCGGCGTGGTGATAACCACATCTCCCACTGAGCGTTGATTGGTCTGTAACAACATGGGACTAGCACCATGCACCCAATACGCACCAAGGCGTACAAAAGGCTCCTTGTTTAAACTTTACATCGGTGATCCTCTAGTTTGAGAACAGGGCACAGACTGAACGTCGTGTGGCACTCTGTACATTTGTTTTCCTGCTCGCTTTGAACTCAAATGTAGTCCACACACGTGCTACTAACTATAGTGCACTGGAATGGTTTTTGCGTGTGGATTATCTTTCCCTATTACCAGTCTCCCTCGCCATCAGGTGAACTCACCCCAACTTTAGAGGCACTTGTAATTTACGTCCCCAGGTCAAGGACGAATTTGTGTACGTGTGGACCGGCAGAACACACCACTGAACAGACCGTTCAAAATCGCCATATGCTTTGTCCATTGGGGACTGGGCATTGGCTGACACATCCACACATGGTGATCTGGGAGCCTCAATGAGACCCATTGACAGCGATATTCATTATTGTAAAACATAAGGGACTGTTCGTAGAGACATGACTACAACACAAGCGAACGAGGAGGACGAGTGGAAGGAGGAGAAGGAGGAGGAGAAGGAGGAAGAGGAGAAGTAGGAGGAGGTGGAGAAGAAGAAGAAGAAGAAGAAGAAGAAGAAGAAGAAGAAGAAGAAGAAGAAGAAGAAGAAGAAGAAGAAGAAGAAGAAGAAGAAGAAGAAGAAGAAGAAGAAGAAGAAGAAGAAGAAGAAGAAGAAGAATGCGGAGGAAGATGGGGGAGAAGAAACAGAACAAAAACAACCACGGCGACAACATTGTGTAGCTACAAGCACCGTATACATTGTAGTAAACTATACAACGAGAAGCAAGATGCAGAGACGTGTGACGTTAGCTGAAGCATGCATACACAGAGAAGATACGGTACAATAAATTATATTGTTATTAAAATGATAGCTGCTGTGTAGAAATTGACAAAAGATCCTGTAGATTCAACACGTTTAGAAATGTACTATGCCTGCGCCTGGTAAATGTGAACTATCCAGTGTGCAGGGAATTGCTTGAAGAAATAAACAGGTTTAATGTATAGGGCTATAATATTTGAAGGCTGTGGATTCCATACCCACAACCAAGTAGCCATAAGAAAGATCTGGCTGCATAGAGCGAGAACCTGAACCATGAACGGGGCACGAAGAAGGTAACATGGCGGTAACGGTGTCTACTCGTGCATAGCGAGCCACTGATGGTGAGAAGACGACAGAGTAAAATGGTCGAGGAAGAAGCTGACTTTTCACGACCTAAGGTACTAGGATATGTGTGAGGGCACGAAGCACCGGGTACAAGATGCTCTACTTCCCGAGGGTGGGGGTGGCTTGGAAGCAGTCACAATGCGCATGTGTGGGACAAGCTGAAAAACAAATAGAACATCTCGAAACAGGGTACGAAAACAGCAGGAGAAAGACATCAAGACCATTTATCCGGGTTGGTCACCACCAGAGAGGGTCATGAAGTTAAAGGGCCTAAACATTAAGGGATGGTGGAATCCCATCTGAAGATAGGAAGCCTCCTGTCGTGCTTGCTCCGCGGCGGAATTCTTATCACTGCATTCATATGTCCTACATGTTCATTTCATTTGGATATAAAAAAGAACAGAATTATTCCCCATCTATATATATAAAACAGAATGTATGTGGGTGGAGATGTATTGGATGCGTTCGATAACGCTCCATCCGATTGAGATGAAATTTTCTACACTTCTTCTTTTCATTCCTGTGCAACCAACTGTCATAATTTTTTTAGTGTAGAATCAGCTATTTACTTACAAAAATTTAATAATTAAATTACATGACTTAACATAAGATAAAATATATAAAGGGACATAACTTTTAGTAGCTTTGCCATATCTTAGGTTAAGTCTCCTGGCTATAGATAGATAGATAGATAGATAGACAGACAGACAGACAGACAGACAAACAGACAGACAGACAGACAGACAGACAGCCGGGCCGGGTCGTCAGTCAGTCAGTCAGACAGACAGACAGACAGACAGACAGACAGACAGACAGACAGACAGACAGACAGTCGGGAACGGGAACTTATATGACTACTTATTTGAATTAAATGAGATGATACCCATCAGGGACTGGGCGAAGCCGGGCCAGGTCAGACAGACAGACAGACAGACAGACAGGCAGGCAGGCAGGCAGACAGACAGACAGACAGACAGACAGACAGATAGATAGATAGATAGATAGATAGATAGATAGATAGATAGATAGATAGATAGATAGATAGATAGATAGATAGATAGATCCCCGCCAGGACCTGGGCGAAGCCGGGCCGGGTCAGCTAGTCTTATATATAAAAAAGGATGTGTGTGTGTGTGTGTGTGTGTGTGTGTGTGTGTGTGTGGGTGTGTGTGTGTGTGTATGTCCTTTATGCGTTCGCGAACGGTCCATCCGATTGAGATGAAATTTTCTACACGTCTTTCTCTCATTCCCGCGATGCCAACTGTCACATATTTTAGTGTGAAATCGGCTACTTACTTAATATAATTTAATATTTAATTTTTCATTATAATTTCTTTATTGCGAAGGGACTTCACTCTGTAAAAACTATTTCAAGGGACATAACTTTTAATAACATTGCTATATACTTTATAGTCATATTGTTGCATGGTTTTCAAAGACCTATAAACTCTTTGTCTATAGTTATTTACCGGCATATGAGTTATAATAAATAATGATATAATCTTTAAGGTATTTTCAAAGTTTTCATAAAAATAATGCATAATGCATAACATTGTAACTCATCTTTTTATGCTTAAAGAAGTTATCTACAGTCATGTTGGTGATTAAAAACAGTTTTCATTAAAAATAATTGATGGTGTGTGGAAGGACATTCTTTTAAGTTTTTTTTTTTTTTTTTGGTATGAATTTAATGAGACGCTCAACGCCAGGAGCTGGGCGAAGCCACGCCGGGTCAGATAGATAGACAGACAGATAGTCGGGAACGGGAGCTTATATGACTACTTATATGAATTAAATGAGATGCTCCCCACCAGGGACTGGGTGAAGCCGGGCCGGCTCAGACAGACAGACAGACAGATAGACAGAGAGACAGACAGTTATCTAAAGGCATATGCGTTATAATCTTCTCCCCTCTCCCTCCTCCTCCTCCATTCTCTTCCTCCTCCTTCTCCCTCCTCCTCCCTCTTCCTCCTCCTCCCTCCTCCTATCTCCTCCTCCTCCTCGCTCTCCTCCTCCTCCTCCTCCTAATCACTCCTCCTCCCTCCTCCTCCGCCCTCCTCCTCTCTTCTTCCTCCTCCATCCTTCCTCCTCCTCCTCCCTCCTCCTCCTCCCTCCTCCTCCTCCCTCCTCCTCCCTCCTTCTCCTCCTTCCTCCTCCTCCTCCTCCCTCCTCCTCCCTCCTCCCTCTACCTCCTCCCTCCTCCTCCCTCCACCTCCCTCCTCCTCCCTTCACCTCCCTCCTCTTCCTCCCTCTTCCTCCTCCTCCCTCCTCATCCTCCCTCCTTCTCCCCCTCCTCCCTCCTACTTCTCCCTCCTCCTTTTCCCTCTTCCTCCTCCCTCCTCCTTTTCCCTCTTCCTCCTCCCTCCTCCTCCCTCCTCTTTCTCCCTTCGCCTCATCGCTCCTCCTCCCTCATCCTCTCTCCTCCTCCCTCTCCCTCCTCCCTCTCCCTCCTCCTCCCTCTCCAACCTCCTTCTCCCCTCCTCCCCCCTCCTTCTCCTCCCTCCTCCTCCTCCCTCCTCCTCCTCTCTCCTCCTCCTCCCTTCTCCTCCTCCCTCCTTCTCCCTCCTCCTCCCTCCTCCTCCTCCCTCCTCCTCCCTCCTCCTCCTCCCTCCTCCTCCCTCTTCCTCCTCCTCCCTCTTCCTCCTCCCTCTTCCTCCTCCTCCTCCTCCTCCACCCTCCTCCTCCCTCCTCCTCCCTCTTCCTCCTCCCTCTCCCTCCTCCTCCCCCTCCCTCTCCTCCTAATCCCTCCTACTCCTCCCTCCTCCTCCCTCCTCCTCCTCCTCCCTCCTCCTCCCTCCTCCACCTCCCTCTTCCTTCTCCCTCCTCATACTCCTCATTTTTCTTCTTCTGCTGCTGCTGCCGCCGCTCCATTTACCCAAGTTAATTGTTGGGGGAAGATGTAAAGATCTTTCAAGTGCTCTTTCTAATGCTTTTTGTAAGTTGACAGACAGACAGACAGACAGACAGACAGACAGATAGATAGATAGACAGACAGACAGACAGACAGACAGACAGACAGACAGACAGACAGACAGACAGACAGACAGACAGACAGACAGACAGTCGGGAACGGGAACGAGAACTTATATGACTACTTATATGAATTTAATTAGATGCTCCCCACCAGGGGCTGGGCGAAGCCGGGCCGGGTCAGCTAGTACTTTATAAATCTAACCATACCTATCTATACCTACAATACTTCGCGCCACTACCACAAAACTGTGATGGAAGTTCGCTGCAAAGTTTGAATAATATCATGACGGAAACCGGAAGTAGTGTGCCTTTAACAGTACTTGTAGCCTACGTTGTGGTTGGTTAGCAGCTATTTGTACGTATGATCCACGCATCACTTGTTGCTATAATAGTGGGGTAGGGCCTCGATAGCTGAAGTCCTGTTTGTTTTCTCTACGCGACCTCGGCGTATGCAACAGTTTTGCAGATTGGTGAAAATAAGAAATTATATTAAAGACGTCGTTTGGGAGATTGCTTCTTATACTTTTGTATAACTTATTCTTGTTTGATGAGTATTGGTTATTTATGAATGGGAGTGATTCCGGGATGGGTTCCTCTTTCAGGACAATGTTAACTCGCCGAGGTCTTGTCGGATAAGGGTGATAAGCAGAAGTTTTCGTGCGCACGATTGGCGTATTAAGAATATCTCGGCATCTTACTTTCAATGATATCACAACGTGATGGCATCCCTCTCAATCAGTATAACATGACAGTAGATTTCTTTTTACGCCAACCTCATTGGAAATATGTAGTTCGAACACTTTCCAAAGCAGTAGTCGAAAATTTAAAAAAGACAAATACCTTACAGCATGAGTACAGTCCAACATATTCTCATTAACAAGAGAAAGCTGGCTTAACAGATGGGTAAAGGCAACAACAGACCAAACTCTTATTAATGAAATATCCCAACCATAAACCAATGATATACAAGTGGGAAGATAACATCAAAAGATGGACGAACATCAGCCTGACAGGTCAATTAGCAGTTATCAGTTATCAGTCGGGGTAGCTTCATTGCATTCCGGACAGGTCCATAGGTGCTCAGATCCTCCCCCCACCATATGCATCAGCGTTCGGTGGCTAATAGTGCCAGTTCTATGTTGGTTGACGAGGCACCTCGTTTTCCCGATGCACCTCTCGTGTCTGGCCGTACCAATTCTTACTCCCAAGTCTTTCATCCTGGACAGCGATGTGGATTCATTGGCATCAAAGTCCTCTGTTCTCGACATATCTTTAAGGACGTTAAAAACATCGGCACGATCCATGGGCTGGCCATCTGCAGGGTGTGCAGAGCCAGCCAGTTTATCAGCTCGTTCATTTCCCTCGACTCCCGCATGTCCCGGTACGAAGATGAAGGTGACTTTACGGACCACAGACTTCCGCAGCAATTCAGTCCACTGTCTACGTACAGATCCAGCTTCGACCTTCCGAATCATTCTCAGCCTGACAGAATGTACAGTCAAGGCGAGAAACAGACAGTGTTGGAGATCCATTGCAGCCAAATTTCATTGTGGAGACGGCACCTGATTGATTGATTGATTGATTGATTGAAATCAGTGATAGCATCGATGATTTTAGCATGAAAAGCCAGTCTAATATTCCAGCTTCAAACGTGCATGTCAGCGCCAATAAACATATAAATCACATCAGTCCTCGACATGCAACCCCCGTGCAGACATTGTCCTCATCATTATGAAATCGCAGATCGTCGTCTCTTGAATGAAACATCCTGATATTTTACACGCTAGGGAAAGCTTCTACAGGAGTCTGCAACTGTTGCTAGCTCACTCGGTGGGTCCCTGTGACTATTGACCACTGTAACGTGCGTTTAAAAAAAATGCAAATCGGAGGTTAACGCACGAGTTAGGAATTTGCTAATGCTAGCAAGTTAACGGGGTCATAGAAGAATATGGAAATGTGAGGCCAGGAGGGTTAATTCACAATCGTCAATAAAATGGGGTAGGTGTCACACAAAAATCTTGGAGGTCGATCGATGACAGAATGTCGCGCCAAAACGTCTACAAACAGCCGGCATTCTTTTCATGTGTTGTTGATCGAGGGAAGACTGAGGCGCCATAAGTCTGCAAGCGGCAGCCAGCCTTTGATGTGGTAGACGGACTGTCTGGATGTGGGTCAGCAGGATCTTTAGTTGTGGGGGGAAAAGTTCTCTAGATCACAGACAGGAGACTTTCCCGGATGAAAGGTACAGCCAATCTGTTGTTGACATGAAGTCGGAAAACGGAGAGAGAAAAATAACTTCTAGACTGTCTAGTGTCTAGACAGTTTTGTGACGTCAGTTAGACCCAGTATTAAAACAGTTGAGGTAAACAACTTTGGGGTTAGTCGACCAAACGTTGTGAAGCGCTACGGACGTGTGCAATATTCTTAGTTTGTTTCTAGAGAGAGACTATAGTGTCTAATGTTGATTAGTGTCGTGGAATACTGAGAGTTAATGATTCCCAGATGGACGACTGTATACACCGACCACCCAGGTAGAAGAAGGGTTAACCACCGAAGCAGTAAGGGTACCAAACAACGGGTTAACCAGGCATGTGTTTATAGGTCAAGACAGACGGGGTCGCTAACCGCACAGGTGGACGGTCGAGTGGAAAAATTGGTTTGGGACAAAGGCAGACAGTGTTGTGGGACAGCATGTTGCGGTATGGAACGGAAAAGATTCAGATCTGTAATTTTCCACTAACTGTGATAATGCAGTCTGGATGTGAGGTGTCCAGCAATGTCAAGGACTATGCGGCAAAGATGACCTATAAAAGAGTGGCTACGTCTTTGTGTCGAGAGAGTGTGATTCTTGGGTTTAAGGAGACAAAGGATTATGGAAAGGGATGTGCGGCGTTCAGAAGAACGTTTGTGTATTTATGGTGCATTAGTACTCCCAATTCAGTAAAGGATGTTTATAAGGTTTCCATACCCGTTGGGACTTATCCACTAAGATATAACACAGATGGCTGTGGTCAAGATCACCCAGTGTTGATAAACCACAAGAAAGCACTTTAAAGTAATAAAGCACGACACTTGTGCATAAGAAAGGAAAGAAGTGTAGAACTTGTACAGGACAGAGAATGGACAATAGAGATCATTTAAACTAATAGAAAAACTCAAATGACTCAGTATCGAAGAGTTGCAAGGGGCATACAAAGTGCCTATACCAATTAAGAACTATCCAGTGTAGAACTTGTACAGGAAAAAAAAATAGAATACGAGAAACTCGATGTGTTTTCCAGGATGGAATTAAGAACGCTATAAGATAAGAAAGACCATTCCGTTTAAGCTGACAGCATATGGTGATCGGGTTAAATACATTCATACAGTGGTGAACATTTTTTCATTACAAAAAACGGATATATCTACAGACTCAAGCAGACGGAGCTGTCAGGGTGAGATCTTTCCGTTGTATCTATGTAATGTCCGGTACTCTAGCTGAGAGAAGAGACGAGAGAAGACACGGAGACTATCTATCAACATCTTATCTGGCATCCACACTAGAAGAACATACCAACTACAAAGACAATATCCATACATACACCAGACATAGTTTTATTAATAAATCTTTTATCTTATCGTTGAAAGGAACTGTTGTCGGAGTATGTGTTGAGGGAATAATAGAGAGAGAGAAAGAAAGAGATATATGGAATGGAAGACAGAAGAGAGGAGTGTAGACCAAAGTCGGTCAATAATCCCAACAGATACTAAGTTTAAAGATGTGCTTGTTGATTCCAATCTCCTCTCGGGACATTAACAGGACATAATTGGTGGAGCAGCGGGGTAGGAAAAATACCCATATGACCTGGGCATAACATGGCATATGCATAAAGGGGTACGTGCATGTTGGCACAGGCATAGCGGAGTACCTGCATGTTGGGACATACTGATTGAAAAGAAAAAGAAGTATATATTGATGACTTTTAATGGAAGGACGTCCATTGGATATATGGTGCCATTACATTTATGGTAGAAACATTTCATTAACGCTGGTGACTTTACAGTGGGAAAGTTCCAGACAGAGTGAATGTGGATAGGTGGTAAGACACATTACATACCTAGTCACACGGTCACACGTCTACATAAGTCTTTATCCTATATCTCCTCTTGTGGATGAGAGAGTGGTTGTGATGTACTGTGTGGTGTTGTAGATTTATAATATTAGATAGACATAGATTAATGATATAGGGTCTAACTGGAATATAATTGTATAGTGAGCACTTCTTTACTGCCTTGAGGTGTCTTTACTCAACGTGCTGACTTATCTGCTGTAACTATGGCAACTCCCAAACTAACTACCGCCGAACTGAGGGCAAACGGAGAGGAAATTGGGTTGGCTGGTTCAAACTTAACTGATTACATACAGGAAAGAGAGCGAGAGATTCGTCAAGCGGAACGAGAAGATCGGAAGGCCGAGTTGGAATTGAGAAGAATAGAGGTGGAGGCCAAGCGACTAGAAAGGGATCAGGAGACCAAGCGACTGGAAATGGAACAAGAGGCCAAGAAAATGGACCAGGAGACCAAGAAACTGGAAATGGAACAGACTGCCAGGAGACAAGAAATGGAACATGAATACCGCTTGAAAGAGTTAGAACTCAAGACACAAACTAAGGGTGAAATAGATGCAGCAGAAGGAAGTTCTTCGTCACCTGGTGCAACCCACATGAGTGGGCATGGTTACCATGCCATGAAGTTTCCCTTAGCTGTCTACGATCAGTCTAAGGAACGCTTTGACCAGTACGCATCTCGTTTCGAAGCAATGTCAGTCGCTATGGGGCTGGATCGGAGCAGATGGGCTCTTAAACTATCCCAGGGATTAATCGGTTCGGGATTTGATGTGTACACACGCTTACCATCAGGACAGGAAAATAATTACCAGGAATTAAAAGCCGCTTTGATGAAACATTTTGACATCACAGCACAAACGTATCGGAAGAAGTTTAGATCGTCTAGACGAGAGCCGGGAGAACTATTCGCCGCCTACAGTCTGAGGCTGAAATCCTATCTACAGAAATGGATGGACTTGGCAGAATTCAAGAGGGATTATGAGAGTCTCGAAGAGATGATGGTGGTCGACCAGATGCGAAAGCAAATGTCGAAACCTCTCAGAACCTTCTTGGGAGAACAAGGGGCGGAACGGATTGATGTTGTGAATAAGCTGGCGGAACGATTCGTGGAAGTACATGGTGAAACTGAGGAACTAAGTACACAAACCAAAGGTCAGGAGAAACCAGAGAAAAAGAAACCTAAAAACTAGGAAGGAGAAAAAGTGGAACCTTATAAAAAGACGTCAACGGAGAGTTCCGAGAAGGTGAAGGAAGGAACCAAGAACACCTTGAATTGTCAAGCGAAACGACAGTGGTCTGAGAAGTGGTGTTCATTTTGCAAGGCGGCCTCTCACAACACCAAAGACTGCAGATCGAAACCTAAAAGTTCTTACTTCGCAGCATGCAAAGTGATTCCTACATCGGTGATCACAGACAAGGCTGAGGTCGGCGAAGGAGAAAGGAACAAAAAGGACACACGGAAACCTAGGAAGGGAACAGGGTGCACTCACTACCAGTCGACAACACATAATACTGTGGACTGCGGATGCAAGGCAAACGACGCCAATTGCATAACCAACCTCGAGGAATTAAAAGAGGAAGGCAAGGAAACGGTCAAGGAGATGAAAGACACTCAGGACCAAGAGAGACCACCTGCGGTTGAACTGATTGAAGTCAATGGCCAACAGGTTGCTTGTCTCTACGATACAGGTTTGGATGGGGAAGCGGTGGTGGACGCCAGCTTGGTAAGCCCAGACCAACTTACAGGGGAGACCATAGAGATACAGCCGGCAATGAGGAGTGCTGTTACCATGACGCTGCCAATCGCCAAGGTGGAGATTAAATCCAGGTACGTCACGGGCATTATTCCTGCGGCTGTATTAGCTGACTCCCTATTCCCAATGATCATTGGCACGAAATATGTCTTTTTGGGGATGCCCAAACAGCCAACCCACAAGGGAACAGTAGTCAGTGGATCGCAAGGGAAGGAAAAAGAGGCAGAGACACTATGCGACAACTCAGGGATAGGAGAATTGCATACTGCCCAGAGGAAGGATACTACGTTGCATCCTTGCTACAGGAAGCTGCAAAGAAGTGCTGAGCCACCAGAACGGGGACAGTACTTTCTGAAGAATCAACTACTCTATCGGAGAGCTGGGAGGGGAGATAACCTGCATGAGCAGTGGGTGGTTCCAGAGACCCACCGTCCTCACATTCTTCAGAGTGGACACATCATAGGCGAGAATCGACATATGGGTGTCAGAGAGACCTTGCAGCAAATATCCGGCCATTATTGCTGGCCAGGAATGACCGGAGATGTACGCCGGTGGGTGAAGTCTTGTTCGGAGTGCCAGAAAGCACCACCCAACAAGCGAATTAAGAGGAAACTAGCTCTTAAAGTGGAAGACAAAGTGGAAGTGTGGAGTCCAGCAGAGACCAATATACTCCAAGTAGGATGGAAAGGACCTTATCCTGTGGAAAAGGTGGTGTCCAAGAACATCTACAAAATACGGATCGGGGAAGAGAAGAAAAATCTCCCTAGACATCTCATTAGGAAATATGAAGAGAGATCCGGGAGCAAAGCTTCGCAGTTTATGGTGATGGCAGCCATTGGGACAAAGGTTACCAGTCCAGACGAAGACCAGAGATCGCCAGTACAACATAGGAGGGCCTATGGGACAGTACGTGATAGGTCAGATTTACCCAACGACAGGAGGAGGGAAATCACAAGTCAGGGAAAGGACAAGAGTGAAAGTTTCACCGGTAACCAAGTTCAGAAGGGGTGGGTAACGTCGGGAAAAGCGAGAATTACCCAGGACTCCAACCGAAGATTGGCTGACCAGATACAATATCGCCCAAGATGGTCCTGGAAACAAAAGCCCAGGAGGTTTGGGAAAGACGACTCGGTCCAACGAGGACGAGGCGAAACATCCCCAGAGGCAAAGCCGGGGGAAACCAAGAGGACATGGAAGCAGTGTTACAATCAGGATGGGACAATCCGTCTGTATTGTGAGCCGTCGCTGACGCAAGTCGAAAGTAGGTCGACGGAACGTACAGGAGCGAGGAGCCAACACTAGTTTCAGTCGTGAGTAGTATAGTAGGGTGTCAATTAGAGCGCCTACTGGATAATGATGGGAGCCATGTGAGGATCCAATCATATCATCAACACGTGATGTTAATAGCTACTTCGCAGAAGCTCAACGCACGGTGGATGTGATGGACGTTGTTGCCGCAACTGGACTTCACAGTAGAATACATCCTTGGTAAGGAAAATGTAGGAGCAGATTTATTATCCAGACATCTAGCTCCGGAGGAAGAAGACTAGGGTTGTGGATCATGGGAATCAAACCTACAGTGAGAAAGATTCGACGCGGTCTAATCTCTTAAGAGGGGGCCTATGTCGTGGAATACTGAGAGTTAATGATTCCCAGATGGACGACTGTATACACCGACCACCCAGGTAGAAGAAGGGTTAACCACCGAAGCAGTAAGGGTACCAAACAACGGGTTAACCAGGCATGTGTTTATAGGTCAAGACAGACGGGGTCGCTAACCGCACAGGTGGACGGTCGAGTGGAAAAATTGGTTTGGGACAAAGGCAGACAGTGTTGTGGGACAGCATGTTGCGGTATGGAACGGAAAAGATTCAGATCTGTAATTTTCCACTAACTGTGATAATGCAGTCTGGATGTGAGGTGTCCAGCAATGTCAAGGACTATGCGGCAAAGATGACCTATAAAAGAGTGGCTACGTCTTTGTGTCGAGAGAGTGTGATTCTTGGGTTTAAGGAGACAAAGGATTATGGAAAGGGATGTGCGGCGTTCAGAAGAACGTTTGTGTATTTATGGTGCATTAGTACTCCCAATTCAGTAAAGGATGTTTATAAGGTTTCCATACCCGTTGGGACTTATCCACTAAGATATAACACAGATGGCTGTGGTCAAGATCACCCAGTGTTGATAAACCACAAGAAAGCACTTTAAAGTAATAAAGCACGACACTTGTGCATAAGAAAGGAAAGAAGTGTAGAACTCGTACAGGACAGAGAATGGACAATAGAGATCATTTAAACTAATAGAAAAACTCAAATGACTCAGTATCGAAGAGTTGCAAGGGGCATACAAAGTGCCTATACCAATTAAGAACTATCCAGTGTAGAACTTGTACAGGAAAAAAAAAATAGAATACGAGAAACTCGATGTGTTTTCCAGGATGGAATTAAGAACGCTATAAGATAAGAAAGACCATTCCGTTTAAGCTGACAGCATATGGTGATCGGGTTAAATACATTCATACAGTGGTGAACATTTTTTCATTACAAAAAACGGATATATCTACAGACTCAAGCAGACGGAGCTGTCAGGGTGAGATCTTTCCGTTGTATCTATGTAATGTCCGGTACTCTAGCTGAGAGAAGAGACGAGAGAAGACACGGAGACTATCTATCAACATCTTATCTGGCATCCACACTAGAAGAACATACCAACTACAAAGACAATATCCATACATACACCAGACATAGTTTTATTAATAAATCTTTTATCTTATCGTTGAAAGGAACTGTTGTCGGAGTATGTGTTGAGGGAATAATAGAGAGAGAGAAAGAAAGAGATATATGGAATGGAAGACAGAAGAGAGGAGTGTAGACCAAAGTCGGTCAATAATCCCAACAGATACTAAGTTTAAAGATGTGCTTGTTGATTCCAATCTCCTCTCGGGACATTAACAGGACAATTAGCATCGGCGGACATTTAACCATTGTGTTATTCAATAGTCTCAATTTCAAGCAAGAATAAAAATATGGTATTTAATTAATTAAATAAACCTACATTAGATTATTCTTAGGAATCGAGTGTAGTAATGTGCGTTGATAGAACGTATTATAAGAGCGTCGGCAACAGTAGCCTATCGCGTAGCTTAAACTAGCTGGTGTGAGATATAATTTAACTGAGTGAGTTAAGGGCAATGTAGTGGGATGATATTTAGGGAGATTGAGGATGGTTGAAGGGGGAATGAAGGAAATGTCAAATGGTAGGATCTTCCAGTAGGACATCTGCTGGGTTTCTGCCCTTTTCCTTTAGTCTTTCCTTGTCTTACCATGACTCAGACCGGTATGATGAGCTCCTCGGCCTTATGACGGAGTTTGGTTCTCTGTTATATTTCTGAGTGCGGCCGGTGGCCTACACTCACCTAATAAAGGTTGGAATCGGGTTGCTCTCACCAGGTGTGTTCTCTCTTCAACAGGTTCCACCATTGTACCACCAACTAGAAGAAAGTCATGGCTCGAGTACTGAAGGCAGAGTTTACTGAGAGACCTTTGCACTGGGCTCATAACCCAGAGGGTCTGCAGGAACCTGGTCTCTGCTGAGCAGGAAAGATGATAATATAAAAGTGTTTTTCTAAGTGATAGTTTACATCACCTTAAAACCAAGACACTGACAACAACATCAGTACCAGGAACAATAGTAGATACACAAATACCTGGAATATTTAACATTGAGTGTTAACATTGGGGGAATTCCAGTCATTCCTAATTACCGGTGTGTGTTAAAATTGGGGAATTCCTACAACGAGTGAAATACTAACATTTAGTTTTTTCCAAAAGTGACAGTAACATTAATTTTAGGATTCTCGGATCCCAGAACTTGTAGGAACACTGTGTGTGTTAGATTGATGATTAATATTGGACTGTTTCCACTATTGATGACCAATCATCTGGATTGTCCAAGAGCTATCAGAGGAAGTCGACACTTGGTCTGAGAGACACATCATTTGGGTGAGGTTTTCTGTCCATCATATATGGTGCTGTTCTGTGGCCAACACAGTGAGGAAACAGACTTTGCTCCTGAACTATTCGGTCTGACTCTACATACACACTAGATTATACGACAGACATTCTACACCTACACTTTGCACATACATGACACTTTTCTTTATTAAATTGGTTTGTCAGTTTTTTAAAGCTTGTGTTGTGTGAGTATGTTTTGGAAAAGAATGAGAGGGGGCATGGTCCATTGGTAAGAGAGAGAGAGAGAGAGAGAGAGAGAGAGAGAGAGAGAGAGAGAGAGAGAGAGAGAGAGAGTGACTGACGGGGTGTTGTGGACAGAAAGCTGGGAGATCCTCAGGATAAGGATTTGGGGTTAAAAGGATGTCGGTGATGATTCTCCTCACCCCAGGGACGACACTTATATAAAATACGACAGTAGGCTCAAACAAAGTGTTGGTTAAGTCAACGAATGGGAGAAACCCCTAAACAGGTGGTTAGGATATATCACAGAGATGTCAGTCGAAGTCACATATGCGTAGAAGCAAAGTAATAGCTCAGTAATTTTAGATTGTTACAACACGTGCAGAGTTAAGAGGAAATCACTAATGAGAAGCGAATACGTGACAGGAAACCTAGAAACAAGGAAGATTCTAAATGTAATTTTCATGGGAACTGATAAGTGGGATCAAGAGGTTAATGGTGTGTTTGGTGGGAGGTCTGGAAAGAAGGAATAAATAGACAAGTCTGAAAATTGAGGGACAGTTGAGTTTTGAGCCAGACAGTGGAGGTCTGAGTTCTGGGGAGTTGAATGGTGACGTTAGAGAGAACTCCGCCTTGTGCTTTCAGTGATCGTAATTCTGGGGCTAAGTATTTGAGACTTAGCCCGGCTTTCAGCGGCGATAGTGTTCGAGGCTACGTGCAGGATAATAACTAGCTAGCCGGTGTCGGGGCTGAGGAGGAAATCTCAGCCAAGAGCGTATTCTACTCAAAGTGTTCTTTGAGTGTACTCTACTTGTGCAGATACAATATATCTATATTTAATGCTGAAGTGTTCCTGAGGAATAGTATCGTATCGAGTGTGTTCAAATTAAAGTATTATGTGCGCAGCCTGGTGTTTGATATTGATTCATCGTGGTTGATCAGTCGTCCAACACAACATTCACACAGACATCCTCTAGGCACAACCATAGCCACGTCTTTATGTCCAGTCACCTTGTGAAAACCACATCGCCCACGGTCTATCGATAGGTTTATAAAGTATTTGCTGCCACCAATATCCAATTGCCGGCTTCGTGGCTTAGAGGTTTGACTTTTCTCCGTAATCTCGTATACTCTCGTCGGTAACGTGATGACGGTGAGAATCAGCAGTGGTTCGAATCGCATCGGTAACTTACGGGGTATGTGAGCCGGCCGCTCAAAAAGCAATGGCAAACTACTGAGCGTAATCTTGCCAAGAAATCAACATACAGCTGAAAGATGCTGGTGTTGACAGCAATGTCCGGTAAAGGATATGCAAAAAAAAAAAAAAAAAAAAATATCCAATACTCATCTAGGCGTGTAAATTGGTTCTTTACTTTACTTTAAAGTTCTGATATATGGAAGTAAATCATGGACAGTTAATAATAAAATTAGTAAGTAATTATTTAGAGGCTGTTGCGATGCAGTTCTATAGAATAATGACCTTAGACAAACCAAACTACTCATATTCTATGTGTGTTTTTCCAGCTTATAAATAAAGATACATTCATTGTTTTGCGCACATTGAAGTATGGGAAAGAAGTAGAGACTTTTTTTAAAAATCATAATCTCCGAGCTAGGGGCGCTTTCCTGCAGTCACAATCTCTTGCAATTTCTGTCTCAGATTATTTGGCTCTATTCTAAACTCTACACAATCTAGTTCTCATCAGTGCAATTCTGTCTCAGATTATTTGGCTCTATTCTAAACTCTACACAATCCAATTCCCATCAGTGCAGTTCCACGCCGCTCTGTATGTAACTAAAATTAGTTGCGTGTCCTTTACAGGACATTGTCACCAGCCCCAGCATTTATTGACTGCTTATGATTTACTTGACAATTTTACGTTCAATGGTTTGCAGTTGCTTCCTGAACGACTGATATCTCATACAGTCGACATCAACGCAAAGTGATCTGCTTCCAAATCGATTGTGGCTGATTTCGAACCCTCGACTCGATATGTCGGGGCTTTGGGAAACTGCGTTCAGTATCCCCCAAGCCACAGAAACCGACAGTGTGTAATTATGCCAACAATAACCAGAAGTACATCTAATTTACATTTACATTGTACCGATCCTTTCGCACGGCTTGACGAGTGTTGGATATAGAGTTAGTCAAATATTTCATAGACCAATCAAAACTCGATGGCTGATGTAGCCAGTATTATGCCAGTCACCTTTACTTCCCAGAATATTTCCTGGAGCCTAATTTTGTGTTGGGTCGACCTGGGATCTCAAGTCATTTAAAACAATAAAGACTCACCATGATGGTGTTTCGAACACATGACTACCCGGGCAGGCTAGCAATAGTTCTAGCCACTGCGTCACCGCGGCTCCCCACCTTTACTCTTGTGCTTACAATAAACGACAACAAAAACAAATAACTGTGAAGATACAGTGTACGTGTTAATAGACACAAAACAAAGGAACCCACAAGCATATCGGAAGCACAACGTGCACACATACACAAACGCACACAATGCATCAATGTTCTACAGATGTAGTAATAAACATGGTAGCAATCACGGTCCAATAAATCACACAAGAGGAGTTGCTTGTGGCGTCAGTATCCACATCTTGTAACAGATGGTGATATCCCCATTTCGTATTCAACGTCTCCTTTAACCTTGCTTGGGTTATTGAATCAGTGCTTCTCAAATGGTGCCCTGTCAGTAGCTTTCATGTGTTGTAGAATTTTCAAATTCAAACAATGATTAAGAAACCAGTACATTTTGTGAGATAGTTTCATCAATAAACGTATCAGGAATTTCTTGATGCGCAGATCGGAGCACCAATGTACTTGTGCAATGAAGATAATCAATGGAAAACTGGTAACTGATATCAGAAATGCAATATTCACACTGCAACTTCTCGTGGAGAGATGTACAGGGGAAACAAAACATCGCTAGTTATGTTTCAAGGACTATTCAAGAGATTTTAACTTCAAACAGTCAGCTTCAATTGAGTGCCAGGCCACGCGGGTGTAACAAGAAAGGAACAAGAGATAGACTTAAGAGCTGGACCACTGTGGGAAGAGGGCGAGCAATGGACCGGACTGATATAATGAATACCCTCAGAAAAGCAGGACGATTAAATGTATCAAGTGATGACTGCCGGGAAGGTTAACCCGGTCAACAAATGCCCGCAGAAGTAGGATGTGTCGGCCTAACGGCGCAAGAACGTAGCTCTGCTGTAAACAGGCACAACGCAATCACGTCTGAAAAAAAAACTCCGGATGAACGCAGAAGAAGAAGAAGTGATGACTGTGAATCTACAACCTGGAGCAGATTGCAAGACTAATCCACAATGCAGGGGACAAAAAAAAAGAATAGTCAACCAATATAGGACTGATGTCAACGACCGCTACACGCTGAAAGAGACTGTTAGGGGGAGCTCCCTGGATTTATTGATTGCAGGGTTCGATTTGCAGTGAGGATAATCTGACGAATAAATAATTAACTAATTCACTGCCAAAGAAAAAGTAAGTTTCTACCAAACATGGTGCACAAACATTTGAACCAGCATAATGTACATTTCGATTCAATGAGCATTGAAATTGTGGAAGATAACACGAAACAAAAACAAATAACACAATGTCCCTAGTATGACGATATATCGTCCTTCTGTCCACAAGGGAGGTCACATTTAACGATAATATATCGTTGGCACTGAATCAGTTATCTGACATAACTAGCATATAATGTGGCGACTAACTCACACACTAGCTAACTAACTAACTAACTAACTAACTATCTAACCAAAATAACTAACTAACTTTTTGACAACAATAAACATCAAGATCTTGTCTACATTTTGCATGAACTTGAATATTTCTTCAAAGAGCTTAGGGTAACAGGGATTACATATTGTGAGCAGGAATCAACCAGCAGAACTGAAGGAGTACAATTAAAAAACAACGGTAAAGGTGCAAACATTATATTTGGAGCGTTCATTTGAAATCCATTCGTACCGCACCGCGCGTAATTGCGTACGTTGAACATGATCATGTCATAGTCATGTGATAAGTACTGACCAATGAATAAAAGAGCACGTGCTTATCGTCTCATGATGCATAGGTTCTGTTTCTGACCGCTAAGAAAATGGCCAGGTTGATCCAAAATCCGTCCAAAGAATCTCAAAGAGTGGTGATTCAGTTTCTTTCATTTGAAGGATGGCGACCAGTGGACATTCATCGAAGAATGCAGGCAGCGTACGGTAACAAATGTGTGTCGAAGACAACAGTGACAGACTGGGTACGAATTTTTCGGAAAGGACGTCAGTTCACGGCAGATCTTCGACGGCCGGGTCAAGCGCAAATTGGTGCTACAGAAAAAAACCATCACCAAAATTGATGCAGCAGTACAGATGAACCATTGTCGAAGCATACGTTCGCCAGCGAAAGAATTTGATGTGTCAACTGGGACAATTCAAAAGATCGTTCGTAAGAAACTGCAATATCGGAAGGTGTGTTCACATTGGGTGCCACGGATGTTGATCGACCACCAAAAAGAGGAACGCACGGGATGGTGTTTGAACCACTTGCTGCGTTGCCATATCACTCGATCACCAGAGTCGTGGATCAGTTCCGTGTTCCTGTCTCGGCCATGCCACGTGGCCATGCCATCCAGGTATTTACTTCTCGGTACTTTCCTTGGTCTCTTCCCTTCGATCTTGAAAGTCGTCACCAAGTTCTCCAAGTCATTTCTTCTCATAACATGCCCACAAAATTTTGACTGTCTACGTCTAATGTCTCTAATCAGTTTACGATCTTCATTTGTTTATTGAAGGACTTGTTCATTGGTTTTTCTGTCTGTCCATGGTATTCTTTGCATTTTCCTCAGAAACCACATTTCCACAGCCATCAGCTGTTTTTCATCTTGACTGCTCATTGTCCATGCTTCACATCCATACAAAAGTGCACGTTCTATGTAGCACTTCAACACTATTTTTCTCGTTTCAATTGATAACTTTTTATTGGTCAGTATGTTTTTCATCTTACTAAAGGCTACTTTTGCCATGGCAATTCTTGTTCTAATCTCTTCAAGGCATCTCCCATCAGATGTTATGACTGTGCCGAAATATCTGTACCGATTAACTTGCTTAAGAATATGCCCATTTACTCGTATATCACATTGTGGTATTTACTTCTTCCCAGTGACGACCATAATCTGTGTCTTCTTAATATTCAGTTCTAACCCTAGTTGTTCACTGTGTGCAACAGCTGCATCTACTAAATTTTGCAGGTCCTGTTCATTGTCTGCAATCAAGACTGTATCTATCATCTGCATATCTAACGTTATTGATGTATCCTAACCCAATGTTGATTCCTTCCATATTTTCTACAACAAATTATTAATATATTAAAGTCGACGCGCACACGCTTAATCGCTGCTACCACAGAGGTTGGCGAAGGGGTTACGGACGCTGTTCGTAATCCCGCATACCTATGTTCGAAACACAGCTGTGGGCGATTTGGCAGGAGACCGCCTTACGTTGTTGTTGTTGTTGTTTTTTTTTTTGGTTATGAAATGGTATAGGTGCCGGTTGTTCAGAAAGCAATGGCAAACTACTGAACTTAAACTTGCCTAGGAATCACGAACAGCCAAACAATGTTGGGGTTGACTGTTATGTCATGTAAAGGATATGTAACTAACTTTTAACCGCAGAAGTGGATTATTGTCACACGACGATCAGTCGAACTTAAATATTGACTTCTCGTCATTGGCTTGGGGTCGTTAATTACAAATAATTTAGAAGGCGGATGCCTGATGGTTAGGGACACTGGTAATAGGGAAAGCTTCATTCATCATATGCCATGCCGGTAAGCGTGGGTGGTCATAATTCGATATTTTGCTCGATCACCAGAGTCGTTGATGAGCTCTGTGTTCTTGTCCCTACCATGCCATGTGGTCAAGCCATCCAGATATTTATTTCTCTGCCTTAGCCTTGTTCTGTTCCCCCTCAATATTGCCTGGTATCACAAAGTTCTCCAGTGTACTTCTTCTCATAATGTGCCAACAAACAATTTGACTGTCTACGTCTAATTTCTCTAATCAGTTTGCGGTTTTCATTTGCCTCTTGTTGGGCTTGCTCATTGGTATTTATATCTGTCCTTGGCATTCTTTGCATTTTCCTCAGAAACCACATTTCCACAGACATCAGATGTCAAACACATGTGTATGTAAAGTGCACTTTGACATGTCATAAACGCAATCAACATGCTGTGCTGCACCCACATTTGTATACACCAATCGGCACTTGGTGTGTCACGTGGCCAGTAGCACGCCGGCACTCTTTACCTTCCAAGATATGTCCTGGTACCAGTGTTTCAGTTGGGTTGACCCGACGTGGGGAAGGAATCAGTCACAAGAAGTAGAATCGGTCATCTGTACTTGAATACGATCATAAGTAACCAAACAGACGTTGCGACCAAAGCCTTCGTCAGCACACAAACAAACAACAACAACACTCCGATATAACTACAAACAAACAACAAAAACACGCCGGTATAACTACAAGCAAATCGTAGTCTCGCATATTAGTGCCAGATATTTCTCAAAGAAGGAAACAACAAAAGACAAGAATGAATGGAAATCATTATTCCATTGCACAATAGCGAAGACGTTGGTGTACTGGTTAGCACGTTATGCTGATAATGGTATGAGTGATGTCGGACGTGCGTTCTATCCTAGATCTCGGCGTTGACCTAATCCTCTCTATTAGACAAAGATATGTTTCATCACCTAATGATTCATCTACAGCGAGATACATCTTTAATGCATGAACATTGCCAGGGAATTAAAGTCAGACAAAATATAAACATTCTGACATGCTGAGACAGCAGAAGATACACATGTAAGCATAGCCTGAGACAGCAGAAGACACACATGTAAGCATAGCCTGAGACAGTATTCCCCAAACCACGTTATGCAAAGCTGTGGAGAGGAATGGGGTTTAAGGGTTATCGTTAAACGCCAGCAAAACTGAATTCTAAGGATTGTTTTCAAGGACATACAAATTCCAGCACGCTCTATAAATAGAACACGCTTTAAAATCAATGATGCCATTTAAACCAAAATTACGCTAAACAGCGATATCCTTTGATATCCTCGCCTATTTGCTCTCTTTCTCTCTCTCTCTCTCTCTCTCTCTCTCTCTCTCTCTCTCTCTCTCTCTCTCTTCTCTACTCTCTCTCTCTGTCTCTCTCTCTTCTCTACTCTCTCTCTCTCTCTCTCTCTCTCTCTCTCTCTCTCTCTCTCTCTCTCTCTCTCTAGCGAGATGTAATAATGAGAGAGATCAAAGAAAGGCCAGGAATACGAGATGGAGGCTATAATATAAACAATCTACGCCGTGAGCACAGTATTCACAGCTGAAAACGCAAAAGATCTGCTACAACTTTTGATCATTGTAGTAATAGAGTGCTAAAAAGAACTTTATTGATTATCAAGAAAAAAACACACAAAGACAATGGTTATATACAGGTTAAAGATAACACCAACGTGTGCTACAACAACAGAAGGGACAGCTTTTAGCTAAGATGATAATTTAAATACTCAAGGGCAATTAAAACATCAGATTAAAGATGCGTGGCAGAGATTAAGAGCAGAATACGTCATGCTAAAGCTGCATTTCAGAACATCAAAAGAATTCTATACAGAACGTCACTACCATTGGGTTTAAGAAAAAGAGTGTTGAAATGTGATATAGAACTTATTTTGCTGTATCGCAGTGAACATCAATGAACAAATTAGGAAGCGCTGGGAAACAACGGAGATATGGTTCCTGAGACAAAATACCTTGGAGCTGCCAATACCTTGAACTGCCGGTTCTAGCAACGATTGTCTGGAAAAGGCTACTAAAAGTAGAACATTATAAATAGCTATAAGGAAGTGACAAACAGCATTCTTTGTTCATACACAGAGAAGAAAGGTATTGGGAAAAATCGTGACACAACTGGAAAGATCAGTGCGAATATAGGCAGAGGCAGCCCCAAGATAAATAATGTTAAGTGGACTGAGACGATGACTTGGAGAAATATCATCAGCAGATTTGATCCTGAACACCAAAGGACCGTGATCTGTGGTTAGACATGAACATCTACACCAGTTGAAAGGCAAAGACACACTTACCGAAAATGTATTTGTGCTGCATTCTTCTACACTGATGCGATTGTTCACCAAAAACACAGTGACTACTCCATTACACGCGGAGAGTACAATGTTCGGCAATAAAGTCACAATAAGACAAATTTGTATAGATGTTTGTTTCACTGGGACTACACAGACTAGCATCGCACGTTCCATAAGAATGTGGATGTTGCACAAGACGTAGATAATTGTGGAGAAACATCCCATTACAACACAGAGTAACGCTTCATAGCCGAATAAGAAACCTGCATCAACTTGGGCACAGATGCCACAACCCTTCTTGCGGCCGTACTAACTCCCAATCGTCGAGCGGAACTAGGTAAAACAGGCGCTTCTGTGTTTATAGACTCGAAGTCATCCAAGCCATCTCATGCTCCAAACAGGACAACATCGTCTATGAAATAACTTATGAAATTAGAATGCTTTCCACATGAACAGAACTAAACCATTATGATATCCCTTGAAATGAAAAGTCAGAAGAGCGTGCAAAGGCCAGAGGGTTTCAAAAGTGATAAAGACACTCCTAATACAATCTATGTAGATGACTCGGAGAGAAGAACATGAGAATTACAGACCAGAGCATGACATCACCGGTAAGTAAGACATAAACGTGCAGACCAACATGTTCAAAACTCTAGACAGGACATTGTAAACTCAGATCGCACCTTCACACATTAAATCCATCGTATTCTGTCACTTGCATATGTGAAGCACCAAAACAATTCCTAGAGAAATTCCATTAAAAAAACTGCCAGATTTGCCAGAGAGAGGAAATCTGCTAAAAGGCGCGACCCTTCAAATTATAGTGTTTTTTTTTTTTTTGTTTTTTTTTTTGCCTCAATATAAAATGCAATATCTCAGTAACCATCTGAGGGAAAATGATGAGATTTAGCATATAACCTTATCATTATGTCCACCCAACAAAAAAATTTTTGTTCTGGAGATTGTACAGCAGATTTCAATGTTTGTTTATATGTGGTATATAATTTATGCCCCCCCCCCCCCCCCACCCGCGTTCATTCCATCAATTTAAGAGAATTACCGCTTCAGCAAGACACACACCCGCTGTTTTTGAATTTTGTCTGCGCGGTTTTCGCTTTTGGCAGACTGAGGGAATTTATATGGGGTAGTTCAGAGGTGTCGTCAAACTGTGGGTTCTTTCATGAAACGTGTTTATATATAAATAAACTAGCTGGCTCGGCCCGGCTCCTGGCGGGGATCTATCTATCTATCTATCTATCTATCTATCTATCTATCTATCTATCTATCTATCTATCTATCTATCTATCTATCTATCTATCTATCTATCTATCTATCTGTCACAGCGCCAAACCAATGCACTTAGTTTGGTCTGTGAAAACCGTACGGTCCTGGCCACGCCGGAAACGCCACTTGAAACAAAGACCGGAGGCCATTTTTCCTTGCAGCAGCCAGCTCGGTGTGTGAAGGCAGGTGCTGGGGCCCTGTGTAGTTTTGTGGCCAGCCCGCTTTGAGACAAGATATGTGGGGTTTCCCATCTGTTCATCAGTGAACAACATATGTCAGAAGAAAAAGCCGTAAGTTTAAAATGTTTAATTTAATAAATATTTGTTAAATCGCAGCACACGCCAGTTTACCAACTTGAAAGTGTTTACATGGTGGAACAGGCGTGGGTGAAAAGAATTGCTAGTTAGGTGAGCTTGAAGGAACAAAGAAATACAAACAGATAATGTAGATGAGTATTACTAAAATGAGCTGTTCGAAAGATTGATTTGGTGTCCCTGAAGCTTTACGAAAATAACATGTAACACATAGAGATGTCAGCAATCAGACAATGGTGATGTGAAACATGTAGGATAGGTCATTGATGGCGGTTAAGTATCATAGAGACTGTCATGTCATGCCAGCCATGCTGGCACAAGATTAGTTTGTTGGGAATTATTTTACATGGTTATCCTATAGCATTAATGTGTTACTGGCTAAATAGATATGTGAGAGATTCACCAAAATATGCAATGTGTGGGGTCATAAATTATAGTTAATGAAAAGACTGGAGCCATGCATAACTATGAATGCTTATGAGTAGGGGAAAATAACCATAATATACGTGTAATATTTATAACATGTGTAAAGCAGGGAAGAGTACTTACATGTTATATGTGGCAATGATGGGTTAATGGTTAATATATGTAGTTAGGCCACATAAATAGTAATTGGGGAGAAATGAATACATTGATGCTATGTACTTTTAGTAGGTACACAGTTAACTAGAATAGCCTGAATTAATCACTTCAGTGCCCTTTAATGTTAGAATTATACACAATTTGGCAGTTCAACAATATTCAACATAGTATAGGAACTGGGTGTTCAGCAGTAAGTGAAGTCTGGCATCACATCTGTTACCAGAATGCAGTACTGTTTGTGTAGGTGTATCAAGATGTTGATGGAATCAGTGACTGAGATTCTGTCCTAAGTTAAGCATGGCGGTTGTCGCACGGTGGAGAGGATGTGATTTAGTACTGGGTACCACCCTTCGCAGAGATATTAATATGTATTTGTCGTGTGACATGAAGCGTAAGATGGCAAAATTTATAACCGGTGTATCATAGGAAGAATGGTGGGGAACAGAGCGCACAACTGTACATTTGCTGTCCATTCACAAATAATATTACACTGATTGTGTTGGGCCTTGAATAACACTTATTGGTCATTAGTGTGTAATAATGACATAATATATATAGTACACTGTTTATTATATTAGTACTAATGTTCTGTATCCTGCCATGGACATTGTTGTGCTTGGATCCTGTCTCATATGAATGAGGCACTCTGGCCACTATTTTGTGTACTTTCACTTGGTAATATTGTGTGTTTATTTTATGAGCTACCTTAGGGGCCTCAGAGGATGCCTCAATTGAGTTCCTGTGTAATACTTGTTTATCTTTAACTTTCTGTGAATGTTGTGATTCTTCTATGTGTAAGGTTATATTGTCACATTCTACAAATCTGGTGATTCCACATTGTATGTATGCCTGTTGCTTTCATAGTTAGACATGTTTTGCTTGCTGGTTGTTAGTTTGTAATGCTAATCAGATGCTGTAACTTGCACAGTATCATATTAGTGCTGGTACTCTCCATGCAAACTGGGACATTGTTGGGGTAGTTGTCCAGTGAAGTCCCTATGTTAAGGTAACTTAGTGTCTGATGGTGGCAGAGTTCATAATGTTGTGTATTGTTGCATAGGAGTAAAGTGTACTATCAGATGTGGAGCACAGGAGTTCAACCTGTCAATATATGTTTTATATTAGGGAAAAGAGTACGGTGTGTTAGCAAAACAGTTGCCGGTGTGCGTAACAGTAGAAAGAGAATTGTAGAGCATTAGACTGAAGATATAATAGGTGGTGTTTGATTGGGGCTCCATCATGGACTGAACATTGATAGTGTTCTATGAACATGTGGTTTATAGGGAATACTGTGTTGTTCTGTGTTACCGGTGACTTGGTACAGTTCTGTGTTACCGGTTACTTGGTACAAATTAATGTATAAAATATTCTGCAAGGTGTAGACAGGGAACTGATTATGGGTTCCTTGGTAAATGTAGCTATTTTGGTAGGCAGGGAAGGTAACCCAATTTGTCAGCACACAGATGTCATTCTGGTGTGTGTTAATTGAATCAGTGTTGAGATGTTGTGATTGCTTGCAGTGTCTAATGTTTGTTAGCCAAATCAGTGTCGAGATCTTGCATTTGCTTGTGATGTCTGGGGTAAGTGAATGTTGAGCTGTAGGAGAAGGTGGAGCAGACTGAGATTGTTGCATTAGAAGGTGCTTCGTCCTAGAAATATCAAGTGTAATCTCATGACAGCAGTGGCACAACTTGAGGAGACAAAGTGGGTGATCTGATGATGCAACATTGATTATTTTATTTAACAATTAGAGATGCAGTCATCTTGAAGAAGGAGGTAGCAAAGAATGACCATGACAGACATCAAGGGTTACCTCAGAATAGCAAAATGGATAATTAGATGTGGGGCAGTTATGATCTATGGGTTAATTCAAATGTTATATTGCATGTGCTCATTGCTTCATGTGTTTAATATGTTGTCTTTACCATGATAATCATAGATTGTGTTTTCCATTGTTACAGGAGCGGCTGACTAGTTAGTGTCAGCAGGCCTGGGTTCTTGGTGGGATAGTAAATTGTGTCACAACTCTTTGTTTATGTCGTGTCTTGGGGTTTATGTTGTGTAACCTATGTTTTTGTAGTGCCTTATTGTCTGTGCAGTGTTGCTTGTGTCAAGGTTCTTTATTGTGTCAGTCTAACCAGCTATTGCTTGGAGCACCTGTGTTGTGGTACTTGGTGTACCCTGTTGTCTTAAGTGGTGTTGATTGGTTGGGGGTTATCCACCGTTGTTGTTTGATATATACAGTTGTCTGTTGTATCTGTTATTGCATTGTGTTATCAAACATGTTCAGCTAGAGGAGATAAATAAAGAGCTAATTTTGTACTGTTCTTGATTTGTTTGTTTAGTCTCTTTTAGCGTTTACAACCACTATTTCTACCACAATCTAACACCTTAATCCAATGTCCGGGTCTCAAATATGACAGTTATTGTCCAGAGTTGAGGCCCCTGTCCGAGATCTCGTATATCTTCTTATCTAATTACTATCATCTTTTTTTGTCGGTTGAGGCGGTGTGAGGTTCTCTATCTTTTCACTATTTTTCTTCTTTGGCCGTAACGAAGTCAGAACTACTCTTTACCTCTTAGCACCGTAGTGAAGGAAGCATCAGTCTTTATGATTGTCTCCCTTTGTCTTTTACCCTCGACTACATATCTATCTATCTATCTATCTATATATCTAATCTACCTACCTACCTACCTGCCGGCCGGCCGGCTTCCGACCGACCGACCGACCTACCGATATCTATCTATCTATCTATCTATCTATCTATCTATCTATCTATCTATCTATCTATCTATCTATCTATCTATCTATCAATCTACCTGTCTATCTATCTATCTAATCTACCTGTCTGTCTGTCTTTCTGCCTGCCTGCCTGTCTGCCGGCCTACCCACCCACCCACCCACCTACCGACCGACCGACTTACCGATATCTATCTATCTATCTATCTATCTATCTATATATCTATCTATCTATCTATCTATCTATCTATCTATCTATCTATCTATCTATCTATCTAATCTACCTACCTGCCTGCCTGCCTGCCTACCTGCCTGCCTGCCTGCCGGCCGGCCGGCCGACCAACCGATCGACCGACCGACCTACCGATATCTATCTATCTATCTATCTATCTATCTATCTATATGTCTGCCGGCCGCCCGGCCTACCCACCCACCCACCGACCGACCCACCGACCGACCCACCCACCCACCCACCCAGTCAGCCAGCCAGCCATCCACCCACCCACCCACCTACCTTTCTGCCTACCTACCTTTCTGTCTGTCTGTCTGTCTGTCTGTCTGTCCGCGCTATTAAATATTGATAAAAGTTACTGGAAAAAACGTCAGGACCATGTGTTGAAAGAGGAAGAGGACTAATGGAGAAAGGATGGATTGAATTTTATGCAACCGAGAGCAATCATCAACCTACTGGAATCGTCCGACACAGATTAAGGTCTGAGCAGACCGCAGACCTTAATCTACGTACACACTTACTGGGATATTTTGCTCCAACTATTCAGACGAATTGCAGGCCCTAAACATTACAGCATCAGCATCAGCTGAAGAAACAAGAAGGAAATGAAAAATAAGGTAAGAAATATATTTCTTCTACTTTCCTGTTAATTTACAAATTATTTACCCCGTGCCTCTGTAAATTCTCTGTCTTTACTAATATTATACATTGCACCCCTCTCGGGATTCTCTGTGGTGAAGTGGTCAAGCCGTCTGACTCGGGCTCCGAAGGTTGTATGTTCGATTCCGGGCTGCGTTCTTCATTTCACGAGTGCATTTTTTCGGAGACTCCCGAGGGTCGTCGCTGGAGCTACGGAGTTCGTGCTTTGTGCGACGCTTTCCGCGCTGCGGAAAGAAATTGAGCCATATGGGATAAAAACCCGGTGCAATGCAGCCGACCCTGTCGATTTTAAGCTAGTTCTTTCATTGCACCCACTCCCATACGAATCCGGATACGCCTTTGTGTGTCATCAGAATTGGCAGGTCTCCCATTACCGTAAAAATAACTTTGTTAGCGAGAAATCACTAGTTGTTCAGCAAAACATCAAAGGAATGTCGCCGCTTTCAATGATTTAAGTTGTTTTTGGACCTATCAAAGACATATTCCTTCGGTGGGGGTAAATATAAGACGGCTGGAAAAATTTCAAAACGATGCAACAGACAGTTTTCAAAATAATTGATCGTGAATGAAGGAAAACAAATGTGGACATACTATAGACTACGCGGGCTCAGTGAGGATCTCAAGCTCATAGTTCTGTGTTGTGACCCATGCCGAAATAGACTCAAAGCAAACATTGATCGCTGAAGAAGGTGAAGAAACTTGAGGAACTGGTGATGTGGTTTTTGAGACAGATAAGAAAAGAAATGATGGGATGTTGATTACTGCAGGTGTATCAATCAATCAGGTGCTGACTCCACAATGAAGGTTGGCTGCAATGGATCTCGAACATTGTCTGTCTTTCGCCTTGAGTGTACATTCTATAAGATTGATGTTCGTCCATCGCTTGATGTTATCTTCCCACTTATATCATTATCTACCTCTTGTTCGCTTGCTCTCAACCTTGCCCTCCAGTATGGTTTTTAATAAGAGTGTTACGTCTGTCAACGTAGTCGAAATATTTCACTTACCTTTTTTTTTTATTTCTGTCATCAACTCTCTTTTCATTCCCAGTTGCTCTAGAACCTCTGTGTATGCTTGTTTTTGTCTTCATGAAATACGACATATTCTTCTGCATATCCACATTTTCAGGGCCTCTATTCGACTTTCTAGTTGCTTGTTCAATCTACTGCAGGCGTGGCTAAATTATTAATGAAAGCCATAAGAAAAGAGAAGTGAAATTTATGGGGCATAAATACACAAAGATACGGAATATAAATATTGGCCTCGTGCAGGAAAAATATTGAGCAAGAGGAGCAAGGTAAGACAGCGAAACTTGTATGGTGAAAAGTTGAAACAGCTGGGCAACAAATAATACTATAGGCCCGGTTAGGGTTATTAAAATACCTGATGACAAAGAAGTTTGTGGAATTGTGACCACCAATGTTTGCTCAGGACCAGGCATCCAAAGAAAAACAAGTTTTCAGTGTTTGTTTATGGTGTTAATGGCATGGCGTCAGCAATTGTATGTCCGTGTTGTTTTTGTTGTTGTTGTTGATACAACAGTGTTCAAAAACGAAATTAATATATCACTGGTTTAGCAAACCAGAAGGGAGTTTACTTGCTCCTACAAATACTGCAAGAAATTACAGAGGACAATGATAGAAAAACGTCACGGGTAGTGGCATTGGAACATCGTTTATTTTTCCCCACGACGCTTAACAGCAAACGTGGGGAAAATAATGAAAGAAAAAGAGTGATACAGAGAATATTTTCGCTCTTGTAAGGATTTGATACATGAAACAACCGAGCTCCATGTAAATAAGTCAATAATACATAAGGCAGCAGCTCGAATAGAATCAGTGTGGTATATCGTTTCAAAGGAAAAGAGTGCAGGAGAGAAATATACGAATCATGCAGTTTAAAATCACACCCACACCCCCCCCCGCTCTCTCTCTCTCTCTCTCTCTCTCTCTCTCTCTCTCTCTCTCTCTCTCTCTCTCTCTCTATAAACGTACACACATTACTGATACACACGCGCCCAGAAAAATCGAAATCAGATGTGAAAAAAGCAAGTGAGTTTACATATTAACTATCACCCATACTGAAACATCCAAATAAAACTATGTTCGCAAAACGACAGCTAATAAATAGCATATTCACACCAATCGTATACTACCAATGTCAAACTTTGACATTATCAAATCACACTTACGGGTAAATCAAGATGGGATGCTTGAGGAGAGCTGCCAACTTAACTATCCGAGAGGAATAAGAACTGGTGTTATCAGACAGACAGTGGGATCAACACCTCGTGTCACATTTATTGAAAGACAGAAGATCAAATGATTTGGCCATCTCGTTAGAATGCAACACCGTCAACTACTTGCACTGGCCATACATCAAAGAAGATCTGCCACGAGAGCAAGAGGATGCCAGAGAAGAAAATGGATTGATGACATCAAAGGCATTGTACTATCACATGAAATGACACGATTATCATCATCTTTATCATCAACGGTCTGTTGTGGTCCAGTGGCGGACTGGCTAAGGTGTCACCTTGAGGAAAGGCAAGATGGGCCTGTAGGCCAGTGGTGAAGGGGACACTCTTAAACATTAGACCTATGTTAAAATGTTTAATGAATTGTTTCTAATTTTGTTTCCTGGCAACCAATATTTTATACCATCTGTTTCTCAATCAACATAGTTTATGCATTTCCTAGTGGGAGTAAACAGGCGAAGGGAGATAACAAAAGCAATTGAACGACTCGCGATGAACAGACCTATGGGAGAACGTTGTGTCTGTTCTACATAGATTACATAAATGGACACACATAGTATTATTTGGCACTCATAGAAGAAGATTATTTTTAGATTATTATATATTAGATTTATATTAGATTATTTCTTGTTCTACATAGATGGGTGGTCGTGGATGTTAGGTTGCGGTGTTTAAATGTCTCAATCTCACAAGGCGCCGGGTTCGATTCCCATCACGGGATTGGTGATTTTTCCCAGGACAGGGTATTTGAAGATATCACATTGCTCCATGTTCTCTTGGGTAGTGAGATCTGATACCTAGTCTTCTCGGATAAGGATGAAGACAGGAGATGCCGTGTGCAAATTGTACACGTTAAACATTCCATGGCAGTTGAACATTTCAAACAGTAGTCCATAAGGCAACTACCATGACAAAAATTGTTTGGAAAAGGATCTACCTACGGGTAGATAGTGCCCGTTATCTTGGATGGAATCTGTCCAGCAGAAGTAAACCTGACACAGATGCATGCCGATTACGGACACTGACATTTGGTTGAATAAAAACGTGTGGCGCAATATCATTGAAGAAAGAAGAAGAAGTTCTAGTCAAAATAAATCCCTAGACCCTCAGTTATCCATTCGGTTACCTGTCTGTCCCTGTGTGTCTGTCTCTCCGTCTATTATCTACCTATCTATCATCATGTGCCATGCCGATAAGCGTGGGCGGCCACGTTTTGCCATCTTATTCGATCACCAGAGATCAGCTCCTTGTTCCTATCTCGACCATGCCACGTGGCCAAGCCATCCAGATATTTACTTCTCGGTCTTCCCCTTGGTCTCTTCCCTTCGATCTTGCCAGTTGTCACCAAGTTCTCCAAGTCATTTCTTCTCATAACATGCCCAAAAAATTTTGACTGTCTACGTCTAATTTCTCTAATCAGTTTACGATCTTCATTTGTTTCTTGTAGGACTTATTCATTGATTTTTCTGTCTGTTCATGGTATTCTTTGCATTTTCCTCAGAAACCACATTTCCACAGCCATCAGATGTTTTTCAGCTTTACTGCTCATTGTCCACGCTTCACATCCATACAAAAGTACAGGTTCTATGTAGCACTTCAACACTCTTTTTCTCGTTTCAATTGATATCTTTTTATTGGTCGGTATGTTTTTCATCTTGAAAAGGCTAACTTCGCAATGGCAATACTTGTTCTAATCTCTTCAAAGCATCTCCCATCACATGTTATTACCGTTCCGAGACAATTGTACCAATTCATTTGTTTAAGAATATACCCATTTACTTGTATATTACATTGTTGTATTTCCTTCTTCCCAGTGACGACCATAATATGTGTCTTCTTACAATTCAATTCTAACCCTAGTTGTTCACTGTGTGCAACAACCGCATCCACTAAATGTTGCAGACCTTGCATCTACTTATCTACCTATCTGTCTGTCTGTCTATTGACCTGTCTTTCTTTCTATGGATCGATTTGTTTATCCAACTGTCGATCCCGCTGTCTATATCTATGTCGATCTCACTGTCCATCCGTGCCTGGCATAAGTGAGCGGTTGACAGGGCTTAATGTAAGACGGGCCTGCGTGCCCAGTTTGTCACCCTTGAAAAACAAAGTTCCTTCATTGGTTCAGGGGCTCGTCCATCCTTTCAATCACTCCTTCCTTCTATCTGCCTGTATACCTAGACATTTATGATTTTCTCTACACATTTATTTCTTTGCTTCTGTCCGTCTGTCTGCCCATTCACCTACCTGTCACATACTTGACAGTCTCTCTACATATTGACATATGTGTCTGTCTGCTTGTCTGTCCATTTGTCTACCTCTATACCTACGTGGCAAGCTACTTATTTACGAATATCTCTACAGACCTACGTGTGTTCTGCTTGCCTGTTGGTCTGTATGACCTTAACTTCTACGTGGTGTACATGACTGCAACGCTTGGTATCCATCTCTTTATTATGCATGTCTTCTTTTAACGTTTGTGTCATTCTTGCTTGCTGTTCTCTCCTATGGACTATATCCGTGTTCTTATAGATAACTTTTTTCTCCCCCCCCCCCCCTGCTACCCTGCAATCTCCTCTCTCTCTCTCTCTTTCTCTTTCTCTCTCTCTCTCTCTCTCTCTCTCTCTCTCTCTCTCTCTCTCTCTCTCCCTCTCTCTGCATCTCCCATCTCTTTCTCATTTTCCCTCTCACTCTCTCGCTCAACCCCCCCCCCCCCCCCACCTCTCCCCCTCTCCTCTAGGTTTCCGACATAACAGTTGTGTCTATGCCCAGTTCTCTAATGCTGTGTCTTTATGCGTGCTAACCGAGTTGCTTCTCTTATAATCATACTAGCTGACGACCCGGCAACCTCCCGCCAGATTAACGTGCTTGAGCAGTGCGTACTCGATTGGTTTCCAGAGGAACGTGCTTGAGCAGCGCGTACTCGATTGGTTTCCAGTCTTGCTTCCCGTTGCTCGTCTGTTTCTGAAGTTCGTAATGCCTTTTTCTTTCGTGCTTGAGGAAAAATGATTTTAACTAACTATTTCAGTTGGATCCGCAGGAGTGAGAACAACATCTGTACAAAATGTCATCTCAATCGGATGGACCGTTCGGGAACGCATAAAGGACACACACACAAAGAAACATTCTCTTTTATATATATAAGTATATTTAAACTGATATGTTCATGCAAGGCACAAGTTATTCTTTAACACGTAAGCATGCAACAGTAATTAGACGAACAGTCACTCCAGGCCCGAAATTATTCATACATGCTGAATTCAACGATACAGAAGATGTGTGTGTGTGTGTGTGTGTGTGTGTGTGTGTGTGTGTGAATATGTGTGGATGTGTACGCGCACGCGCGTTTGTGAGTGTATGCAAATCTGCTGCATATATCTGTTCAGCTATATATTTGGTCGCATGTATCAGTTCAGATTTGCGGTCCAGAAATAAAGAACAGGATAGTACTTTGTACACATGATGCCACAGCATTATTTCTGATTTTTCCGATGATTTAACTGAATGTCAGAGACAATGGTCACTATTGCAAGTGAGGAATTGGAAAGCCTTTTCTGTAATGGTTACAAGTCTTCTTGTCTGTTTAGATTGCAGCTATTAGTCCATTACACTTAATGCAGTTTCAGTTACTGATGATCGCCATTAGTCTATTCAACTCCATTTCTGGGTGGCGGTATTCTTCTTCTTCTTCTTCAGCATTCCGAGCCATCGAGGTTCTTTGCTGCAGATACAAGCCGTCTCCATTCGTCTCTCTGGTTGACCTTCTTTTGCCAGTTGCTGATTCCAAGTGCTTGTAGGTCTGTATGTATATTATCTCTCCTCAGTCTTCTTGGTCTACCTCGGGGTCTACGATCATTTACGTCCTGAGTGTAAGCGAGTTTTGTTTCACTATCATCTTCCATTCTTTCTATATGCCTATATGCCCCAGCCATTGCAGTCTATTAGCCTTCATGATACCAGTGATTAGCGGGGATTTAAACAGATCATAAATGTCTTTGTTGTGGCGGTATAGTCCAGAAATAAAAGAACAGAACAGGACATTTAAGAAACTGCATTTAATCACATGTCCCAATAATAGGTGCTGTTGAAGCTAGTATGTCATATATGTTGTGTGTCCACACATGACCCGGACAACATACCATAACGTTTCCAAAGGTTGGGATTCTTCCTTCACAGGTGATATAGCAAATAATGACATAGGATCATTTATGAAGTTTCCGAAGCCCGGATTGAAAGCCAGAGACTGTAGCTACTTTTTATGTGAAGAACTGGAAAGTCGTTTCTGTAATGAATACAACAAGCTTTCCTGCCTTCGATTTCGATTTCACCATTACCCCTACCCCGTTCAACTTCAAGGAGAAGTTATAGTTGGGGTTCATCACCGGCTCAGATTGATAGTCCTGGGTTTACCCTCACAGGCTTATTAATCCGAAGGTGATTGTTGTCCATACGGGGTAATGGATAATCCTGTCCTTTCATGGCTCAGTTATAAATAAATCCGAGACATCTGATCCAGGTTCAGCTACTGACGGCTGCAGACACGGGCAGATAACCCGACCTGCTGGGTGTAAATACCAAAGATGGCGTCGGGGGGAACTAGAGACTATAAATCGGTGTCTGTATTTACACCCCTATCGCCTTCCCAGCCACAATCGGAAAACGTGAGCACCATTAATGTGCATTATTTCCGTTTGTCTTCTCTAATGTAATTGCACTCGAGCATTAGATCATGCGAACTTCAGAGCGGTGCCTCCCGATAGATAAGACTTACTTATTAAATAATTAAACTTATTTATTTTTTTAATTACAAATTGATTGTTACAGATACTTTTGTCTTTTGTAAAATTTTGTGTCAATTTATAATGGAGCCTGCATATTTGGAAACTCTTGAAAAATGCAATACAATGCAAGTGTCTACGTTAATTGTAATCCCAGATCTAATCTTATGTTTGTGTGCAAAAGTGGGAAAATGTGAGTCCTAACAGTAACACTTAAATAATCATTGTAACTTTTTGGTTTGTGGACAGACCCCTTCTCCATTCACCATTTATCTACCCTTGGGTTATTGGCCTTCAACCAACTGACCACAAGCCATCCTGTCAGTCTTATCTGTTGCTATCTCACACCACCTCACCACAGCTGTCCATATATATTTATATTTTGTTTATATTAATAATTGATCTTTCTTTAATTTTTTTCTCCTTGTGTCTTGTTTCACTCAGTGCGTTTTAGACAAGGTAGTGTCTAGATTGTGAGGGCTGGTCTGGTTCACTAGATCAATCCCGCGTCTAGCGTTCGTTGTCTCGGATGGTTGTGTGAGGTGACTCAAATTGGGATCTTCCCAGCCAACGCAAGTTAGCGAGGCAGGCGTTTCGAGAATGTAACCGCATTGTACAGCTAGAGTCATGGTTTGAGCGAGCAAAAGAGCAAATTTGTACGACCGTTCGACAGTCTCGATAAACACCCACTCTCTCTCTCGATGAGTAGTGGGCCTGCAGTCAGTAAGCTGGTATAGCTTTTCAGTCAGTCCTGCTGGCGTAGCTTGAAAGTTTGTTGGTAGGCATCCAGTGGTTTTGCATGTATCACCTTGTACCAGAAGGGCGCGCTTTAGTGATGCTACTCTTGGCCTGCATGTGCGTGAATAGTCCGTCTGTCCGACAGATATCTGGTTGATCCTGCCAGTAGTCATATCCTGTGGCCGCCTAACGTCCACTGCACCTGCGTTCATCTCCAGTCGTCCTGACATTTCTTGCCACTGGAATCAGATGGATGCAGGCGAGAGAGTGAGGCTGATGAAGTTGTGCAGCTCTTCCTCACTATAAACAAATTCATCGCGCAAGTCATTCTTCATCCTATTGTCTTCATCATTCCTGATGGACAAACTGGATGTAATGAATGGTCATCATCATTCTTGATGGACGAACATCCTAGTGTCTAGATACACTATTCTCAGCTTTCTCCATGTGTGTTCTATATAGCGCCATCGTCTTTTCCACACTTAATTTTGAATTGATATCCTATTCAACCGTTCTGGCTTATAATTAGGGTATACAATAATGTTATATATATATTTAAGTATTAATTTGTGTGTATGACTTTATATAGATATCTATGATATAGATGTGAATGTTTATACTGATTATCATCTTCTATGAACTAAGTATTATTTCAATCGTTGATTAATCATTTCTAAAATGTCATATTACACTTCACATAGATAGCTAATATATATCATATATGGTTACTAGTTGTATGTATATCTTGCTTAACTATTACCCATGACTCTCTAGAGCCATCTATCTTAAATAAGTTTTCCACTGACAATAAAGATTGCAGCGGGACATTATGTGACTGGTTGTCTGTGTAGTTCATATTTCCTACACTCCAGTAAGTAGTGTCCAATGTTATTTGGTTTCTGACAAAATTGACAAGTTTCTTCTTTCATAGCAAACTAGGTCCATCCAAATTGTAGTCTCAGCAATTTCCTGTTGTGTGAAATTTTAAGTTCATCTGTTATTTGACAATTTATTGTTGGAGCACTGAACAATTTGTAAGCATGCCTTTCCCCTCAAACTTTGATTCCACTGTGTAGTCCATTCCTCTGTTAAATATTTATTTAATCAATGATTTAATGTAATCTTCATTTATATTTACACATTGATTGGGTTACTTCTTGGATGTCGAGGTATAGCTGATTGCTCCACAGTAGATGTTGTAGGGATGTTGGTTGTTCCATGGGTTTTCTGTCTCTCACAGCTGATGTTGTAGGAAGTTTTGATTGTTCCAAGGGTTTTCTGTCTCTCACAGCTGATGTTGTAGGGATGTTGGTTGTTCCATGGATTTTCTGTCTCTCACAGCTGATGTTGTAGGAATTGTTGATTGTTCCAAGGGTTTTCAGTCTCTCACAGCTGATGTTGTAGGGATGTTGATTGTTCCATGGATTTTCTGTCTCTCACAGCTGATGTTGTAGGGATGTTGATTGTTCCATGGATTTTCTGTCTCTCACAGCTGATGTTGTAGGGATGTTAATTGTTTCATGGATTTTCTGTCTCTCACAGCTGATGTTGTATGGATGTTGATTGTTCCATAGATTCTGTGTCTTCCACAGTTGATGTTGACATGTAGAGATGTTGATTGTTTCTGAAGTGTACTAATTATGCCCATGTGTTACCAGGGTCCATACGGAAAGCAAAGAACAGTAACAATGTAACCCACCTCGCATGTCGCAAGAGGTGACTAAGGAGGGTTGGCATGAGACTGACTACCTCATACCTTAGAGAACTGCGTCCAACCAATTGTGAACAAGAATACACAAGGCTTGGCATGGAATTGACTATCTCATCCTGTAGAAAACTTATCCAACCAATTATGAACAAGAATACACAAGGCTTGGCATGGTATTGGCTATATCATCCTATAGAAAACTTATTCAACCAATCATGAACAAGTATACACAAGGCCTCTCATGGGATTGGCTACTTTATCCTGTAGAAAACTTATCCAACCAATCATGAATAAGTATACACAAGGCTTGGCATGGGTTTGGCTATCTCATCCTGTAGAAAACTTATCCAACCAATTATGAACAAGTATACACTAGGCTTGGCATGGGTTGGCCAAGAGACTTTGCTTCTTTGGAGATGAAAGGCAGCAACAGAAAAAACAGGGGAAGAAGAAGAATGCACGTTTTCAACTATGAATATTGGCATCAACCTGGTACATGAATAAAACCGTTCTAAGACTAACCTCAGTAAGACATTTGAAATGTGGAGTCCTCTGAGCTATGCACACCATCATTAAAGCAAATCTACCTTGCCGGCTCCATGGCGAAGGGGGTTACGGATGCAGCTTGTAATCCCTCATACCGCGTTCAAAACACAGCTGCATTGGGTTTTTTTATGAAATGGTATGGGTGCCGGTCGTTCAGAAAGCAATGGCAAACTACTGAATGTAAACTTGTCCAGAAATCACGAACAGCCACAAAATGTTTGGGTTGACTGCTACGTCCGTAAAGGATATGCAACCTTGTGTTACACCTCATAGACACATCATTGACCGGTTTGACAGGTCAAAACACCTCAGTGTGACATCTGATCATAGTTGATGATAGGGAGTTGTGGTTCTGGCTATGAATGCATCCATCGTGGCATTGTGACAATTGAGAGACTGGTTTACATGTTAACAGAAGAATATGAACTGTTTGTGTCTATTGTTAGCCAATTGTTAATCGAAGGTGTTACTTTTTTCCTATATGTTAAATTATTGATTATTGTAGTGTGATTTAACAGGTAATTCTATTTTGTTTTATTGGCAGACCATCTTAGAGTGTCGAGTCTGCAATGAAGTCTTCCGATTTCAAGGCGATAAAGTTCCTCGTTTGTTGATTTGTGGCCACACCTGCTGTCATCAATGTTTGACAAGATTACAGTTGCATGGGAGGTCACTCTTATGTCCTTTTGACAGACAGCCAACAGAAATAGGAGATTCTGGAGTCTGGGGTCTGAAGAAAAACTTTGCTTTATTAGAGTTGTTGGAGAAGCTCCAGTTCCCACCTTTGAGCCCATCTCACTCAATACCAGATTCTGTAGTGGCTAGGGAACAGAGTGTAAGTATAGCAAATGTTTTAAATTGTTAACTGTGCAATTTTAAGTGATAATGATGTGAGTTCATGAGCCAGCGTCTCTGGGTTAGCAGCAGTGAGCACAGTTTGTTAATCCCGTATACCAGGTTTGAAATCAGTCACATGTGATTTGGAAGCAGACCACATTGCATTGATTTTCACAATTCAGAAAGCCATGGCATACTACTGAACATACAATTTCCTAGAAATTTGTCAACAGCCATAAAATGCTGGGGTTGATTACAACATCCTGTAAAGGCCGTGCAACTAACTTAAATGAGTTATGGGAGCATTATGATCAATGTGCCTGTTTACCATCGGTAGTCTGTAAGGCATAGCAAGGAATCAAAGATCTGATACTCAACCACAGATGGTGGTGAGACATACACAACTGAAAAATGCCAAGCCACACAGAATGGTCAGAGGCACAGGGTTAAAGAATGTACAAGTTGTGAGTTAAAGAATGTACAAGTTGTGAGTTAAAGAATGTACAAGATGTAAATCATGAGAATTTCATCCTCATGTATGTTTTCACCACTTTGTTAGATGTAATGTTGGATGATGATGATGATGATGATGACTATCATTTTGTGCCATGCTGGTAGGTGTGGCTGGTCATAGTTTGTCATCTCACACGAGCACTGCCATCTTGGTTCAGGTCTGTGTTCTTGTCCCGATTATCTGAAATTGTGTGAGTTATCGAATATGATTTGCTATACATCTGTAAAGAATGTAGTCTGCCATTGTTTTCCTTTTTGGCGGTGACGATCGCCATTGCCTCTATAAAGAGATCCTCTGCCTGCTGTTGCAAATTTGAGACCATAACCAACCACTATCTGTTGACTGCTCTCCAGCTCAATCCAGCACCTGCTGACATGGTTTCATGTTACCATGACTAGGGAGGGTAAATAGGTACTCCACCTACCCAAGGATGTTCTGAAGGCTAGCGGAGAGAAGAAAGTGCCTTATGCCTCCTTTGATAGGGGACACCACTACCCAACCACCCATGGTTGATATAACAAGTTAACTAAAATACATTTCATGCATTTAGTACATAAAGGTTTATATTTAAATACATTTTTGTACACGATTTGCAGAGCATTATAAATTATATTTATGTGTTCAAAATTCCGCTTGCTTTTCCCGTATGATATGTTTTAACCCTTTACAGGGCACAGCGGCCAAAAACATCTTTACTACCGAACGGGCAAAATGCCTGAAAGCGTCTGTGGAAACTAAGGGTTGTAAACACGCGGTCTCGAGACTTTGCGAGACTTCCCATTGTTTATTTCCAGTTTTGCTGATAGCTTGATAGCGTGGGCGCCATTTGCAAGTGTTTTCTTTAAATTTGATCGGATTTTAAAATAGTTTTTAGGGGTTTTATGCTTTGTTTTTCAAAATGGATTTTGACGATTCTTCGAGTGATAGTGGAAATTTTGTGGGTTCAATTTAAGTGACCTTGAAGTGCATGAAGTTGACTATTAATCGGAGCTAGATTTCAGTTATATCAGCGTATGCAGTGTACACACTTCAGATCTCTTGGATTTTGAAGAAAGTGATTCTGATTCTGAAAATGTGGCTGAAAAAAAATAGGGCGGTATAGATGACTGACAATCACAAACAATATGTTGTATTTTGTAAATATTTGTGTTCATGTGTGGATTACTGGCATCATTGGATTATTTATTTCACATGTGAGTAAAATTATAAATCTGCGTTCATTTTCTTTCATTTTTTTTTTTTTATTTCACAAAAATCACTAACATCTTAGATTTGATGTTTTTACTAACGTAGCCCTAAATCTTAACTGAAAACCTGAAAAATTTTGCCCGTTCAGAGTAAAAAAAAAAAAGGAAAAACGTGTGCCTTGTAAAGGGTTAATGCCATAGGTTTTAGCCTACTTTGTTAACTTTACCAACATTTGTTTGAATATACATTTAATTGTAACTCTAATTCCACATTCAGATTTTCATGTATAATAAAACAATTGTTTAGCAACAGGTATGTGAATTACATCAATGTCTCTACTGGATAATATATGGTGTCATGTAAAGACTTTCATCTCATCTCATCTCGTTCCTCTTGTACCTTGCGGTGTCGAGGTGAAGTATAAACAGTGGGAGAGTGCCCGCTTATGGGCTTCATGTATAGATATTCCCATGGACTGTTATTCCCTGCGTCCATCGTTTATGTGATCGGCCTCTTCCTCTGCTTCCCTCTGGTCTATACATCATTGCTTGTTGTGGTATACTGTTAGTTGGTAACCTACATGTATGGCCAAACCATTTGACTTGCTGCCTTCTAATAAAATCATGGGCTAACGGGGCTATGGCTTGCCATAGGGGGTGGACTCCCTATGGTCAGATTTTTTTCCTAAACCTGCGACTGGCCTAGCAAGCCAGCAGGGGATCTTCATACTGTTTGTAGAAAAACTCAGAAGTAAAGACTTTCAACACTACAAAAATAGACAAACTCCAGTAATAGAGATGTCGTGATTAATTGTTGTACTTAATGGACAATATGTGGGGGGCATACAAAGACCTTGTCATCACTGCCAAAACAGCCAAACTTCATTGTCCCAATTAACTGAATTGTCATATGCTATTCTTAATGGAACAGCCCCACGAAACACAATAAGCGGAAAAACCAAAATTATGTTGAACAGATACAATTCCCAAAGACAAGAAATGTGGAAACAAAGCATATAGAATGCAGCAGAGCTTGATGCTTTAAAAATCTGTAAATAAAAACATACCATGGTTAAAAAAACAAGTCAAATAAATATGGCACAGTACATGTTCAAAGCAATGTATTCACTTAGTGTGTTTAAACACAGAAGCCACAAACAATATGTTGCAAGATTTATTGCCTGACATATTTCACTGCATCTCTTCAGATGCATACTACAAAGTTACACATCATATGAAGAGAATAGATGAATTATACTCTGGCTGGAATACTTGAAACACATTGTCAGCCAGAAGGTATGTGTTACTGTTTTAGTTTAGTTGCTGTTGAGATTAGAAATCAAATAAACAGTTAGGCAGAATGTAGTTAACATAAACTTATGACTCTGTTATGTCTCCCTTAGCTTTCAATTTCCTGTGATGAAAATGAGCTTCACATAGCTGTGGTATTCTGCACTGTGTGTAGCACACATTTGTGTGTGGACTGCTCTGAGAACACACACTCCACGCGGACCCTGGCTCGGCACAAACGTGTCCCTATTTCTGAGAAACCCAGAGAAAATCCCAAGTGTGTTTACCACCCGATGCATCTGGTGGAGTTTGCCTGTCTAGAGGAAGAATGCAAGTCATCCCCTCTCATGTGCTATATATGCAAGGATTATGGACGTCACATGAAACACAGGGTATAGTTAACGTTTTGTTCTCACCACGTTTTGAGTTATCTTTTAAATCTGAGATAGAATACATATTTTTATTTCTAGTTAAGTACCTTTGGTTTTATTGCTTGTTTAACACACTTAACCATCGGTGTGTGGGCAGTATTACAGTTTGTGAATGTTATTTTATATTGTTGTGTATGCAGTATTAGTTTGTGAATGTGATTTGTGTATTGTTGTGTCACAGTTTGTGAATGTGATTTGTGTATTGTTGTGTCACAGTTTGTGAATGTGATTTTTGTATTGTTGTGTCACAGTTTGTGAATGTGATTTTTGTATTGTTGTGTCACAGTTTGTGAATGTGATTTTATATTAGTGTGACAGTTTGTGAATGTGATTTTATATTGGTGTATCACAGTTTGTGAATGTGATTTTATATTAGTGTGACAGTTTGTGAATGTGATTTTATATTAGTGTGACAGTTTGTGAATGTGATTTTATATTGTTGTGTGACAGTTTGTGAATGTGATTTTGTATTGTTGTGTTTGTGAATGTGATTTTGTATTGGTGAGTGACAGTTTGTGAATGTGATTTTCTATTGTTGTGTTTGTGAATGTGATTTTGTATTGGTGTGTGACAGTTTGTGAATGTGATTTTGTATTGTTGTGTTTGTGAATGTGATTTTGTATTGGTGTTTGACAGTTTGTGAATGTGATTTTGTATTGGTGAGTGACAGTTTGTGAATGTGATTTTACATTGTTGTGTTTGTGAATGTGATTTTATATTGTTGTGTTTGTGAATGTGATTTTATATTGGTGTGTAACAGTTTGTGAATGTGATTTGGTATTGGTGTGTGACTGTTTGTGAATGTGATTTGGTATTGGTGTGTGACAGTTTGTGAATGTGATTTGGTATTGGTGTGTGACAGTTTGTGAATGTGATTTTATATTGGTGTGTGACAGTTTGTGAATGTGATTTGGTATTGGTGTGTGACAGTTTGTGAATGTGATTTTATATTGGTGTGTGACAGTTTGTGAATGTGATTTTACATTGAACATGACTAATGTAGGGTCAAACTAATCCTCTGGCAGATGCTGCTGCTGGGATGTGCAGTGTCAGGCCTTCAGTTATACTATAACAGACATTTGTCCTGAAGCAGTTTCCTGCTGGGATGTGCAGTGTGAAGCCTTCAGTTATACTATAACAGACATTTGTCCTGAAGCAGTTTCCTGCTGGGATGTGCAGTGTGAAGCCTTCAGTTATACTATAACAGACATTTGTCCTGAAGCAGTTTCCTGCTGGGATGTGCAGTGTGAAGCCTTCAGTTATACTATAACAGACATTTGTCCTGAAGCAGTTTACTGCTGGGATGTGCAGTGTCAGGCCTTCAGTTATACTATAACAGACATTTGTCCTGAAGCAGTTTCCTGCTGGGATGTGCAGTGTCAGACCTTCAGTTATACTATAACAGACATTTGTCCTGAAGCAGTTTCCTGCTGGGATGTGCAGTGTCAGGCCTTCAGTTATACTATAACAGACATTTGTCCTGAAGCAGTTTACTGCTGGGATGTGCAGTGTCAGGCCTTCAGTTATCTATAACAGACATTTGTCCTGAAGCAGTTTCCTGCTGGGATGTGCAGTGTCAGGCCTTCAGTTATACTATAACAGACATTTGTCCTGAAGCAGTTTCCTGCTGGGATGTGCAGTGTCAGGCCTTCAGTTATACTATAACAGACATTTGTCCTGAAGCAGTTTCCTGCTGGGATGTGCAGTGTCAGGCCTTCAGTTATACTATAACAGACATTTGTCCTGAAGCTGTTTACTGCTGGGATGTGCAGTGTCAGGCCTTCAGTTATACTATAACAGACATTTGTCCTGAAGCAGTTTACTGCTGGGATGTGCAGTGTCAGGCCTTCAGTTATACTATAACAGACATTTGTCCTGAAGCAGTTTCCTGCTGGGATGTGCAGTGTCAGGCCTTCAGTTATACTATAACAGACATTTGTCCTGAAGCAGTTTCCTGCTGGGATGTGCAGTGTCAGGCCTTCAGTTATACTATAACAGACATTTGTCCTGAAGCTGTTTACTGCTGGGATGTGCAGTGTGAAGCCTTCAGTTATACTATAACAGACATTTGTCCTGAAGCAGTTTCCTGCTGGGATGTGCAGTGTCAGGCCTTCAGTTATACTATAACAGACATTTGTCCTGAAGCAGTTTACTGCTGGGATGTGCAGTGTGAAGCCTTCAGTTATACTATAACAGACATTTGTCCTGAAGCTGTTTACTGCTGGGATGTGCAGTGTCAGGCCTTCAGTTATACTATAACAGACATTTGTCCTGAAGCAGTTTCCTGCTGGGATGTGCAGTGTCAGGCCTTCAGTTATACTATAACAGACATTTGTCCTGAAGCTGTTTACTGCTGGGATGTGCAGTGTCAGGCCTTCAGTTATCTATAACAGACATTTGTCCTGAAGCAGTTTCCTGCTGGGATGTGCAGTGTCAGGCCTTCAGTTATACTTCTTTTTTTTCTTTTCGTATATTGTTTACAGGACATCGCTGTCAACATCAGCATCTTTCAGCTGATTATTGATTTCTTGGCAAGATTACGCTCAGTAGTTTGCCATTGCTTTTCAGTTATACTATAACATACATTTGTCCTGAAGCAGTTTCCTACTGGGCTGTGCAGTGTCAGGCCTTCAGTTATACTATAACAGACATTTGTCCTGAAGCAGTTTCTTGCTATGGGTCGGTGAGATGATAGGGCCACTACATTATGTAGGCCGAATGCATGGAGGAATAGTTGACCAATCTTTCCCTCACTTAGCAATTGCCGAACCTGTGTCCGACCTTGCCCAAGACATTATCATCACAGTCCCCTACCAACTTCACTAACGTGCCCAAAAGTTATATTGTATCACAGGTTAATGAGGTTTGGTGACCAGTTTCTTTCTTCACCACCTTTTCTTTGTGTGCACTCATTTTGTGCCATGCTTGTTGGGATGGGAATAAATCGAGACCTGCCAAAACTGGTAGTTGAACCCCACTCCACCATGTTAGTAATCCAGTACACTAAACACTACACTTGCCCAGCCATATTACTCAGGTTCCCCCCTAAACACTGAGTTGTAGTCTGGTGACAATGAAATACCTACAATCTATGGAGGCATCATTACCAGTCCAGGTCTTCTTCTTCTTCTTCACACACTTTCAGACATCAACAGGAACATATCCAAAGAAAGCATTCAACCTGAGCTTGATGACATCTCCAGAGAGTCCAGATCTAATTATAGGCAGTCCATCTGCATTGTGCTGAATCATCGCCTGGTGACATCCTAATATGCCTCTGTGCAGTTAAGCTCCTGTACAAGTCTTGCATGCCCCACTGGTTTCTTAGCATTGAGAGAGAAAGGAGTTCTGCAAATTACTCTACATGGAGATGGTCATTTGGTACCAGATCAGAAAAAAAATGCCTCTACATCAAACTCATTCCAACAGATACAAGACCCTTTCAGGACTCAAATAAGGTGGATAATATTTCACCAGACTAAAGTGTTGAACCCAGTCTTTTAGAGGACTCACCACCAACCATTACTCTTGTAAATGAGTAAAGGACCACTTTAGGGTTCATTGGACATTTCAGTTATCATGTGCTGTGTTCAATGCTCATGAATTGTGTACTTGAATATTTATTCACCTTTCTGTATTTTTAATGACTTTTAACAATTATATTGAAGTATTTAATCTGTGTTGTTTGTTTCTATTCCTAATAAAAAGCACTCGTTATTAGAGTCAGAAGCAGAGAATGTCCGTACATCCATTAAAAGTGCAGTCCAGCACATCAGATCCTTCGCTGAGGAAGTGGCAGATTCTGCGAGAAGACTTGGAGGAGTCATACAGCAGATTGAGGGAGGTGTGCAGATGGGGCAGAACAGTGACGGTGAAACCACCACTCAGCAGGTATTCACCTCTGACATGTTTGTGACTACAAACTTTTACAAGCTACATGACTGTTTCTGTGCTATCAAGGCACACTGGGGATGTGGTGATAATTGGCTCCTTATAAATTTGAGATGGTTTTGAGTATTGTTTACTGCAGGTTATTTTATTGTGACGATAATTTATTTCAGCTGCGCTGCTTTGTGCTTTTATTTGTCTTCCATCTTTTTCAAGCACATGCATATATAATGCCCTGGCAAAGAGATTCTCTCTATGCGGAAGGATCTTTAGCCAGTTTATTCCAGGCCTCATGATAGAGAAAAGTTCTAGTGTTTTCTTGCATAGATCTTTAAATCTTAATTGTGGTTTGCCTTTTGGTCTTCTTGCCTCAGAAAACTTAAGTAAATTTTGTTTGAAAATACTGTGTTATCAACTTTTCTATTTTCCAATCATCTTGGTCTTCTAAAGCTGAGAATTGCCATAATGTATGGAAGCCTGGCATGCAGTATTGCATCAGTGTTTGTTATTTTGTCCTGTCATTATTTTTCTAACAGTACTGGTAGATGGTGTTAAGTCTTGTCTGCTGTCTCATGTAGGTGAAACCACCATGGTGGAGGGCCCATATTTTCTTCATCCTGGCTGATATGTATCAATTTTGTGAGTTTGGTGGATTTGGAAGTCATGTAGCCATGAACAACAAATTCCACCTTACAGGAGACTTGCTCCCAGGACCTTTAGGCTGGCAGGTAATGCACTAGCCACTATGCTCTTTTTGTAATAATGGTGAAACTAAAATATGACACCCAGGTATATAATTGTATGGCATCAGCAAAATCTTTCAATTCATAATTTTAATGCACCAACTTGACCTCCTTGCTTTTGAATATTTAATAAAAATGGTCTTTTCTTCTACTATTCAGGTCTTAGGTACAGCAGAACAAGCAAGAGTGAAAATAAAAACTTACTTTAATGAGCTTCGAGAGAACTTGAACCGACAGGAGATGGCAGCACTTGCGGCTGTGGACACACACATAAGAGAGAAGCTCTGCTCATTGAGACAACAGCAGGAGGACATGGCCATTCTTATGTCTCAGATCAACTCTGTGTGTCACCAGTGTGAGGCCACTCTACAGCAGGTAAGTCACCAGGGTGAGGCCACTCTACAGCAGGTAAGTCACCAGTGTGAGGCCACTCTACAGCAGGTAAGTCACCAGTATGAGGCCACTCTACAGCAGGTAAGTAACCAGTATGAGGCCACTCTACAGCAGGTATGTTTGGGAGGCCCACATGTAACATTAAATGACAGAGAGGATTGGAGAGTCACCATCACCGATGTTTGCTGCAGACCAGGCACTTTAAGAAGAGGAAGATCAGGAAGGGAAATGTATGAACCTATGATATTGTTATACATTATCTAGTAAGTGAAACATATGAACCTATAATATTGTTCTACATTATCTGCCATGCGGGAGTGCGGAGGAATGAACAGGCCGATGGCTGGCAGGGAATGCACCTCTTGGTGGTCAATTACCTATGGACAAGGGGGAGGTGGTTGTGTGCCTGTGGGAGAAGGTGGAGGAACAGATTGAGAACCTGTATGTGGAAAGGATGAGATTGGGGGGGGGGGGGGGGATTGGCAGAGGTTCTGGTAGAGTCTCAAAACAGAGAGAAGTCCAGGAGAACTTTCAATCAGATAGCGACAGGAACGATTAGTAGTGTGACTCTTTGCTGGCCATTGAACGAGGGGACAGAGCACGTATGGGAATGTCCTGAGTGCAGTGATGTCAGCTCTTAGCTCAACTCAACTCAACTCTACATTATCTAGTAAGTGAAACACGTGAACCTAAGATATTGTTCTACATTATCCAGTAAGTGAAACACATGAATCTATGATATTGTTCTCAAGTATCTAGCTAGTGAAATGTGAATCTTGCTGTTATTCCTTGTCAAATAAGCATACTAGATTGAATCAGAAGTGAAGGCACATGAACATGATGAGTATTGCTGTAACCAAAGCAAACATTTCTTGTTGCAGTCATTAACTTCTGCTTGTATGTCTCCTTCAGGATGACCCCAAGATCATGCTAGCTAAGCCTGAAGTCAGCCACCTGTTGGACACACTTCAGAAACAACAGCAACAGTTCATGGACTTGGCAGATCAGATAGCTCTGGAGCCAACAATACCAATCACTTTCACTAAGGCCAGTCTTGTCAAGCTCAGGTTTCTTCTTCTTCTTCTTCTTCTTCTTCTTCTTCTTCTTCTTCTTCTTCTTCTTCTTCTTCTTCTTCTTCTTCTTCTTCTTCTTCTTCTTCTTCTGCGTTCATCTGGAGAGTGTTTTCGGACTTAATTGTGTTGTGCATGTTTACAGCAGAGCTGCGTTCGTGCTCCATTAGGCAGACGCATCCGACTTCTGTGGGCATTTGTTGACCAGGTTAACCTTCCCGGGGGTTTCGTAGGACATTTGACTCTCACTGTTGTGGTGTTATCCCCCATCCCAGCTGGCCCATTTAGAACAGCCGAAGACATCCCGGTCAGCCCTCAAGGGAAGGCAGGGGCAGACCATGGGCATTCCCCGCCATCCAAGGAGGCTTCCATAATTGCAGAGCCAACACACAGCGCTCTGGTACTGGGCTCACCTAAGGAATCGTCACGTCCTGCACATGGCTGCTTAGCCTCACTTCCGTATATTGGGCCCTCTGTTCACCACAGGCTGTTCCCCCAGAAGCCAGAAGAATGCAGTCTGCAGATGACATCCACACAGTGAGCTTTCGATTCGGACTTTCCACATAATGGATTTGCTATCCAAGCAATATTCCATTTCGTGCCACTGGGATGCTTTTTTCACCTTTGATGATGCCCACACAATGAGCTTTTGATAAAATGCTAGCCAAGCAATATTCCATTTCGTGCCACTGGGACGCTTTTGCTACTGACATACCTGTGGTATGAAGTGTGGCAGTCTAAGTACTTCTTCGTGCACCTTTAAATGTCAACCTGAATGTAGTCAAAGTAAGTTGCAGTCAACATTAGCTTTTTGACACCTCCATAGAGCTTGTCCTCAAATGAAGCAGGCGTGGGCCAAAATATCTTTCTCTGTTCTGCATATATTGGGCACTCCTGCAGCAAATGTCTAGCTGTCATTTTACCAGTTCCACAATTACATTCATCGGTATCTCCTATCTTTAGTTTATTGAACAAGTGGTATTTCAGCCTGTTATGTCCTGTGCGGAGTCTGAATATTGCTACTTGTTCTCTTCGGTCGAGTTTGTAATATGCATCATCCTTCTGGTGGCCTGGATGCTCTGATTCCCATTTGGTTCTATAAGTACTTTTTATAAACCTCTTTGTCTCATTATAGGTTATGTCTGTGTCAGGCTGTGGTAGTCGTCCGCCCTCTTTTGCCAGTCTGTCAGCCTCTTCATTTCCAGGTATACTGCAATGTGATGTTTTACAACTTATTTGGATTTATGACATAGTCCATGGAGTGCTGCTCTTAGGTCAGCTAGTTCTGTGCTGTTTTTGCTCTTCAGTATTGAGACAGCTAACTTTGCATCTGTGAAGATGCTATTTGCTTCTCTTTATATTCCTCCATCAAGAGCATTTCTGCTGCAGTTTTCAAAGCCTCTACCTCTGCTTTAAGTTACTTGAAAATTTTCCAGTTGCCACTGACTGTTTTTTTTCACTCCATTTTTTAAATTTAGGAGAATTCCTCCCCCTCCATTTTTTATTGATTGAATTTTTTAACTGATCCATCTGTCTATGTGTGGGTCCAATTGCTACTTGTAGGGCTATTTTTCTTCTTTCTGTTTCATTCTGAGTGTTCTTTTTCTCAATACCAGGAATGTTTCATATCATCTCAGGCAGTTACTGCTGTCTCCAAGCTGGGAACTTACGTACATTGTAAATGGGTTTGACTGTTAATATGTTAAGTATAGGATCTGTCCTAATCTTTCATTTTGCAGTTTCTACAAAGTTGCTACGCTTCAGTCTTCCTTTTCCAAAACCATTAAACCTTTTATACTCAGGGTGGTCTGTCAATCTTGTTAAATTTTCTGTTTGTTGCTGGGCTCTACTGTCTCTTCTATCCTGCATTAGTTGTAAACATGTGATCTTATCTAGTTTGTTAATAGGCGTTTTGTCTTCAGGCTTCCAGTTATGATCCGCATTCCTTGATTTTGGACTGTACTTATTTTGTTAAAGTTTGACTTAGCTGCATGTTGCCCAAGCTGCGATGCCATATTCCAGTACTGACCTCACCCATCCAGCATATAAATTCCTGAGAGCTTTCTCGTCTGCTCCCCACGTATCAGCAAGCTTTTGCATGACTGCCATTCTTTGACTTGCTCTTGTTAAATTTTTCTCAACCTGTGTCTTCCATGTCAGGCGACGATCAAAGGTGACTCCTAGATAGTTTGGATTTTCTTCATGGTGCAATATTTTCCCATTCAATACCAGCTTAGGGTGCTGCATTTTATTTGAGAGGGAGAACACTGTGCATGTTGTTTTCTCCTCACTTATCTTCACTAGCCATGATTTTGACCAATCCTCTAGTGCTAATAAGGCTTGCTGTATTCTGCTGTTAGCTGTACTAATATATTCTTCAGTTGTCCATATGGCTAGGTCATCTGCAAAGGAGGATGTGTGTACTCTGGCTGGAAAATTTTCTGTGATCTAATTTATATGTGCTAGGAATAATGTTGGTGAAAGGACTCCTCGGGGGACACCTTGCTCCAACAGCATCTTTTTGCTGGTTTGCCCTTGTAATTTTGTCCTGGCAGTTCTGTTCTCAAAGTAATGGCTGATCCATTTGTACATTTTCCCACAAACATGCATTTTTTGCAGTTTTACTTGTAGTCTTTCCTTCCATACTTTATCAAATGCTTTTTCTAAATCTATCCAGACCGCTAATGTGTGCTTTTTCTCTTGGAAGGCATCCTCTATTTCCTGAGCTATATAGGTTATTTGATCTTCAGTGGATCTGTACTTTCTGAATCCTGCTTGGTGTGGTGATAAGATTTGGTTTTCATCCTGATGCTATGTAAACCTGCCACTGATAATGCGTTCCATTAATTTTCCTGCACAGCTAAGTAGACTGATAGGTCGACAGCCATTTGGTTCTTCCAGGTCTTTTCCTTTCTTTGGGACTGGTATTAGTATAGCTTCCTTCCATGCCTGTGGAACTATTCCTCTCTTCCAGCTGTAATTTAGGACTGCTAGTAGTTTCTTATTTACTTTAGTGCCTAGTCCTATAAGCATTTCATTTGTGATTCCATCCTTTCCTGGTGATTTCTTCTTTTTTAGGCTATTCATTGCCTGTTCCATTTCTTCCATTGTTAGTTTTGCCATCATATATTCTGCTGCTGTCTCTGTATTACGATGATGTCTCTGTTTATCTTTGATTGCTTTCTTCTGTTCAGTTGTAATATCAATGTGGTTTTCACTAGCATAGTGTTCCATTAGTGCATGTGCAGCCTTTTTGTCCTGTAAGCAGGGCATTTCCTTGTTTTATTGTTATTTGTTTGTTTCTGGGTCCTTCATTGTTCATGGCTTTCACTAGTTTCCATAGTTTGTTTTCATCCTTGTCAAAGTTCAGGTTTTCTGTTTTTTCCTTCCAGCAATCTCTTGTTGTTTGATTTACTGTTCTTTTATATTTTGCTGAGATGAATTTACGAGACATGTTTGCTTCAGCTGTTTGCTCTCTCTCTGCCGTCTTCCTGGCATCTTAAACTTTGTCCTCCAAAATTTGTAGTTCTTCAGTCCAGTACATCATCATCATCATCAAGTGCCCTGCCAGCTGGCGTAGACATTCATAGCTCTCCACAGATCTCGGTCTTTGCTTTCTGGATCAACTCTGCTGATGGTATTCTTCCATGCCACCGTCTCAATCCATCCAGCTCCTCTTGGAATAGACTCAGTGGCTGCCTGTATTATTGCTTTATTTAGACTTTCCACCACTTGTTTCAAGTTGCGATGTCGTATATTTATGTTTTCACAATATTTGTCTGTTAGTATGGTAAATCTATCCCAATCAGCTCATTTGTAATACCAGCGAGGTAAAGGCTTTTGCTCCTGTGGGACATACTTCATATTAATTACAAGCTTGATTGGTCTGTGGTCACTACCTGCTAATTGGTCAAGCACAAGGCTATCGATTTTGTGGAGAATGTTTCCTATGCAGAAAGCTAAGTCTGGAGTAGCACAGGTGAACCATCTTGTAGAGTTGAAGCTTTGTTGAGTAGATGGAGATTTGAGTCTTATTTCCCAGTCCTCCACTTCATCTCCTTAGTTGTCAGTATCTGGGTATCGCCATCTTTCTGAACGGCTATTAAAGTCTCCAACAATAATGCAGTTTGTGTCAGTTATTTTCATGTTTGAAAGTGTAAGGTCCTTATCTGCAGGGCTATACAGATTGTAAATTCTTATTTTCACATCCTTTATCATTATATCAACACCTATAATTTTCGTTTGGTTGTCAGAGTTCACAGATACTTCGCTGCAAGGTATTGTGTTTCGTGTACGTATGAACTCCTTTGTGTCCTTCGCAGTCCAAACATGTGGCCTGATATCCTCTAACTGAGAATATGCGAGGGTGTTGAGGTGTCTCTCTTGAATGCATGCCACATCTATTCTATCCTTATGAAGACAGTTTAATAATTTTAATTAATTTGGCATTCCACTGTAGTATGTTGAGTGTCTGGGGAGTTTGGTCAATAGCTCTTATCCTACTCCTCTGTGCCTTGACTCCACAGCACAGGAGAAGGTGACCACTAGTAGGATTGGGTGGACCCGATCGAGGCAGGGGCCCCGGCACTATCACCGCTTAATGGGACTTAACAGGATTAGCACCATACTGATTAATTTTAATTTGTGGCATCATAAATTAAGTCATGTTGCACTGTTTTGTCAAGCCTGTGGCTCAGTGCATCTGATTTCGACAAGCATTTTTCGGGTGTGCTCTCCCTAGCCTTTGACTGTCCCCAGTCTACCTACAAGGCAGCAAGTATGTCTCTTGATCTGGTTCCTCTCCCTTGACCTGTCCGACATGTGAGACCCTACCAGTAGCTGTGATACCGTTGGCATATGCGAGCCCCTCTACCTCGTCAAGATGGAGACATGGCAGAGGGGAAGCTCAGGTATCATAGCTCTATGCTTGTACACAGGTAAAGTATGTATGTGTATGTTGCTAAGGCATGTTAGGGGTATAAAGTTAGGCCTGTATATTTTTTTTTAACTTACATCAGGACCATAGCGTTTTAAGAACTAAGGTCGGAACCATATTTTTGATATTGTAAAGAACTAGGGCTATGCTCATAGTTTTGGTGTTGTAAAGAACTAAGATTATGACCGGCTAATTGGGGTCAGGTAAACAGTATTTTTGTTGATTGTATGTGTAGACAAGTTGGATAAGAGATGATTGGGATAATAATACATGAGGACATTTGTTGCTAGCTAGCTGTGTTGCTAAGATAGACAAGCTTGGGTACGTGTTGCAGTATTTTAGAGCCATTGTGGTTGGTTAGTTGGTCAGTAGCACAAGTTGTGGTCTGTATAGCATTATTTTAGTGGTCCTCTGTGTGGTACCAGGACCTCACGGGGAAGCAAAGAATAGTAGCTCTGTAACCTGCCATGCAGGTCATAAGAAGCAACTAAGGAGACAAAGATATGCTACTCGAGGCAAGGTATAGTCATCACAGCTATAGTTTCAAGTGGTTCTGTGGTGGTGTTTGATACATAAGTCTTACCTCTGAAGTCAGAGTGGGTTCGCCTCATGGCGAGGGACATTAGTAATTCATTCATCATGTGCCATGCCGGTAAGCATGGGCGGTCTAAAATATAGTACTAAGCAAATCGAAATATGTACCAATAATATTTGACAGTTATGTGTGGAAATACTTATGTACAATAAATAATTTGGGACTGTTATTTTATTATGTACAGTTATTGAGTGTTTGGTGGACTGCTAGACCGATCGATGGATGCAATAAATGTTTCCCGAGCCTGGAGGGCCCTCACTGTCGTCGAAGTGTATACCTATCAGTTATATGTGGAAATACGTACGTACAAGATATAGACATACACTCCGGCGACAGTGAGGGACCTCCAGGCCCAGGAAACATTTATTGCATCCATCGATCAGTCTAGCAGTCCACCAAACACTCAATGACTGCATATATCGTCCCCGAATTAGCATATCTCCCAGGAATGAGCATAATCACCTAATGAGGCCCTGTAAGGGATACTTTTGACAGTAAATAATTTGGGACCGTTATTCAGAGAAGTGCCAAAACTTGTAGTCTTCCAGAGTTAAAACATCAGTCTTCCAGGGGATTCAAGAGTTAAAACTTTAGTATTCCAGGGGATTTAAGGGTTAAAACTTGTAGTCTTCCAGAGTTAAAACTTCAGTCTTCCAGGGGATTCAAGAGTTAAAACTTGTAGTCTTCCAGGGGATTCAAGGGTTAAAACTTGTAGTCTTCCAGTGGATTCAAGGGTTAAAACTTGTAGTCTTCCAGGGGATTCACCAACTAACACCAGCTTCCCTGGTACATAATGATTACAGTGAATCAGATTGTTCAACTTCAGATGATTATTTATACTTTGTCCACAGGATAACCGAGTTCACATTGGTCCCAAGATTGAGATGCGGGTCGTCACTCTAGGACTTGATGGAGCTGGCAAAACCAGTATTCTCTTTAAACTGAAGCAGAATGAGTTTATTCCAACAATTCCAACCATTGGTAGGACAGTCTGATGTCTATATTAGTTTGTTGTCAATCATATTTCTTTCAGATATTGATGTCCCTATGATGTTTCTTTCAGATTTCGATATCCCTAGGATGTTTTTTTGATATCCCTATGATGTTTCTTTCAGATTTTGATATCCCTAGGATGTTTTTTTGATATCCCTAGGATGTTTCTTTCAGATGTTGATATCCCTAGGATGTTTCTTTCAGATTTTGATATCCCTAGGATGTTTCTTTCAGATGTTGATATCCCTAGGATGTTTCTTCAGATGTTGATATCCCTAGGATGTTTCTTTCAGATGTTGATGTCTCTAGGATGTTTTTTTTCAGATGTTGATATCCCTAGGATGTTTCTTTCAGATGTTGATATCCCTAGGATGTTTCTTTCAGATGTTGATGTCTCTAGGATGTTTTTTTCCAGATGTTGATATCCCTAGGATGTTTCTTACAGATGTTGATATTTCTAGGATGTTTCTTTCAGATGTTGATATCCCTAGGATGTTTCTTTCAGATGTTGATGTCTCTAGGATGTAACCTTTGTGACTGCTATGTTTGCTTCTTCTTCTTTTATTTCTGCTCCTCCTCCTCCTCCTACTCCGCTCTTCCTTCTTTTTGTGCTGCTGCTGCTCCTCCTCTTCTGCTGCTGCTCCACCTTCTTCTTCTCCTCTTTCTCCTTCTTCAGCAGCTGCTGTACCACCTGTTTTTTTCTTCTGTTGCTTTCCTTTCTTTTCTCCTCGTCAGTCTCTTCTGCTGCTTCACATCCTTATTCTTCTCATTCTCCTCCAATTCCTTTTTCTTCTTCTCCCCCAATTCCTTCTTCTGCAGCTGCTCCTCATCTCCTTCTTTCCTCTTCCTTCTTCTTCTTCCTCATAATAGCACTGACTCAAGCAGACTGTGTACAAAATCATTGTGTGAAATTACACAATTAGAAACTCGATGATAGTATTATTTTTGGGTAGTGGATTGTCAGTCTGTTCTTCTCTGAAAAGGGTATAAAACTAGGAGGACTTTGTGCACATTTAAAATGCCTCTGCACTTGAAAGTTTAAATTAGTAGGCCATTGTCCAGGCTAAATGTCAAATTTGGAAACCTCCCTGCAAAAACTATTTATAGCATATGTGATCCTAGTGTATGCACACTTTGATCGCACAGATGCTACAGAGTTTGTGCACTGCATTGAGATTTTCCTTTGGGGCAAACTGGATCTCATATATGCAGTGACACAGGAGCATTTTACATGTCATTCTGTACAAAGCAACCAAAACCCTACCACTGTTGAGGATTGAAGCTTGGGCCATTGTGTTGCTGGTAAACCAAGCAAGCTGCCAGTGTGTCCAGAATACATTTATGAGGTGCTCATTACCTTTATCCTCTGTCAGTTGTGGGACTTACATGTTTTAATTTTACTGACTGAAGTTGTTTCTAATATATAACCAGAGATATGTATTCTGAGTAAATGTATTTGCTTCTACTTCCTGCAGGCTTCAATGTTGAAACAGTCGAGTACAAGAATTTCAAGTTCACCATTTGGGATGTGGGAGGCCAGCACAAAATTCGTCCATTGTGGAGACATTACTATTTCAATACTCAAGGTATCTGTGTCTTCAGAAAACCATCTGTGACTTGTGTTTCTAATCATGTACTTGTCAACTTTCTTAGATGAAAGCTTCTATGACAGGCAAGTATAAACCATACAGTGTGAAACTATCATGCACCATGTGCAATATTGTCACCATGAGACTCCCGTCTGTCTATTATCAAACTGAAGGCAGCTGCTCAGGCTTTCTCCTAGTTCTTGCTTGCATGAAACATTGTTGGCAGTTTTCTCTCCTATGTCCTTTCTTCATCAAGATCCCCTGCCTGCCTTGAAGCGTTGTGGGAAGTGTTATTTCATGTGTCACATGTGATCTTTTGTTCCATGAGTCATTCGTATTTAATATCATACGTCCCCTTGATTCTTGGGTAGTAAGATCAGATACCTAGTTTTCTCAGATCATCATCATCAAGTGCCATGCCATTTGGCGTAGGCATTCATGACTCTCCACAGATCTCGGATTTTGGTTTTCTGGATCAACTCTGCTGATGATATTTCTCCATGCCACTGTCTCAGTCCATCCAGCATAATTTCTCTTGGTCTGCCTCTCTTCCCCTCGATCTTTCCAGTTCTTACGATGTTCTCCAATGCCTCTCTTCTCATCACATCACCAAAGAAAACTGTTTGTCTCTTTCTTATTGTTGCATGTAATGTTCAAGTGTCATTAGCCTCTTTCATGCATTCATTGTTAGTTACTTTGGCAGTCCAAGGAATTTGCAATATTCGTCTCAGGAACCACATCTCTGTTGCTTTCAAGTTCTTACTAATTTGCTCATTTACATTCCAAGATTCACTACCATACAGTGAAACATGTTCTATATAGCACTTCAGCACTCTCTTTCTTACATTCAATGATAGTGACTTATTGCATAAGATACTCTTTATTTTCTGAAATACAGCTTTTGCTTGCCTTATTCTGCTCTTAATCTCTGTTATGTATCTTCCATCTGATATTATAAATGTCCCTAGGTATTTAAAATTATTCACTTAAATTTCTCTGATAAGGACAAAAACACAGGAGGTCTTGTGTGCAAGTTGAGCAGAATAATAAAATCTCATGTCATTTGGAAATCACAAAGTGTAGGCCGTCCAGCAGCTGCCCGTTATATCTACAGTGACAACACTGATAGCAATAGTAAACCAACACACTGGTCTGTGGGGCCTATTACCTTGTATGGCGTCTGTCTAGAGCAGGTAGACCTGACACAAATACTTGCTGGAGTCAGAGACGCAGACCTTTGAGGTGCACAACTAGGTGTGATGCTCTCCCCTTGACAGAGGAACGAAGAAGGAGAAGAAGTTCATCCATTTCCCTAGTCATGTCTCTGATCAGTCTATTGCACCTCAGTCTACCTCATGCTAGGTTGTCAACAAACATGGAGGTTTCTATACGGTAACCAAACCACTTGCTTTCTTAGAATTTGTGATTCAACATGATGTCACATGACATACATCTGCTTCATCCCCCTCTGAAGATGTTGAAGAGTATTCCAGTGGCCAGCTGGCTGTGCATGCAACAACTCTGTCCTCTCCCACATTCATTCCTGCTAGTGCCAAATTGATTCCATGATTCCTTCAGTTCAGGCACAAATGGTCATCTTGTCCTTACCCCTCTGAAATTTGTTAATTGTTTGGTTGTATTTACCTAGTGTGTGTTTACGGTACAGCTGTGATATTTGTCTCTTTCAACTTGAACATGTCACAGCTTCTTGGCAATTGTTGACTAGGCTGGTCTGGTTGTTGATAGGCTGTTTGATGGGACATTCCACTCTCTCAGTGTGAGTGGTTTCATCATCTGCATTCTTTCTATCTATAACGAGTGCACTCCACAAGCCCATCCTGAACTGCCAGAACGGCATGTGGAAGGAATTATTTGATTTGATTTTTACATCACAGTGAATAGTTTCAGTTTTGAAATCTATTAACTTTGTTTTATAAAACAAGAAACATGTTTGTTAAGTAAAAATACTTCTTCTTTTTATAATCTGTACCTTATGGTATTGTTCAGAGCCTCTTTTTTGAAGTCTATTTACTTTGTTTTATACCTATTTTCTTTTTCTAGTCTGTGTCATGAGGTATTGTTCACACACAGTCTCTTTTTTAAATCTATTTACTTTGTTTTATAAAAAAGAAACATGTTTGTTCAGCAAAAATACCTATCTTCTTGTTATAGTCCGTGCCATGTGGTATTGTTCTCAGCTTCTTGTCACACATATTGCCAGTCATTGCCAATACAGATGTCCTCCTCCAAGCCACAATGATAAGCCATCCATCATTTCTCTAGACCTTCTTGATTCTGCTACCCTGCAATTTTCTTGTTATCATGATGCATTCCAGTTATCTACTTGTCATCATTTCTCTAGACCTTCTTGATTCTGTTACCCTGCAATTTTCTTGTTATCATGATGCATTCCAGTTATCTACTTGTCATCATTTCTCTAGACCTTCTTGATTCTGTTACCCTGCAATTTTCTTGTTATCGTGATGCATTCCAGTTATCTCCTTGTCATCATTTGTCCAAAGAATGTGGATTGTCTGCATCTGATATAGGGTGTATTTTTAATGACTGGAGTTTTTGAAAATATTGCCGTTCCAAGTTTTGTATTTATCTTTTATGTTGCATGAGTTCACAGAGGGTGAATACAAAACTTGGAACGGCAATATTTTCAAAACCTCCAGTCATTAAAAATGCACCTAATATAAGTTGGGTTCTTTCAAGATAATCATTGTATTAAACCAAATCAAGACATGACATGTATGTGGTTAATATGGTTTCTTTATGTTTTACATTTACAGCTGTGATATACGTTGTTGACAGCAGCAACAGAGAGAGGCTAGATGAGGCCCAGAGTGAGCTTGTTAAGTTGGTCCAAGAGAAAGAACTGAAGGAAGCCTCACTTTTGATATTTGCCAACAAACAGGTCACTTTTATTTAGTTGCTTGCAATTTTCCTTTCATTTATTTATTTTTATAGTCTACTTCTGCATGATATTTAAAATCCATTTTTAAATATAATGAAAAAGATCATTTCTGCAGGAGGATTGGCTAACTACAATTTAATATACCCAACTGGAGTTGCAGAATAATACAAAAAGACGATGGAAACCTGCCTACGAGCTGCAGCAAAATGCCAGAACCTGAAACAACCTCAAAGGAAGCTACCACTTCTACACCATTTGAAGCTGCTCCCATCACTAAACCGACGCCAGAGATGACAACTACAACTGAAGCCAGCAACAGGAGAAACCCGCAACACTAACGAGAAGCAGCCAGGCAGCTTACCAAAGACCTCCACATCGGAGGAAACCACAACAACTGAGGACTTCACGGGGAAATTACTGATAAAACAGACAAGATACTTAGTCTCTTGGAAAACGAGCTGGGAACAAACAGTATCTTCCAGGCTACGCAAGACACCTGATGGAATAGTGGTCTCCATCAACAAAAACTCCAAGACCACGGCACTAATGCAGAAGATGTCACAAAATGAGAAAGCCGACATCAATCTACCCCACAGCATCACAGTTGAAGCCACCCCACACCGCATGATGAAACAATTGGTAATCAAACGAGTCAAGACCCATCTCACCAACGACCAGATCAGGGAGATGCTGACGAGGGAGAACAAGAAACTCAAGATCACCAGTGCTGAGAGGATCATCAGCAAGAGTAACATCCCCTCCACAGTCGTCATCGTAACATCGGAGGACCGAGTGATCCCTCAATTCATCAGATGGGACAAGAAAGATCTCGGAGGACCGAGTGATCCCTCAATTCATCAGATGGGACAAGAAAGATCAAGTTCCAGAGCACTACATACCAAGAGTGCTACAGTGCTCCAAGTGCCAGAAATGTTGGCATACCCGTGCCACCTGCAAGAGTAAGGTTGAGGTTTGCAGATACTGCTCTGGACCCCATCCATACAGCCAGAGCCAGCAAGCAAAGACCGACAAGGACTTCAGGAGGCCTAACCCTAACAGAAAGTGCGCCAGCTGTCTCGGCAACCATGGCGCCAGGTACCTCAGCTGCCCCTGCCACCACGACAACAAGGAAGCCATGAAGATTGTCATCAAATCAAACCTACCATGTACAGAGGCTAGGAGGCAGTACGAAGCTACCAATCGACTCACAAAAGGCGACAAAGTGCAACTGAAAGAGACAAACAGCTTTCTTTGATCATGTGATGAGAAGAGAGGCATTGGATAACATCATGCGAACTGGAAAGATCGAGAGGAAGAGCAAGAGAAATGATGCTGGATGGATTGAGACGGTGGCATGGAGGAATAACATCAGCAGAGTTGATCCAGAAAACCAAGGACCGAGATCTGTGGAGAGTCATGAACACCTACACCAGCCGGCATGGTACTTGATGATGATGATGATGACCATGGACCAAGAACCCCCAAAATACCGACATTATACAAGATCTGAACATGGAAGAAGACTGTCTCCTACATAGCATCATGTCTGTGAAACTATAATTGTGTTATCAAACTAAACATGACAGTGGCTGGGAGAGAACAATCATTGAAGACATGATTTCTGGAAGAAGAGGCTGGGGTTTACCAACACGGAGATGGGCACAGGACATTGAAGACACCCTCGACATGAAAATGACTGAGGAAGTGATAACAGGTTGAGAATCCTTCAGACAGACCGTGATGAGAACCACATTTTACAGGGGCGTGCTACATGAACAGCTGATTACATGTGACAGAACCATTGTTAGAGAGGACTGTAGATCAAGAAAACAATACAGACATTATAGAGAGACTGTAGATCAAGAAAACAATACAGACATTAAACAAGACTTCAGCGTGGGAGAAAACTGGCCTACACATGTCACATGGGTCTAGAAAGAACATTAATAGCCAGCTTGGTTCATGAAGACAAGGTGGCAGCCGAGCAACACAGCACTGGACACAGACCCCCTGGGCATGAAGACAAGGTGGCAGCCGACCAACACAACACTGGACATGAAGACAAGGTGGCAGCCGACCAACACAACACTGGGCATGAAGACAAGGTGGCAGCCGACCAACACAACACTGGGCACAGACATCCTGGCCATGAAGACAAGGTGGCAGCCGACCAACACAACACTGGACATGCAGACAAGGTGGCAGCCGACCAACACAACACTGGACATGAAGACAAGGTGGCAGTCGACCAACACAACACTGGACATGAAGACAAGGTGGCAGCCGACCAACACAACACTGGACATGAAGACAAGGTGGCAGCCGACCAACACAACACTGGGCACAGACATCCTGGCCATGAAGACAAGGTGGCAGCCGACCAACACAACACTGGACATGAAGACAAGGTGGCAGCCGACCAACACAACACTGGACATGAAGACAAGGTGGCAGCCGACCAACACAACACTGGACACAGACATCCTGGCCATGAAGACAAGGTGGCAGCCAACCAACACAACACTGGACATGAAGACAAGGTGGCAGCCGACCAACACAACACTGGACACAGACATCCTGGCCATGAAGACAAGGTGGCAGCCAACCAACACAACACTGGACATGAAGACAAGGTGGCAGCCGACCTACACAACACTGGACATGAAGACAAGGTGGCAGCCGACCAACACAACACTGGACACAGACATCCTGGCCATGAAGACAAGGTGGCAGCCGACCAACACAACACTGGGCATGAAGACAAGGTGGCAGCCGACCAACACAACACTGGACATGAAGACAAGGTGGCAGCCGACCATCACAACACTGGACATGAAGACAAGGTGGCAGCCGACCAACACAACATTGGACATGAAGACAAGGTGGCAGCCGACCAACACAACACTGGGCATGAAGATAAGGTGGCAGCCGACCAACACAACACTGGGCATGAAGATAAGGTGGCAGCCGACCAACACAACACTGGACATGAAGACAAGGTGGCAGCCAACCAACACAACACTGGACATGAAGACAAGGTGGCAGCCGACCAACACAACACTGGACATGAAGACAAGGTGGCAGCCGACCAACACAACACTGGACACAGACATCCTGGCCATGAAGACAAGGTGGCAGCCAACCAACACAACACTGGACATGAAGACAAGGTGGCAGCCGACCAACACAACACTGGACACAGACATCCTGGCCATGAAGACAAGGTGGCAGCCGACCAACACAACACTGGACATGAAGACAAGGTGGCAGCCGACCTACACAACACTGGACATGAAGACAAGGTGGCAGCCGACCAACACAACACTGGACATGAAGACAAGGTGGCAGCCGACCAACACAACACTGGGCATGAAGACAAGGTGGCAGCCGACCAACACAACACTGGACATGAAGACAAGGTGGCAGCCGACCATCACAACACTGGACATGAAGACAAGGTGGCAGCCGACCAACACAACATTGGACATGAAGACAAGGTGGCAGCCGACCAACACAACACTGGGCATGAAGATAAGGTGGCAGCCGACCAACACAACACTGGGCATGAAGATAAGGTGGCAGCCGACCAACACAACACTGGCCATGAAGACAAGGTGGCAGCCGACCAACACAACACTGGACATGAAGACAAGGTGGCAGCCGACCAACACAACACCGGACATGAAGACAAGGTGGCAGCCGACCAACACAACACTGGACATGAAGACAAGGTGGCAGCCGACCAACACAACACTGGACATGAAGACAAGGTGGCAGCAGACCAACACAACACTGGACATGAAGACAAGGTGGCAGCCGACCTACACAACACTGGACATGAAGACAAGGTGGCAGCCGACCAACACAACACTGGGCACAGACATCCTGGCCATGAAGACAAGGTGGCAGCCAACCAACACAACACTGGACATGAAGACAAGGTGGCAGCCGACCAACACAACACCGGACATGAAGACAAGGTGGCAGCCGACCAACACAACACTGGACATGAAGACAAGGTGGCAGCCGACCAACACAACACTGGACATGAAGACAAGGTGGCAGCCGACCAACACAACACTGGACATGAAGACAAGGTGGCAGCCGACCAACACAACACCGGACATGAAGACAAGGTGGCAGCCGACCAACACAACACTGGACATGAAGACAAGGTGGCAGCCGACCAGCACAACACTGGACATGAAGACAAGGTGGCAGCCGACCTACACAACACTGGACATGAAGACAAGGTGGCAGCCGACCAACACAACACTGGGCATGAAGACAAGGTGGCAGCCGACCAACACAACACTGGACATGAAGACAAGGTGGCAGCCGACCAACACAACACTGGGCATGAAGACAAGGTGGCAGCCGACCAACACAACACTGGACATGAAGACAAGGTGGCAGCCGACCAACACAACACTGGACATGAAGACAAGGTGGCAGCCGACCTACACAACACTGGACATGAAGACAAGGTGGCAGCCGACCAACACAATACTGGCCATGAAGACAAGGTGGCAGCCGACCAACACAACACTGGACATGAAGACAAGGTGGCAGCCGACCTACACAACACAGGACATGAAGACAAGGTGGCAGCCGACCAACACAACACTGGGCATGAAGACAAGGTGGCAGCCGACCAACACAACACTGGACATGAAGACAAGGTGGCAGCCGACCAACACAACACTGGACATGAAGACAAGGTGGCAGCCGACCTACACAACACTGGACATGAAGACAAGGTGGCAGCCGACCAACACAACACTGGGCATGAAGATAAGGTGGCAGCCGACCAACACAACACTGGTCATGAAGATAAGGTGGCAGCCGACCAACACAACACTGGACATGAAGACAAGGTGGCAGCCGACCAACACAACACTGGACATGAAGACAAGGTGGCAGCCGACCAACACAACACTGGACATGAAGACAAGGTGGCAGCCGACCAACACAACACCGGACATGAAGACAAGGTGGCAGCCGACCAACACAACACTGGACATGAAGACAAGGTGGCAGCCGACCAACACAACACTGGACATGAAGACAAGGTGGCAGCCGACAAACACAACACTGGACATGAAGACAAGGTGGCAGCCGACCAACACAACACTGGACATGAAGACAAGGTGGCAGCCGACCAACACAACACTGGACATGAAGACAAGGTGGCAGCCGACCAACACAACACTGGACACAGACATCCTGGCCATGAAGACAAGGTGGCAGCCGACCAACACAACACTGGACATGAAGACAAGGTGGCAGCCGACCTACACAACACTGGACATGAAGACAAGGTGGCAGCCGACCAACACAACACTGGACATGAAGACAAGGTGGCAGCCGACCAACACAACACTGGACATGAAGACAAGGTGGCAGCCGACCAACACAACACTGGACATGAAGACAAGGTGGCAGCCAACCAACACAACACTGGGCATGAAGACAAGGTGGCAGCCGACCAACACAACACTGGACATGAAGACAAGGTGGCAGCCGACCAACACAACACTGGACATGAAGACAAGGTGGCAGCCAACCAACACAACACTGGGCATGAAGACAAGGTGGCAGCCGACCAACACAACACTGGACATGAAGACAAGGTGGCAGCCGACCTACACAACACTGGACATGAAGACAAGGTGGCAGCCGACCAACACAACACTGGACATGAAGACAAGGTGGCAGCCGACCTACACAACAGTGGACATGAAGACAAGGTGGCAGCCGACCAACACAACACTGGCCATGAAGACAAGGTGGCAGCCGACCTACACAACACTGGACATGAAGACAAGGTGGCAGCCGACCAACACAACACTGGACATGAAGACAAGGTGGCAGCCGACCTACACAACAGTGGACATGAAGACAAGGTGGCAGCCGACCAACACAACACTGGCCATGAAGACAAGGTGGCAGCCGACCAACACAACACTGGACATGAAGACAAGGTGGCAGCCGACCTACACAACACTGGACATGAAGACAAGGTGGCAGCCGACCAACACAACACTGGGCATGAAGACAAGGTGGCAGCCGACCAACACAACACTGGACATGAAGACAAGGTGGCAGCCGACCAACACAACACTGGACATGAAGACAAGGTGGCAGCCGACCTACACAACACTGGACATGAAGACAAGGTGGCAGCCGACCAACACAACACTGGGCACAGACATCCTGGCCATGAAGACAAGGTGGCAGCCGACCAACACAACACTGGGCATGAAGACAAGGTGGCAGCCGACCAACACAACACTGGACATGAAGACAAGGTGGCAGCCGACCAACACAACACTGGACATGAAGACAAGGTGGCAGCCGACCAACACAACACTGGACATGAAGACAAGGTGGCAGCCGACCTACACAACACTGGACATGAAGATAAGGTGGCAGCCGACCAACACAACACTGGGCATGAAGACAAGGTGGCAGCCGACCAACACAACACTGGACATGAAGACAAGGTGGCAGCCGACCAACACAACACTGGACATGAAGACAAGGTGGCAGCCGACCAACACAACACTGGGCATGAAGACAAGGTGGCAGCCGACCAACACAACACTGGACATGAAGACAAGGTGGCAGCCGACCTACACAACACTGGACATGAAGACAAGGTGGCAGCCGACCAACACAACACTGGCCATGAAGACAAGGTGGCAGCCGACCAACACAACACTGGACATGAAGACAAGGTGGCAGCCGACCTACACAACACTGGACATGAAGACAAGGTGGCAGCCGACCAACACAACAGTGGGCATGAAGACAAGGTGGCAGCCGACCAACACAACACTGGCCATGAAGACAAGGTGGCAGCCGACCAACACAACACTGGACATGAAGACAAGGTGGCAGCCGACCTACACAACACTGGACATGAAGACAAGGTGGCAGCCGACCAACACAACACTGGGCATGAAGATAAGGTGGCAGCCGACCAACACAACACTGGGCATGAAGATAAGGTGGCAGCCGACCAACACAACACTGGACATGAAGACAAGGTGGCAGCCGACCAACACAACACTGGACATGAAGACAAGGTGGCAGCCGACCAACACAACACTGGACATGAAGACAAGGTGGCAGCCGACCAACACAACACCGGACATGAAGACAAGGTGGCAGCCGACCAACACAACACTGGACATGAAGACAAGGTGGCAGCCGACCAACACAACACTGGACATGAAGACAAGGTGGCAGCCGACCAACACAACACTGGACATGAAGACAAGGTGGCAGCCGACCAACACAACACTGGGCATGAAGACAAGGTGGCAGCCGACCAACACAACACTGGGCACAGACATCCTGGCCATGAAGACAAGGTGGCAGCCGACCAACACAACACTGGACATGAAGACAAGGTGGCAGCCGACCAACACAACACTGGACTTGAAGACAAGGTGGCAGCCGACCAACACAACACTGGACATGAAGACAAGGTGGCAGCCGACCAATACAACACTGGACACAGACATCCTGGCCATGAAGACAAGGTGGCAGCCGACCAACACAACACTGGACATGAAGACAAGGTGGCAGCCGACCTACACAACACTGGACATGAAGACAAGGTGGCAGCCGACCAACACAACACTGGGCATGAAGACAAGGTGGCAGCCGACCAACACAACACTGGACATGAAGACAAGGTGGCAGCCGACCTACACAACACTGGACATGAAGACAAGGTGGCAGCCGACCTACACAACACTGGACATGAAGACAAGGTGGCAGCCGACCAACACAACACTGGGCATGAAGACAAGGTGGCAGCCGACCAACACAACACTGGACATGAAGACAAGGTGGCAGCCGACCAACACAACACTGGACATGAAGACAAGGTGGCAGCCGACCAACACAACACTGGGCATGAAGATAAGGTGGCAGCCGACCAACACAACACTGGGCATGAAGATAAGGTGGCAGCCGACCAACACAACACTGGACATGAAGACAAGGTGGCAGCCGACCAACACAACACTGGACATGAAGACAAGGTGGCAGCCGACCAACACAACACCGGACATGAAGACAAGGTGGCAGCCGACCAACACAACACTGGACATGAAGACAAGGTGGCAGCCGACCAACACAACACTGGACACAGACATCCTGGCCATGAAGACAAGGTGGCAGCCGACCAACACAACACTGGACATGAAGACAAGGTGGCAGCCGACCAACACAACACTGGACATGAAGACAAGGTGGCAGCCGACCAACACAACACTGGACATGAACACAAGGTGGCAGCTGACCAACACAACACTGGACACAGACATCCTGGCCATGAAGACAAGGTGGCAGCCGACCAACACAACACTGGACATGAAGACAAGGTGGCAGCCGACCTACACAACACTGGACATGAAGACAAGGTGGCAGCCGACCAACACAACACTGGGCATGAAGACATGGTGGCAGCCGACCAACACAACACTGGGCATGAAGACAAGGTGGCAGCCGACCAACACAACACTGAACATGAAGACAAGGTGGCAGCCGACCAACACAACACTGGACATGAAGACAAGGTGGCAGCCGACCAACACAACACTGGACACAGACCCCCTGGGCATGAAGTTCTATGAAGCATGGCACTTGGCAAGGCATCAAGTACCCTTCCCGTCATCTGAGATGAGAGCAACATTTTGTAATGGGCTTGCAGCATGATGAGTACAGGCTGCTGGCATGTTAGGGTTTTTTCTTTTGTTTCTCTGAAAATCTTGTGTATGTTTTTTAAACTTTTACTGATAATTGGTTGATGAAATTATTCTGTAGCAAGGAATGCAGCATGTTTTAGTTTCCCACACTCCTCCTGTCCAGCCGACAGTTCCAGGAAGTCACACTTTCCATGCCAGGCGGCCTCCATGGCCAAGCCACCTGCCATCCGCTGCAAAGGTTGTGGGTTCATTTTCAGACTCAGTTCACGGGTCAGTATTTTTAAAAAAAAACCTTGTGGGTCGTTGCTGGAAATACGCAATTTGTGCTGTGTGATGCTGTCAGCAAGCTGCTCTGCAGAAGGAAGACCGAGTGATATGGGACATAACCCAGTGCAATGAAGTTGATTCTCTTACCTTTTTCTCTTTCTGAACCAATACATTTGTTACCATTACCCATTGTATTCCACTCCATGTTTTAAATACTCTTTATTCAGACTTCCATGAGTTTAACAGAACAGTTGTGTGGAACAGAAAGAGTTAAAATACAGTAATCTGTTGCTCTGTACATGATTCTTTGTCTAAATCACACCTCTACACTTTACTCCTCAGGATATAGACGAGTGTGTGACTATAGAAGAGATAACAGAGCAGTTTGGACTGCTCAAACTGTGCTGCAACCGAAGCTGGCACCTGCAGGCCTGCGATGGCAAGAGCGGACACGGTTTAGCTGATGGCTTGGAGTGGTTGTCACGACAGATGGTGGCTGCGGGTGCACCAGAGTTAGCCTGAGGATCTGTGGTTTCTGGCGGCTAGTATTTTTAACATGGGTGTATGTGATGTGTGTTGGGTTGTACTGCAAGTATTACTGTTGATGCTTGTCATTACCAAAAATATTCCTTTGTTAGCTCACAGTTCCAGCCAGTACCAGGGATATCATCTTTGTTTGTCTAAATTGCTATTGCAGTATTACAGCACGGTTGCTCGTGGTGCTATTGGTTATGAACACTAGTTATACTTGTATACATGTTACTATCCTCATGAACTGAATCAGAAAGATCTTGGCTGCAGCACGATATGACAAAATACAATTAAACATAGAGGTTTGTTACGATGCCCAGGATAAACAAATGCAGGGTGTTTTAACACTGGTAGTACAGCCTGGCCGGTCTCCCTGGCCAAGGGGTTAATGGCTTTCTCCGTAATCCCATATATTCACATGGGTAACACAGCTGTGCAAGATTCGGTAGTGATCGCGACGCGTTGGTTACCTACGGGGGTATGTAAGCCGGTCGCTCAGAAAGCAGCAGTGGTAAACCAAACTACTGAGCCGCGTAATCTTGCCAAGACAACAGCAGCTGAAAAAATGCTGGTGTTGACTGCAATTTCCTGTAAAGGATATGGGGGGGGGGGGGGGGGGGGGGGGGAAGGGGAGTACAGCCAGAGGTCCTTGTCAGGTGTGTATGTGTGTGTTTTATTGTTTCTCCAAAGGATCATAATATACCTTGTTTCATTTCATGGGCTGAAGTTTGACTGACAACTGGCAAGCTGTCACTTCAGCGATGTTGTTGATGCGTTTGTGGAAGTGAGTGGTTGGTTATACACCTTCACCAGAAACACAGCACATAGCTTGGCATGAGTACAGTTCACCAAATAAAAAGGAATGCACACAGACACACATTTGTCATAGCCAGATACTAGAGCTACATTTAGACCGTCAACGTATATTATTCTGAGGGGTTGGAGTTTAGAGGAACAAATCTTTAAACAATCCTTTTAGTTAGTTATATGTTCTTTACAGGATAGCACAATCAACCCCAGCATGTTTTGGCTGTTTGTGATTTTATAAGCAATTTTATATTCAGAAGTTTGCCATACCATTGTTTGTCCGTACTTGTGTAGTAGTAAGTACTTTTGTTTACCTAGACAGCAGTCTGGATTACAGCCCTGGCAGTGGAAGAATTCTTGATTTGTTTTAACCAGTATGGCTGTGAGGTCAACTAAGCCTTATAATCTGGGTCATGTTAACAGAAGCCCAGGGGAGCAAGGGAGGGGACTGGCCACACCATCCCATGATGCCATTGCCTAGCAGAAAATGTGAAGCCCAAACACCAGCACAGGGGGCATTGGTATGAGGGTTAAGAAGTTGCTCAGATAATCGCATGAGGGGGGGGGGGGGGGGGGGGGGGGTTACACAAGGGTTCCATGCTTGCACTCATCCCTCGCCATGGGAGGGGAACACCAGCCACTTATTCCTCCATGCAGAGTCCTAAAATTGTGATGGGCCCAAAGCTTCACATACACTCGGAAGGCTCCTGTGATGGGCCCAAAGCTTCACATACACACAGAAGGCTCCTGTGATGGGCCCAAAGCTTCACATACACACAGAAGGCTCCTGTGATGGGCCCAAAGCTTCACATACACACAGAAGGCTCCTGTGATGGGCCCAAAGCTTCACATGCACACAGAAGGCTCCTGTGATGGGCCCAAAGCTTCACATGCACAAGAAGGCCCCTGTGATGGGCCCAAAGCTTCACATACACACAGAAGGCTCCTGTGTACAGCATATTAAACAAAAATAACACGATCTCAATAGCATAGTGGTTACTGTCACGTTCTACCATGACGGTGGTCCGCATTCAGTCCCAGGCAGAGGCAGGATAATTGATATTTTTGGACCAGAATTTCTGGGATGGATAGGTGATGGGGAAAGAGAACTGGCAGCACCACCTCATATGTTATGACCTGGAGTATGTGAAGACACTTGACTCCCCAACAACAGTGCCTGCCATGGACTTCTTTTACTGTGCTTGGGAATCAAGGACGCATTATAGTTAGAACAAAAACTCCAGGCTGCTGTTATGCTCCTTCCTAGATTGCTGTGAACTTCATAGATGGCTTTGGCAATGATCAAGCATTACCAAAGGCAATGTTTACAAAGATAGGAAGACCTATGTAAAGTTTTTGACGAGACACAGTGGCTTGGAAAGAGCAGTAATGGAATATTTAGTTCCTGGATGAAGAGACATGGCAAGAGATTTTGGGGCACGTTATCAGGGCTGGAGAGCATTGTGACAGCTGGGAAGACTGAAGGTGATAGGCAAGGGATTGAAGAAATGTCAGTGAACACAGAACAGGCGGTGATTGCCTACAGCATGGCAGATGACATTCAGATAATTCACTGCCTAATGTACAAATATTGAATGTGCCATATGATGTCTGTGACAGGAAACGTGTATGTTATAAAAAGCTCATCATTGATGCTTTCTTTAGTTTTTCTAATTTCTTTGGGAGTCTCCGTGGTGAAGTAGTTACGCCGCCTGCCTCTCTCTCTGAAGGCTGTGGGTTCTATTCTGGCCTGTCATTAGTTTCACGAGTGCGGTTTACTCAGAGACTCGTGGTCGTCGCTGGAACTACGGAGTTATTGCTTTGTACGACTCTTTTGGCAGGTCACCCTGCAGAAAGAGACCAAGTCATATGGGATAAAAACCAGTGTAATGAAGTAAATCCTCGTCTTTTAAACCTTGTTTTTTTCCCACTTTCTTATTCCTGTATGCAGAAGGCAAGGGGAGAAACTGTCACATTTGCCAAGAATAAGTGTGTGGCTGTCACATGGCTTAGAGTGACATGAAGAGTTTCTTACATCGGTATTCCTAACATGTTATGTGTTTCATATATTCTCTTCTTTTGAAGTCTTTGGGTTGTAGGTTATAGATTTATTGCAGTCTCGGAAAGAAAGAAAGGAGGAAGGGAAGGAAATACTATCAAATAAATGCCATAGACATTTTGTCTTCTTCATATTTAAATTATTTAAAAGCTTCATATTTTTGTACAGCAATGCTGTACTTTATTTGCATGTTTCCCTACATTGGTCTTTCTGGTTTTGATCTTTGGATAATAAATAGTCAATATTCTGGGAAATATAATTTATGATTATAATTCTTCATTAATGAACTAATATATTGAACAGCGCATACAATTTGTAACGGTATTTATTTTGAATTATGTTTGTCTGGGTCTTACATTGCATACCAGTTCTGAGTTTTATGGATGTGGCATGTAATTGGAGGCAATCTAATTTTGTAACATGATAATTTCTTATATTGGTCGCTTATGTTTGTTTTCTTTATTGGTACGTTTCTGTTGTTGCATATTATGAGAATGAAATAAAGTATTTCTTCTCAAAGGTCTTATCATCTATCTTTTCTGTTCATATTTATAAATCAACATCATCATCATTATGCTGTCACCACAGCCTGCTGAAAACTTGGTCTTTCCCAGCAGACGTGAAGGATGATTGTGCTGATTATCCCTGTTGCCAGTTGGTTAGCTACATTTTGAAAATGTCATCATTGAGTTGAGTTGGGCTTAGAACCGATATCGCTCCACTCAGGTCATTCCCATATGCGCTCTGCCCCTCATTCAGCAGCCAGTGAAGAATCATACTGCTAATCGTTCCCACCGCTATCTGATTGAAAGTTCTCCTGGTCTTCCCTCTCAATTTTGATAATCTTCCAGAATCCCTATCAATTCCCTGCAATCTCATTCTTTCCACATACAGATTCTCAGTCTGTTCTCCCACCTTCTCCACCTGGTCCCACAGGCGCACGACCACCACTCCTCTGTCCATAGGCAATCTACCACCAAGAGGTGCATTCCCTGTCATCCTATCAGTATGATCATTCCCCTGCACTCCCGTATGACCAGGGCAAAATATCCATACAATTCTTACAATCTGTGACCTCTGAAGTGAGGATAGCCATTCCACACGAAACATTCCCTTCTCCACCTTACTACACTTTGAATCCATAATGTATGCAATGTGTGTTGCAGTAGTCTCCTCTAACCAATGGAAAGCCGCTGTTACTGCTTCCACCTCTTTTCTCATCATTGCCAGGTTCTACCTTGATTCCCCACTTTAACAGCTGTCATTGAGAAGCTTCAACAAGAGATGTGTCCAAGTACCAAGCTGTCATGTATTGTCTGACCAGTAATGCCTTCCCTCAGTCAATCTTGTAATGAAGATTCAAACAATAAATTGCACAACTGTCTGCCTGGCATATTTCTCTACATCTTATCACAGTGGTTCTCAACGGTGGGGAATTTCCACCCCCAGGGGGGAATTTTAGGGTTTCGGGGGAATTAAGGTTATTTCAAGATCGCGTTAATACAAGAACCGATTACTTGAAATTGTTTTTCCCTTCATACTGTACGGTTCTGTACGTCTCACCCTTCTAAAATTCAATTTATAAAGTAAGTAGATCCACAAATCATGTTTTATGTGGACGTCTAGACTTGTTTTAGTATGTGCTATTAAATTTAGCTTCCATTATTATGTATACTGTGTAGGGGCGGGGGCAGAATTTTTAGGTAGGAAATACGAAAGAGGGGAATGACATTCTGAAAATATGGTTGGGGGGGGGGGGGGGGGGGGGGGGGGGGGGGGGGGGGGGGGCACTGGGCCAAATTTTTAGGTAGGAAATACGAGTGGGGGGGGGGGGGCACGGGCCAAAAAAGGTTGAGAACCGCTGTCTTATCAGGTGCGCACTGCAGAAGTCACCTAGCATAAAACAAGGCAAACAATGAATCCTTAAGCTGAAGTATAACACGCATATTCCCAAGGTAATTAAAGTAATTACTATGGTAATCAGTCCAATTACACTTCTTAGTTTTTCATACCACCAACTTCGTATTTTCTTTGTCTGTTTTGCATTTTTTCATGGTTCCACATGTTACTTTTGCAGTATTTTCAAAAGCTTGATTTGAACATCTCCCATTCTTCTTCCACTGTTTTTCTTTCTATAGGTAATTTTACAAAGATTTTAGTTAGTTCTTTCTCATAATTTGTCCTCACTGCCTCGTCTTTGAGGTTTTTTAAGTTTACTGATTCGCATAGCATGTATTTTCCTAGTCTTTGCTTTCTTCTTCTGTTGGTTCTTATTGTAGCAATAACTGCTTTGTAGTTTGTGTTTATATTAGAGACGTTCATTTGAAACCCGTTCCAATGGCTTTATTACAAAAGCATGAAAGAAACATTAACAGGTGTGGTAGAATTAAACAAAGCTGTCAGGGTCTTAAACCTGGCTCGTTATACCTAACACATGTGAGACAAGTACAAGTACAACATGATTGGACTTGAGACACGACACGTAGTTCAATGGATTTATTTACCGATCACATGCAATACGATCTAGTTGTGCATGGAATGATCATCACAATACATAAATAATATATATCAATACACTTACAGACAACCCACAGCTTACAGTCTATCTCACAAGATATACAAGCACTCGACTTTCGGGCACAGAACTACACAAGCCTTTCTCTACCCACACGTCAGTCCGGTCCGAGTACCCAAAGCTGTCTCCTGTCTCTCACAAAGCGCTTGCCCTCTATGGCTGGACGCGCGCGGACTGCGTGCGTCTTGCTTTGTCCTTGCCTGACCGCTGGCTGTCACTTCAGCCAGCAACCTCGCGGGCAGGTAACTAATACTCGCCTGGCGGGCGTAACGATGTTCCTGCATACCGGCAACATTCGAGACTCTGACAAAGCATTAATTTTGAATGAATTATGCACCATGGGTTGGTCAGAAGAAGTTACCATAGGCATTCAGGCAAGCATCTCATTGCTTAGGTAGGTGGCGAATGCCATTCGCAAAAAAGGATTGTGGTTGCTCACTGAACCAAGTGTTTACCACATTCATTACATCTGCATCTGTGAAATCATTGCCCCTTGAGAGCTTTTTTTAGAGGTCCGAACAAATGAAAATTACATGGTGACAAATCAGGACTATAGGCTGGATGTTGCAGAATTTCCCACTTCTTCCTTGCTAATGCTTCCTGCACAATCTTTGCAACATGTGGACGAGCATTATCGTGCAACAAAATCACACATCGAGAAAGCATGCCGGGTCGTTTATTCTTGATGGCTTTTTGCAGCTTGTCTAGTGTTTGCAAGTAGTGGATAGAGTTGATGTTGACACCAGGTTCTTTAAAGTCTTCGACACATATTTGTTACAGTACGCTGCCTGCATTCTGCGATGAATGTCCACTGGTCGACATCCTTCAAATGAAAGAAAATGAATCACTGCTCTTTGAGCTTCTTTGGGCAGATTTTGGATCAACCTGGCCATTTTCTCAACAGTCAGAAACAGAACCTATGCATCATGGGACGATAAGCACATGCTCTATTATTCATTGGTCCGTACTTATCACATGACTATGACATGATCATGTTTAACGTAGACAATTACGCACAGTGCGGCACAAACGGATTTCAAATGAACGCACCTTATACTTAAGCTGGGCAATGCCCTTGCATCTAATATATTTATTTTTCTTACTGTTATATATCAATGATCCACTCAGTGAAAAATAACAAATACACTGGGTGAACAGAAGTTCAAGCGTATATGACAGAATCAAGTGAATCATCACCTCTCTCTGATGATCACTAACAATGAAGACAGTCTGACATTCAGCAATGTAATCAGAATCAACATAAGTGACACCGGACAGTATTTAACAAATTAAAAAATTATAATGAAAAAATACAGATGCAGCTTCATCTGTCAATACTGAGAACATGAGTTCAAGATGCTAGCTAAATAAATACAAAACCATATTGAATATAATCATATTGCATGGCCTTTGGAGAGCAGTGGAAGCACAGAGACTACCATGCTTGCCCGTAGGCTCTGCAGTCTTGAAATCGAATCCACATCTAGGCGGATTTAAAAATAATTTATCAGGGCTCCCAGTTGGAGTCAGCCTAAATGGGAACCAGGAAATGTCTTTGGAAGTAAAGATTGCCGGCATAATATTGACCACATGACACACCAAGTGCTGATTGGTTCATACACAACTGGAGCTAGCAGCATCTGCCCAATAGGCCTCAATGTGTATATAAACATCCTTTACTGTTTACTTGACTTCGTGCCCTGAAGGTGATTGTAAAACTTAAAAAACATGCCAACAACTATCAATATTTTCAAATCATGTTATTAAGGATCATGACAATTACATTGTAAAATATGATTATTTTGTTCCCCCACCCAAGACAATTGTGTAAAAATAAAAATGTCTTAATTATTTTGGCTACAACTGGGAAAAAATATGGAATGTGATTTACTATTGCTGGTGTGTGCTGAAAGGTATGGAGAGCTGAAATACACAGACCGCTTGACCTGGCTATGCAATGTCTTAATGCAGTTTAAGATTTATACTGTACCTGACTTTCGCCTTGCTAAGGTTTGAGAATATGTCTTCAGATTTTAGAAATTTTGAGCATCTACTCGTTTTATTTTCAATGATTGTATCAAGTTCTTCATATTCTTCATACCCTTGAAGATACTTCTTGGACTTTATCTTGTTCTTGTTCCATAGTCTCCCTTGTCTTCTGTAATTCTCCTGTCTATGTGTTGTTAGGTCTCCCTATATTTGTATATTCTTGCCATCCCAGGACCTGATACTTGCCGCTGAAAATCACCAGATGTGAAGAGGCATAATCATCCACGTCAGTTAACTTGATGATAACATTTTTTTTTTGCGGTGGACTGAATTTTGCGTGTGAATTAGCTTTCCCTATTAACAGTATCCCTCGACATCGGGCAAACCCACTCCGACTTCAGAAGTACTTGTAATTTATGTCCCAAAGTCAAGGATGACAGGTCAACATTTTAGTCCAGTGGTCCGGTGTAGGGGTTGAACCGCTTACCTCGGCATCAGCACACCGGATGTTTAAGAACACGCGTTCTTATCCATTCGGCCATGCTGACCTGCTGATGACATTTCTATTGTCTTGTGGATTCCATAAGAATAGGAAAGAATGTTTTGTGATACTAATTACAAGTTTTCTGAACAAATGTTCAACCCAACAGCAGTCTTTCCCTTGCCTCTTGATGCATATATTTGATTAAAACAATATATATATATAATATATTCTATGTTAGTCATAAACAATTTCCTCAGACCTCTAAAATAAAAAAAATTAATACAATGAAATTCTCAGAAGTGAATATCAAATGTAGTTTCCAAAGAAACCAAAACTTTAAAAACCATGTACAAATATGATTACATACATATTAAACTATGAATGGAATATTTTTCATTGTCATATTTAAAAATGTACATCAAAAAGCTGCCACAAAACCCAAATAAACATGACAGTTCACCAGTCATAAACTAATCACAATAATAGCATTTGAAGAAACAAGTTCCTGGATTATGCACTTTAAAATCAAACACACAAACAGGATAAAAGAGAGCCCCAGAGGGTGCTGTAAATATACAGATGCAACAGGAAAGACAGGCCCAGAGGGTGCTGTAAACATACAGATGCAACAGGAAATACAGGCCCAGAGGGCGCTGTAAACATAGAGGCTGATATGGCTGAGAGGTTCTGTCGTCTGCATGCAGCTCAGAAGTGACCAGCTTTGCTTCCAGTACAGCACTAGGAATGTTCATCACAACCATTCGTGTCTACCTAAAGGATTACCTGTATGACACGGAAGCCTGGACATTGAACAAGCAACCAGAAAGTTGCATAGAATTCCTGAAGATGTGGATATACAGACGACTATGTTGTATTTCATGGAAACAAAAACAATCAAATGCAGAGGTTCTAGAAAAACTGGGAGTGAAGAGAGAGTTTGATGAAAGAAATAAAGAGGAGGCAAGTGAAATATTTCGGCCATGTTAAAAGACATGATACTCTTATAAAAACCATAATGAGATTGGAAGCAACAGAGATGTGGTTCCTTGAAAGGGCAAAGTTGAGGCAAGCGAGCAAGAGGTTGACAACGATACAAGTTGGAGGATAACATCAAGAGATGGACGAACATTAGCCTGACAGAATGTACAGCCAGGGCGAGAGACGGTGTTGGAGATCCATTGCAGCCAACCTTCATTGTGGAGACGGCACCTGATTGATTGATTGAATAGATGACCTAGAATTGACATCAGTACACACTTATATGTGTTCTGTCTGTGCAGAAGTCAGGCTGTTCTCATACACTGATTAAATGTGCACCTGTGTTGTCTTCCCCAATGAATGCACCTGCAGGTGCATTCATTGGGGAAGACAACACAGGTGCACATTTAATCAGTGTATGAGAACAGTAAGTGTTGATACAAGTCTTTGTCTGGTTTCTCTGTCAACATCAGTATCAGCCTGTAGTAACCAATTAAACATGCATTTGTCCTATATATCCTTTATCCGACCTCAGCTCTCCCAAAATTATTGTCCCTGAGACAACAACCAGCTCATTCATCACCTCAGATTCCTCCATCATTGAGGCAGAAGATCCATCTAGCAACTGGAATAAACAGTAGGTTCATATGCCTGAATCATATATACCATAGCCTTCCTTGATGACCTTCTGAATCAAAGACAATCTGAATCAGAAACAATGATACTCCCTAAGATAATCATTGAAGTGCTGCAGAGGCTGCATCAATATCGAACTCAAACTAATGACATCACACAAGCCAATCTCTTGGGCATTAAGATCACACAACCCAAGAAATAAAGAAGAGGATACACAATCATACAAAAACAGGACCAAGTACTTCATATATATATATATATATATATATATATATATATATATATATATATATATATATATATATATATATATATATGACATTAAATGGGTCTGAGAGAAGGAGGAAATAATAAAGAGCAGGTAGTCATTGTAATAAGACAACAGTATAGCTGCCACTAATGATCTACAACCAAGCTGGTCTCAGCATGTTAAGAACTATAGTTCTAGCTTTGTCTTCAGCCTTGAAGGAGGAATGCATTTTTTAATGCTATGTAATGGGATATCACTCTCTCTGTCAACAAGTTTTGCACTTTACAAAGAAATCATCGGTGCCAGGCAGGGAAGGTCATGCTCACTGTCGTTTGGGCGAGCCATCTGGTAAAACTCACTGACTACATTCATCTTGATAATACTATTAACTCTACACACGGCCAATCTTCTCCAGTGTTACCAAAAGAAACGGGATGATGTCCAGAGGCATACATATGTTTTAGGACATTGCGTCAGTTCATGGTACCATCATTTTTGCCTAAACGTTCGGCTATGTCATCATGAGCCACACTGCCTGGGAGTTTCCAAACACGCAGAATCCGCTTAGTGCACCTCATTTTTCTAACAACCAGGACTTTATGACTGCACTGAAGATGTGGCTCCGGGCCCAAATGGGGGAGCTCCACAAGATGAGGGCATCTGATTGGCGAAGCACAGACAGGATAAGTGCAACACACTGGACAGGTGAATACACAAAGTATAAGTTGACCACAAGTAGCCTGACAATGGAAGTCATGGCAGTAAGTAAAGCAATGGCTTGAGACACAGACCTTCACTAGGGCATGCTTCCTTAGTGACTCAATGAGTATGGGTTGGATCCGAAGACAGTGGTGTCTCTGGGGCGGTCACGGCTGGCAAAGATTAGTTTAATTTTCATGTCAGGGCATGCGGGTGTACAAGGAAGTTATAAAGCCGACAGGCTTGCGGGTAAGGCTACTATGGAGGGCAGATTAGCCATGGACCAGGCTGATATACTGAATGCTGTATGAGAAGTAAGACTTTTGCGAGAACCAAGTGATGACTGAATCTATAACCACGGTGAGACTGCAAGAACAGCAAGTTACAAAAGATGTGGCTAGACAAGAGCACTATGCAGCAAGTCAAAGGAGATTAATAAACCAACACAGAACTGGTATCGTGAGCCGCTACACTTTGTGGGATTTACTGAGGAGGGGTTCTGAGCACTTATGGACTAAATGGTTCGATGTGCACTGAGGTTGATCTGTCGACTAAGTTCACACCAATTTCTCTGTACGTGCCTTGGCACGTAATAAAGTGCAAAACTGTTCAACCACCCTTCATTATTTAGCATCTTCATTATCTGTTGTGGGAGACAGGGGAGGACTTTAGAGGTGCTGAGGACATACACACCATCATAGCATTACAGGGATGGTCAGTCAATAATAACTGTCGTGTGCTGTGAGAGAAAGAGAAGCACTTGAAGGCTGCTTGAATGGAGTGGAGTTTGTTCTAAGGAACTGTAATAGGCAAACTAAAGGCTGCTTGAATGGAGTGGAGTTTGTTCTAAGGAACTGTAATAGGCAAACTAAGTATGGACATCTTTCATTTGACCAAGTGTACTTATTTATCTTATTTAATGACTACCATCAATTTCCAGTAGTAGTGGTGGTGGTGGTGATGAATAGTAGCAGCGGAAGGTTACAGTCATAGTAGACGATTGATTTGTAGTGGTGGTAGTAGTAAATATTAGTGGTAGTTAACAGTCATAGCAGATTTATAGTGGTGGTGACTGTAGTAATTATGGTCAGAGTGAAAAGTAATTGAGCTGTAGTAGAAGTGGTTGTTATTAGTAGAAGTGGTTGTTATTAGTAGCAGTGGTAGTGGAAGGTTATAGCACAGTAGTAGAAGCAACAGTAGTAATAGTAGAAGTAGTATGTGAAATCCTTAACATGGCACATCATTATAGCAGTATTTCTTAAATGAGTATGTTCATTTCATAAGTAAGTTTTCTCTGGCTTATAAATACACACAGATTCAAAGCACTCCAACCGAAACTGAAGCTTGTCAAAATCATCAGGCCTGGTCAGTTTCCTTAGATGCCTTTTGAACAGCTTCAGATGTATGTTCATGTTTTCTAACACATCTTTGTCCTTGAGATGTGTCAGGTGACTTTTTTCTAGAGATCCCAAAATGTTGTAGTAAGATGAGACTAACACCGTCAAAAGCATCAGAAATTCTTCACAGCTGCTGCGGCTGGCCAGATGGCCACAGTCCGCGCCTGTTACTTCTTTGTATCTCTGAGTGAGGGGAGCTGTGTCTTTCACTGCATCAGTGATCATCGCAGGGTCGTCCACATCTTGAGAGATGCTCAGATCAAAGGTTGAAGATGCTTCAGAGAAACTGTTTAAAACTGCTCTCATTTCATCTGTCCGGACAAAGTCTATTGCAGTATAGTTGTAATGAGTTTTTGACCTCAGAAGTTTCTTCCCTCCATATTTCAACATAAGTTTACATACATCGGTTTTATTTCTACCGACAGCATCTTGAAAAGGGGTTAAACCATCAAGTCCTTGCGCATCAATCTCTACTTTGCCTGGTGTTTGTTCCTGATCAGTTGAAGCACCAACAGGTGCTCTAGGCACGTGTTTCAGCAACAGTTCCACACAAGGCACACTGCCGTGATGGCAAGCCTCATGCAAAGGAGTCCAGCCAATATTGTCCCGCAGATTGACATCTGCCCCTGGCACGGACAGGAGCTTGGCCAAATCTGTAGCTTTGTTTTTCATACAGGCTATGTGAATAGCAGATTCACCTTTCCCATTTCGCTTATTTACTTTTTCAGCTGTCAGAATCCCTTTCTGTCCCTTGATTTGTTTGGTATCAAATGTTGCCTCTGAAGGGTTTGATGTGCGTCCTATAGAATAGTTATGTTTTACATGATCTTGTGCATCTGAACTGCCACTGGACTCCAGTGGCACCAAGAAAAAGAACTGCGACACAATGCTGCCCATTGATATTTCATTGACATGAATGGCATCTGAGAGCAAGTAGTCATTATAATAAGACAACAGTATCGATGCCACTAGTATCCTCAGCCAGGCAGGTCTCAGCATGTTAAGAACTATATATCTAGATTTGTTTCCAGTCGTGAAGGAGGAATGAATTCTTTTAGCTATATCTCGGGACACAGTTATGACAGAATCGATGACAAATTTTGGGTTGCGTTGATCCCATCGGACATTGGCCAGCCGGAGACATTCACAGGCTAAGCTCAACAAAGCGCAAGCAGCGCTACAAGCCCTACAGTTCAGAAGTGGTGCTCTAATAATATGTTCCAGAAGCTGAAGCAGACGACGAGTATCACTGCCATGGACACAGGTATATGAATTTCTCCACAGCCACTTAACAATCAGAGAGTTTTGTAGAAGTGTCTTATTTCCACTTCTAAGAGAGAAATCAAAATTGATTTCAAACACTGAGATAAAATATTCCAACAGCAAAACTGCTGTGCTTTGTTTTGATTCATCCATAATATCTTTGAGAATATCAAACACGACTGAGCTTTCTGAGGAGAGTTCAAATGCTTCAGTATAAAGTCTCACAGTGACCGGGGTCAGAGGGGGGTGAAGCTGCAACCAGGTGTACAGGTATGTGATTGCTTGAGGACAAACAACCCCATGTGTAGACCGAGCCAGCTGTACAAGCTCTGACAGCAACAAGCTGGTTGGTAATCTGCTTTTGGTTGGTTTTGCGTGAGCAATGGCTTGATCATAGAACCCCATTTCTCTAGAAGACTCCATCCACTGACCATATAATACAGGAAGAAACGGTTTGTTGTCAGGGGGATGTATGCTGGATGACACCAAGTAAGTCAGTGGCCAGACAGGATGTGATTCTGATGATTGTATAGATGTTCCGGCTTCCCCATGTTTATTATTACAAACCTTCCTCTGAGACTCTTCTTGCGGTTGAACTTCAGCTTGCACACATTCCCTCACAATGCTAGGATTATGAGCGAAGGACAGTTCATCTGAAACTGCTGCATTAGTAGTATTGACTACAGTAGATGCCTCAGCAGTTTGTGCATCTGAATCATGGCATATGACTGAAGGTGGAGTGGGCAGATCTATGTAATCATCAATATCATCTGCGGCTGTAGCCATGTTCACACCAACATTCTCTTTTTTGAATAGATTAAATTTCTGAATATCTGTTGACTTTCTACTGGCCCTGGGGTTCAGATGTACATCAGCAGACACTGTTAATTCTGTATTTGATCCCGGCTCACTTTCAACTGTTTTCAAGTGAACATCATCTGAGCAACTCATCTCTGAATTGATGACACCGAGATGCTTAGAAAATGACTCAAACAAAGATCTAGCAGTGCTACCATTTTCTTGGACAGAATTCTGTAAATGATCAAACGTCAATGTAGGTACAGTTTCTTTCTCACATTGTACAGCATTCACGGAATCAGCAGCCATTCCTGAATCAATCATGGATGAAGAATGTGTAAACTGTTCAGTTTTCAACCATCTTGAAGCATGACCACTGTCAGCAGATCTCACTGTTGACCGACTGATGACTGTGTGTGTACTGCCTTTAGCAGTCTGACCACAAGATGAAGACAACTGAGAGGATGGACGAATCATTTTAGAGTATGGATTATCTGGGCAGCTGTCACCATCGGGATCACTGTCATCACATGTAACAGGTTGGAGATCCTTCGCTGTGGCACAGATCTGATCCTGATCATGTCCACCAGCAGGACATAACACAGAGCTGCTCTGATTTGTGCCCTGAACTTGTGGAACAGATGCACTCTTTTTGGCTAGACCTCGCTGGGTGTTTCTGGTCGAATCAGATAACTGGATGCCCCATGACAGAGATTTACACAGAGCTTGTCTTGCTTGGCTGTAGTCGTTCTTTGTGCTGCTGCCATGGACAGATTTAGTATGATCACAAACATCCACTACAGCATCTCTGATCACAGGTGAGGTCACATCACCACTACCAGCAGACGGATTTTTGGGAACTTTGGATTCACAGAGTACAACACCATCATCCATAGCCCTCCTTTTGGCCAAGCCTCGCTGTATGTGTGGAGGTAAGTCAGTGCTGGACGACTGAGACTGGGCTGATGGCTTACACACTGTACTGCTGGCCCTGCCATGTGCATCAGACTGAGTACCTTCAACTGCCAAGCATTCTTCCTCTCGATTATCAGAAGACCATTCAGGGCATTCATTGGCTGTGGTTTCAATATGTGACCCAGTGGTGTCTAGTACCCTTCGCTTGGCCAGGCCCCGTGGTGTGAGAGGTTTCAATGTTGTTTCTGAAGCAGCATTGACAGCCTTTCGCTTTCCGATACCCTTGAGACTAGAGGCAGCCAGTGCAGCTTTACTCCCTGACAAATGGTCTTTGCTCTCGATGTCTTTACCTATGTTCACAGAAAGAAGATACTGTTAACAACAAAGAATTCACTTATTAGCTATTGTATGGAACAAACATCCCCAACACTCAGCATACACGTTCCACATTTTTAAATACTGATGTCAAGAAATACATCTAGAAGGGATGTACAAGCAAACAGTCAGTCAATGCAACAGAACAGTTGGTCAATGCAAACAACCAGTTGGTCGAAATAAACAATCCAGTCAGTCATTCATTTATTTTATTCTGTCTTTGTGGGTTTGTAATATTATAGTTATCATTAGTTAGTTAGTTAGTCGCAGTTCCAACTTCACAGCAACGGGTCGTCCCCATTATGGTCCGTTCCTGTGCCAGTGAATATCACACAAAACGCTCCCCACTGCCCAATGTGAAAAGTGGAAAAGACAGGAGTCTCGACAAACAACAGCCCGCACAGATACACTGTGCATAATGCCGCCGCCAGAATGTCAACACACCAGTCCCCCATGAAACACCCAATTCATCTCTGATGGAATCGGCAGTCATTTTCCTATCTGGATGTTTCCTAGATGTTTACCTACACAGTCCACGAAAATACAGTTCATCACTGATGGCAGTGGCAGTCAACCAGAAGCCCAGCAGCCACGCATTTCTGCATAAGGCAAAAACCGGTCAACTCTGGGACATAGCCACCTGCCATCACTCCGAACATGCAGTCATGTTCCAAAATACCTCAGGCAGATTCAAAAGCATTTCATACGAAACTCACAGCTCACAGTGTCGCGCCACGCACTCACTCAGTAGAAGGGCGACGGAACCATCAAACCTCCTTAGTCGCCTCTTATGACATGCGTGGTAGGCTACAGTGTTGCTATTCTTTGCTTCCCTTATGGGCGCCGGCAACACACATGTTTGATTCTAGCTCTAAAAGGGCTGGATTTTTAATAGTATATAGTTATGTTTGATTCTAGCTCTAGAAGGACTGGATTTGTAATAGTATATAGTTATGTTTGATTCTAGCTCTAGAAGGACTGGATTTGTAATAGTATATAGTTATATTTGATTCTAGCTCTAAAAGGGCTGGATTTGTAATAGTATAGTTATGTATGATTCTAGCTCTAGAAGGACTGGATTTGTAATAGTATATAGTTATGTTTGATTCTAGCTCTAGAAGGACTGGATTTGTAATAGTATATAGTTATGTTTGATTCTAGCTCTAAAAGGGCTGGATTTGTAATAGTATATAGTTATGTTTGATTCTAGCTCTAGAAGGACTGGATTTGTAATAGTATATAGTTATGTTTGATTCTAGCTCTAGAAGGACTGGATTTGTAATAGTATATAGTTATGTTTGATTATAGCTCTAGAAGGGCTGGATTTGTAATAGTATATAGTTATGTTTGATTCTAGCTCTAAAAGGGCTGGATTTGTAATAGTATATAGTTATGTTTGATTCTAGCTCTAGAAGGAGTGGATTTGTAATAGTTATATAGTTATGTTTGATTCTAGCTCTAGAAGGACTGGATTTGTAATAGTATATAGTTATGTTTGATTCTAGCTCTAGAAGGACTGGATTTGTAATAGTATATAGTTATGTTTGATTATAGCTCTAGAAGGGCTGGATTTGTAATAGTATATAGTTATGTTTGATTCTAGCTCTAAAAGGGCTGGATTTGTAATAGTATATAGTTATGTTTGATTCTAGCTCTAGAAGGAGTGGATTTGTAATAGTATATAGTTATGTTTGATTCTAGCTCTAAAAGGGCTGGATTTGAGGATAATCTGTTCAGAGGAAGTTGATGATGCCATACTTCTCCCTGACCTCTGCATTACGGATGTGGAGTCTACTCAACTACAGAGAAAAACAGGAGTAGTTTTTAACATGCTGCACTGTTTAAAATCCCTTCAGCAGCTGAAAATCATAGTGTAGGTTGTGCAGACTACTGCAGAGGCAACATTTTCCTCAAAATTATGAAGAAAAACAAACAGCCACAAAATAATATGTATACTATATGTGATATCCAGCATATACACATCAGTCTGCTCATCAATGTTCTGCTGTTTGTGCACTAGCCGTTGCTCTTCCAGTGTGATAAAAAGGAGAAAATAGAAATAGTGATAGAAGTAGCAAAGTAGCAATGTTTCACAGTGCAATGAAGATGCCCACATTGTCAAAGAACATTTCGAGCCAAAATAGGCCTTATCAGCCATCTTAGAACTCACGGCTCCATACTTTCAACCTCACTGGATGAAATGAATGGTCATCATCATTCTTGATGGACAAACAACAGTTCATACATGCTACTTTTAGTAGTACTTGACTGAATTGTGCTTGTGGATTAGCTTTCCTTATATCAGTGTCCCTCACCATCAGGCAAACCCACTCCGACTTCATAGGTAACTGACAGAGCAGAAGTTGTGGCCCTTACACTGACCCTGAAGAAGACAATGGCATCCATCATGGCACCAAAGTTTACAGATTTCTGCAACTGGTTCTCCCTTTATGGTGCAATATACCTATTAATTGGAACTGCTGTTCCAACGACTTGTCAGAACAATGCAGAATTCAAAGGTTGATAAAATGCTTGATGTTGGGGGGGGGGGGGGGGGGGGAAGACCCCAACAGAAATATAAAGAATATAAAGAGCTGGCCACATGTCTTTACCCCATTATGAAGGAAATGTCATATAGAACTAACATGTTGTAGCATTTACTCCTTATCAAACTAGCCACCACTTGAACTGACATATTTATGCCGTCTCTGCTCGATTTTAAAAAGACCTTGGGTAGAGAACAACTTATTGTTCAAACTAAACCAGTTATCACAAGCCAGTATGACTTCTAAATCACTGACAACATGATTTCTTTTATTATCTTTCCCCCCTTCTGATTTGGGGAATGAAAAATATATATATTTATTCTTTGTGAATAAGAACAATCCTTCCGATGTTCCCCCAAAAAAGCTTGCTTTACTTTTTTTTTGTAAATTTCTGTGCTTTCGGTTTGACTGGTCTTGTGGAGCCTGGGGCTTTCCATCGCACGTTAGAAATGTTAGAACGAGGGTCAAAACGATGAACTGCAGTCTCAACTGCCACCATGGTCATCATCATGTTTTTTGATTTGCACTTTTTGAGCAACTATCGACAGTACTTTGCCTTGCTGAGAACTCAATGGGCACACACTTATCTCGTGTTTTGATCGAAGCATATCAACAGGAGACATCATGAACACCGGTTCCATGCCCTGTGTACAAAAGAGCTAGCCATACTTATTTATCCTGATTACGAAGGAAATGAGATGTGGTTTCTGAAGCAAACTTTGGACTGCCAGAGTGACTAATGATGAATGTCTTGAACAGGCTAAAGATAGTAGAACATTTTTATGTAAATATAAGGGGACAATATTCTTTGGATATGTCATGAGGCAAAAGGCACTGGAAAACATTGCGATGACTGGCAAGATCAGCGACAGAAGGGGCAGGAGAAGACAGAGAGAAATGATGCTGGACAGACTGAGACAGCAGCCTGCAGGAATATCATCAACAGAGTTGATCCAGAACACCAGGGATCTGTGGGGATGCATGACTGCCTGTGCCAGTAGGCATGGCACATGATGAGGAGAGCACACGCATGACTCACTATGCCAGTAGGCATGGCACATGATGATGAGGAAAGCACACGCATGGCTGACTATGCCAGAAGGCAAGGCACATGATGATGAGGAGAGCCCATCCATGCCTAACTATGCCAGTAGGCATGGCACATGATAATGAGGAAAGCACACGCATGACTGACTATGCCAGTAGGCATGGCACATGATGATGAGAGCACATGCATGGCTGACTATGCCAGTAGGCATGGTACATAATGAGGAGACAGCACTATTTACAAACACTACACAGTTCACACTATATGGTCCCACACAATCATTCTTAACAGGCTTTTCTCAAAAACACAAAACAATTAGCAAAACTGTATTTCTTTGATACTAACCTTTTCTGGAAACTGAAGAAAATCCAAAACTCTGCAGACGTGCTTGGAAATTCTTACCCATCACTGACAATTTTGCTGGAGATAATTTTATATCTGACTGCGACAGTGGTGGTGTTACAGATAATTTTATACCTGATTGTGACAGAGGTGATTTTACAGTCAATGGATTAAATTTGTGCATTTCAGATAGTGAGGGACTTTCTGGACAGCTGGCTGCAGGTGAAGATTTTGAAAGTTGTAACCTTTCCATGGTAACAATGGCTTCTGTAGGTGATAGTGAAAGATCCACAGAGCTTGATTCACTGTCATTCCCATCAGAAGGATCATCATCAATACAAATAATGTCAGCCCAGGGGCTCCTCTGTTTGTTTTCAATGTCTTGTCTGCCAGCGGTACTTTCAGATTTGTCTTCAGTGTCTTGTCTGCCAGATTTAACTCCATTATCTTGTCTGCCAGAGGTACTGCTGGCCTCGGGTAAATATTCTGATAGTTGTGGCATATCCATGCTGACAGTAGGCTCTATAGGTGACGGTGAAGGGTCTAAGGCACTTGATTCACTGTCCTTCTCATCAGAAGGATCGTCTTCAACATAAACGATGTCAGCCCAGAGGCTCCTATGTTTGTTTTCAATGTCTTGTCTGCCAGAAGTCCCTCCATTGTCCTGTCTCCTGGCTTCAGTAGGTGATGGATCTAAAGAGCCTAGTTCACTTTTCTTCACCTCAGAAAGGTCATCAACACAAATGATGTCAGTCCAGACGCTTCTGTGTTTGTCTTCACTGTCTTGTCTGCTGGCTTCAGATGAATATTTTGAGAGTTGTAACCTGTCCATGCTAATAGAAAGTGACGATGGTGGATTCACAGAGCTTGGTTCAATTTTCTTCACATCAGACGTATCATCATCATCATCATCGTCATCAATATAAATTATATCAGTCCAAAGGCTTCTATGTTTGTTTTCATTGCCTTGTCTACCAGGGACACCTCCTGATTTGTCTTCATTGCCTTGTCTGTCAGAGGTACCTCCGTATTTGTCATCATTGTTTTGTCTGCCAGAAGTACCTTCAGATCTGTTGTCACTATTCTTTCTGCGAGAGGTACTTCCAGATGTGTGGTCACTATTTTGTCTGCCAGAGGTACCTCCAGATTTGTGGTCACTATTTCGTCTGCCAGAGGTATTTCCAGATTTTAAGGACAATCTGGTATTAGTCACAGAATTGGTATCAACATGAGCTTCAGTATGCAAGTCTGGCTGGCTGACAATGCTGTTGCTATAGTACTGTGAATTCACATCAGCATTTTCCCATTCAGTATCAACCTCTGCAGTGCTGTCAGTCTGAGACAATCCTTCACCATCTATGGTAACATGTGGTGCCTGACAATCATGCAGTTGGATGTTCACTTGTAAAAGCGGCAGTGAATGCTTTTTTCCACGGTGTCGTTTTTTTTGTGATAAGCAAACATTTATAACCGGATGCTGGCTACTTTTTTTCACAGGTTTTATTTTTAAATCACTCTGACTGCATGAATCGGTGTTTCTCTTGATTATCTTTTCATTTCTGTTTTGTTTGCACAATTTTTCTGGGATTGTATCTGTCGTGGATGTAGCACTACTTAGTGCACCATCATCATCAGGATGTAGATTAATGCTAGGATTCAGCTTATATTTGAGCTCGCTGATATGTATTAAACTGTTGTTTGCATCTGATGATTTCTTTTCGCTCTCTTTACTTTCCACATTCTTTACTATGGTCTGCTGTTTGGTAAGTGAAGATAAAACTTCAGTTTGTGTGTGCATTTCTTCATTATTTTTTATACATTTTTTCATGGTCTCTGATGAATTTGTTTTAAATTTCACAGTATCTAGTGATAGGTCGACAGTGCCTTTTTCTGTTGAGGATATCTTGCTTTCAATAATTCTGGCTTTATGTATACATTGCCCCAGCACAGGATCATTTAACTCTTTAAAATTGCTTTTCTGTACATTTGCTTTCAGAATGTCTAGCCCAACATCACGAGGTCGTTGTGATCCAGGAAACACACTGTCCTCGGACTCTGATAATACATTTTCTTTTGTGCATAAGTTAGTTACGTTTTTCAAATGAGCGTTGCCATGTCTAGGTCTTGAAAGGCCACCTTTGGTGGCCACATTTACAGGTCCAGTTGCATTCTGAGAAATACACGGAGAGGGACTGATGGTCAAAGGTCTTACTCTAGAACCTTTAGGCTTCAATATTCTGACTTGAGAATTTTCTGAAGCTGACTCGTCCACAGACAAATCAACATGGTAGACGCCATCCATCGCTTCAATTGTCTCTATATTGGTTTGACTGCCACGGTCAACATAACCAATGCTAGTTGACTTCTGGCCTCTGAAACAAGACAGACTTCTGTGCAACAAATTGCTGGTGTTGGAATCCTCTCTGATCATGTACTCGAGTATGTCAAGCACTTCATCCTGAAAGAGAACAAGCAAACAGCTTCAAGGACAAATAAGTAAATAGTGAATTGTGCTTTCCACGGTTCATGTTTTCCCTGGCTTATAATTCCATGTATAACATTTACATGAGTCCCTGTCATCAAATGATAAAGATCAGAATACCCGTGTGCCCATCAACATCAAGTGTCTGGCCAACTGTAGACAATCGTGCTTCTCCACATCTTCCACTCTCTTACAGCATGTATCAATTCTCCCAGGATCAACGTCTTTCATCACTGTTCTGTGATGTTTAATACATCATCATCATCAAGTGCCATGCCGACTGGCGTAGGCATTCATGACTCTCCACAGATCTCGGTCTTTGGTTTTCAGAATCAACTCTGCCGTTGATATTCCTCAATGCCACCGTCGCAATCCATCCAGCATCATTTCTCATGGTCTGCCTCTCTTTCCCTCGATCTTTCCAGTTGTTACAATGTTCTCCAACACCTCTCTTCTCATCACATGACCAAAAAAAGCTGTTTGTCTCTTTCTTATTGTTGTATATAATGTTCTAGTTTCATTAGCCTCTTTCAGGCATTCGTTGTTAGTTACTTTGGCAGTCCAAGGAATTCGCAACATTCGTCTCAGGAACCACATCTCTGTTGCTTCCAATCTCTTCCTAATTTGTTCATTTATATTCCAAGATTCACAGCCATACAGTAAAATAGGTTCTATATAGCACTTCAGCACTCTCTTTCTTACATTCAATGATAGTGACTTATTGCATAAGATAGTCTTCATTTTCTGAAATGCATCCTTTGCTTGCCCTATTCTGCTCTTAATCTCTGTTGTTATAAATGTCCCTAAATATGTTTAACACAGTCAAAATATTTGTTTCTGAGAGAGCTACTGTTTGTGAGCCTGTTTTCTTCAATGTTCAGACTTTATACAATGCTAGTATTTTTTTGTATTCCTGGTCCATGATATTCTCAATTATATCGATATTCTCCCAATTGTCTTCTGTAGTGATTGTGAAGTAGTCGTGACTCACATTCATATATTGTCACAGCAAAAGACGCATGTTGTCAAAACTGTTATTTGAACTTGTTTGCTGGCACTGTGTTATAGGTTCTTCACTGTTGAACCTTTGCATGGCTATGACCTGCCAGCATGCGACATTCTCAGTACTTTTTGCACCATGAGGTGTAATGGATATATGGTGCTAGCCCCACATATTTCGACCAATCAACACTTGATGGGTCATGTGTTCAATATCAAGTCTGTTACCTTGACTATATGAATATAATTTGGTACAACTGTGGAAATGTAAACAATATAAAATAACACAAAGTAATGCAGCTATACAAAACGGAATTACGAAACATACAGGACGCTGCAGCGACTAGCTTTCATCAGCAAACAACTACATACACAAAACACAACATATAGTCACGGAGAAGACCCTATGGTGACTACATTAAAGTATAAGGATGGGATGAGGCAGTAGTACAGCCTGGGACTCTTGAGATAAGTAGCAACAGTTACTTCATATTTTCATTTTCTCTTCATTACTCTCATTTTTATATTCTTCTCACCTCGTCCTTAAGCCTTAATGTAGTCACTGGAGGTCTTCTCCGTGATTATATATTGTGTTTTGTGTATGTATGTGTTTGCTGATGAAGGCTAGTTGCCGCAACGTCCTGTATGTTTCCAAATTCTGTTCTGTAAAGCTGCATTACTTTGTGTTATTTTATATTGTTGACTTTCACAGGAAATTTTAGGCTGGATCGACCTGATAGCCAGGCCAATAGAAAACATCCCAGCCTCGGGGGGATTTGAACACATGACCTCCAGTCAAGTGTGTTAGCCACTGCGTCAAATCTATCTCCATATATACGTAGTGCATATAAGTTTGTTTTCTCTATGTACCCTACCTTGATAATAGTGTCCACTATGAATGTACAGTCCAGACATATAAGCCCATACTCCTGCAACGTTTGAACGTGGTCCTTGTAAGATGAGTCCGTGAACACATAAAGAATCTGTGATACATTAATATCTTCACGCAGCGGCAATGACAGCTTGAAAACTTGTGCTCCTCCATATATCAGCAACCTAAGTATTGAAGAGAACATTGTAGAATCAATCAATATTAAATATGAGCACATCACAGATGATTACTCATCATCATCTCATCTTGTTCCTTTTGTACCTTGCGGTGTCGAGGTGAAGTATAAACAGCGAGAGAGTGCCTGTTTATGGACTTTATGTATTGAGATCCCCATGTCTCATGTCTACAATAACTCTGTCATGTACTTGAGTACAAATCCATTTGTCCATCATTTACATGGTCGGCCTCTTCCTCTAATTCCCTCTGGTCTGTACATCATTGCTTGTTGTGGTATACTGTTAGTTGGCATTCTAGTTACATGGCCAAACTATTTAACCTGCTGCCTTCTGATAAAATCTAGTGCAGCTATAACACCCACTTTAGTTCTGGTTTCTTCATTTCTGATTTTCTCACTTCTTGATACACTGAGTATTCTTCTCAGGAATCTCATTTCTGTTGTGATGTTTCTTTTGTCTTTTTCTGTCATTGTCCAGGTTTGGCATTGGTAGCATAGAGATGGTAGGAAGATTGTGTTATAGAGTGCTTTCTTAATAACTATTGATGCATGTTTGTTTTTTAGTTTTTTGTTTGTTGCGTATCCCTTACAGGATGTTGCAGTCAACACCAGCATTTTTCAGCTGCTGTTGATGTACTAGGCAAGTGTTACGTTCAGTAGTTTGCTATTGCTTTCTGAACGACCGGCTCCCATACCAGCATGTTATAACACAACGCGACACTGTCTGCTGCACAAATCGGTCGCAGCTGAGCTTCGAATGCCTGGGACCCGGCTCACGAACCACGTTCGCAAGCCTTTAGCCACGGAGCCGGCTGTTCTTTAGTACTGGTGCCATTTACACAGCCACTGCGTTTCACTTTGCAGAATTTTACCAGAATTTTGTTTGCGTTTACTGTCGGTTATTTGTTTTTGTGTCTCCGATATGGGGACAGTAAGCATGCTCGTTATGTTAAATTCCCCGATTTTTTTAAGATTGCATTAAAACAGAAACCGATTACAGTACCCTCCATTGTCTACGAATCTATACATCTTGGCTTCTCAAATTTTTCTTCTTACGGAGATAAAGAGAATTTTTCTTCTTACGGAGATAAAGAGAATTTTTCTTCTTACGGAGATAAAGAGACTGTCTTTTTAAGACGAAAGTAGACTCGTAAATTCCATTTTATATAGACTTTGGGCATTGATCTAGTGTGAATAATTAAATTGAGCATCCATTTCTACACGTATTGTGTAATTTTCGACTATTTAGGTCGTACGTAACATCCCAAACTGAAATGATGAAGATTGTATGCTATGATGCTGTAACGGGATATTTCAATGGCGTGAAATAGCAGTTGTCCATGTCATAATATATAGATGATCATTTAATATTCTTATGGACTATTTAGAGCAGTGTTTCCCAACGTGGGGCCCACGCCCCACAGGGGGGCAATTTGACTGTTAAGGGGGGCAATTCGAAAATGGAAGAAATCGGCTGAATATAACAAAACGGGGAGACTTGAGACTGAAGTTAACTAAATTGGAACCTGACATAAGATCTCTTTGCAGCAAGCATCAAGCGCAAGGATCTCACTAATATTTAAATAATAAATAATTACTAATAATTAAAATAATATAGAAAAATCTTTCATTAAAATTATTTTGTACTTGAATTTCAGTTCTCCATTATATGTTTTGAAAATTTACTTACTGTGTTTGCTCAATAATTACCTAGTGATTTCTTCCTAAAACCTATCATTCAAGTTTCTTTAGTGAACATTTCAATTTTTGAATATTAAAAATAATGTATATGTTGAGAGGGGGGGGGGGGGGGGGGGCGCATGGGGCGGGGGAGGGGGGAAATATGAATTTTAGAAAGGCTTAAGTGGGGCATGGTACAAAAAAGGTTGGGAAACACTGATTTAGAGCGATGGCAATGATAATAAATACATTTTTGCATTCAACATCCATTCTAAGAGTTATGTGTAATTTTTCATCACTCTACTCAGTCAGGATCACTGATAATTTTTCATCTTTCCAACAGAACATCTTTTGTCAAAATGCATCTATGCTGGACCAATTGTTTGCTCGTCTAAAGGATTATTTCCACTGCACACTCAGATAAAGCCCTGTGTTATCGAAGCCCATAAGGAAGCAAAGTATAATAACACCGTAGCCTACCAAGCATGCCATAAGAGGGGGACTAAGGAGGGTTGGGCGTGAGACTGGCTACCCCATCCTGTACACAACTTCACCTGCAAATTCCAATCAATCACGAAGAAGTTTACAAGGGGATTGGTGTGAGTTGGTTGAGGGACTATGCTCCACTGGGAAATGAAAGGCAAAAGGAGAAAAATACACTCAGATAACTCAATACATGCTCCAGTCTCTTCCAATAGATCACACAAGGAAAACTCAGCACAATGCACAAACTATATAGTGTACTTTAGGATTGAAATGTGTGTTTATTATATGTATTATGTAGTTAAATTAAGCGGCAGACCTTTTGGCATAAATGTTATTCAAGTATATGCCCCAACAGGAGAATCCAGTGAAGATAGTGTAGAAGAATTTTATAATGACATAGAGACTGCTTTAAAGAAATGCAAAAATTCAGAAATAAACATCATAATAGGGGACTTCAATGCAAAAGTAGGAAATCAAGGTGATATATACTCAGTAGGAAACTATGGTTTAGGAGAGAGAAATGAAAGATACAAACTTGTAGAGTGGGCAAAAGAGCAGGAAATGATTGTAGGAAACACCTGGTTTAAGCAACACCCAACAAGATTATGGACATGGAGGAGTCCTGATAGCAGGTTTAGAAACCATACTGATTACATTTTGATTAGCAGAAGATTTAGAAATGCGCTAACAATTGCAAAAACAGTTCCCAGTACTGACTGTTATAGTGACCACAAATTACTTACAGGAACATTGAGGATAAAGTTAAAGAAAGTCAAGTATAAAACAGGAAACACTAAATATAATTTGTGTACATTGAGTAACGACAAGGAAATACAAAACAAATTCAACTTAGAAGTACAGAACAGATTTGATACATTGTCTGATCTAGAGATCCTATTCCAGGATGTGGATGATCAATGGGAAATGTTGAAGAATTCAATCAGTTTGGCTGCAGAAACAACTATTCCAAAATTAAAGAAGGTGGGTCGTAAGAAATGAATAAATGAAGAAATTTTACAACTAATGGAAACAAGAAGACTCAACAAAATTATTCTGCCAAATATGAAGAAATTCACAGACAAGTCAGAATATTATGTAAGGAGGCAAAAGAAGCATGGCTTGAGAAAAGTTGTTTAGAAATTGAAAAACAACACAACAGTCAAAATAACAAATTAGTGCACAAAAGAATTCAGGAACTTACTAATAAAAGAACAAGTACATCAACAGGCAGTATAAAAACTAAAGATGGCAAAATCATAATAGAAGAAGATAAGATTCTACATGTAAGGTCAGACCATGTGAAAAACCTTTATGATGATAACAGAGATGAACAGTATGATATTCGATTTAATAATGAAGGACCGCCAATTTGGAAGATGGAGGTTCGAAATGTTCTTAAACATATGAAAGCTGGCCAGGCCCCCGGTTCAGATAACATCACAACAGAAATGATTCAAGCTTTAGAAGAATATGGAATAGATCAAGTCACCAGACTGCTGAACACATTATATGATACTGGACATATACCTTCTGAATTATGTAATTCTGAATTTATTGCAATCCCAAAGAAATCAGGAACCTTAGAATGTGATCAACATAGAACAATTAGTATAATGAGTCACATCACAAAGATTTTGCTACGAACTATCATGCAAAGAGTGAGGAAGAAAATACAACCTGAAATAGGAGAAGAACAATGAGGGTTTGTAGAAGGAAAGGGTACAGTAAATGCTGTGTATATGCTGCGTGCAGTTATTGAACGTTCTATAGAAGTAAACAAAGATATACACCTTTGCTTTGTTGACAACACAAAGGCTTTCGATAGAGTAAGACATGTCAACATGGTAGATATGCTTGCAGATTTACAAATTGATGGGAAAGACATTAGACTTATAAAAAACATATATTGGAAACAACAAGCTGCCATAAGGATTGATAATGAAGTGGGACAATATCAGCCTATTAAGTGAGGTGTTATGCAGGGATATGTAATGTCTCCAGATATTTTTTCCCTATACAGTGAAAATATCAGCATTGGAGGACGAAACATCAATAACATTAGATATGCAGATGATACAGTATTGATTGCAGACAATGCACAGGACCTGCAACAATTAGTAGATGCGGTTGTTGTACACAGTGAGCAACTGGGATTAGAATTAAATTGTAAAAAGACACAGGTAATGGTTGTCACTAGGAAGAACGAAATACCACAGTGTAATATACAAGTAAATGGGAATATTCTTCAACAAGTGAATCGGTACAATTATCTCGGAACAGTCATAACATCTGATGGGAAATGCCTTGTAGAGATTAGAACAAGAATCGCCATGGCGAAAGTAGCCTTTAGCAAGATGAAACACATACTGACCAATAAAAAGATGTCAATTGAAACGAGAAAAAGAGTGTTGAGGTGCTACATAGAGCCTGTTCTTTTGTATGGATGTGAAACTTGGACAATGAGCAGTCAAGCTGAAAAACATCTGATGGCTGCAGAAATGTGGTTTCTGAGGAGATTGCAAAGAATACCATGGACAGACAGAAAAACCAATGACCAAGTACTACAGGAGACAAATGAAAATCGTAAATTGATTAGAGAAATTAGACGTAGACAGTCAAAATTTTTTGGACATGTTATGAGAAGAAATGGATTGGAGAACTTAGTGACAACTGGCAAGATCGAAGGGAACAGACTAAAGGGAAGGCCGAGAAGTAAATACCTGGATGGCTTGACAACATGGCATGGTCGAGACAGGAACACTGAGCTGATCCACGACTATGGTGATCGAGTGAAATGGTGATCGAGTGAAATGGCGAGTCATGACCGCCCACACTTTCCAGCATGGCACAAGATTGACTGATTGATTATGTAGTGGGTTTTCTCATTTTGAAATTTAGCCTGGGCAGTGACCAATCCCATCTACCCCTGTTCAGTTTCTAACTGCTATGGTAGTTTTTAATGTATGCACCACATATCACTCAGACAGTGACCCAATCAACGACAAGCTGTTGAGATGTCCCCAGATTGTTTACTTCATCAAGCAGCTTCACGAATCACAATGGTTGTGTATTATGTTGGTGTGTGCAGGTACTCAAGGAAGGATATGTGAACTTCTGCTCCTTCTAATAGTTCAAGCCATATGGTATTTTTCAGGAGAAAATGATTGCAGATAGGTCACACACTGAGTATGTGAGATGTCAGATAATGTGTGATGGTGGAAATGACCATGTGTTCACGCGCATCCATTGTGGACAAACATCTACTGCATGAATTGATCAGTGACTGATCAGTTACATTCACTATCACTATGGGTTGTAGTTCTTGTCTTTTTTTCTTGAAGCACAATGTAACAAACTATCGTCTGCCAAGATGACAATGTGTGTGTTGTCCACAACCACCTATCTAGGCCATTGTCAATTTGTTGTGTACAGGGTTCGAGTAATTAAAAGCTTGACTCCAGACACAGACTGACACCAACAAGTATCAACTGGCCTTGACGTATGAGCCCAAAGTATAATGCTATCCTTTAACTTGTGATTCCTCATATTTTGGAGGAATAATCTGTAAGCCCACTTATCCATCTATAATGCAAACAAAATTGCACACTACAAAATGCTGACTTGCATGCAGTTCACAAACTTTTTGCTGCACTGATAAACCTTTTTACACCAACATAATAGTATGAGTGAGGAAATGCAACCTAAGGACTAAATGTCATGGCAGGGAAGACCAGATCCTAAGCCTTGGTTGGCAATTGGTCTAGGATCGAAGCTCTGACAGGCGGACAGTTAGAACATTGCTGATCTGGCAGCTTCTGCAGCTTGTCTTGTTCCAGGCGTATTGGTGTTGCCTTTCCTCTGAAGTATACTAGACAGGCCGAGAGAGGGATCATGCTGCATGGGCAACACATGGTCTCTAAATTCAGTCCAGGCTTTGTGTTATGGAGAGGTTAACTCCATTTTACAAACTATTGTTTGTCAAGACGGCAAGGTGCCAGTCAATAGTATGAGTAACTCTTACAGGACATGAGGATTTACAAATATTAGATGCAAAATTTGTCTGCCATTTTCACTGTTCATACACTGTTACCAGTGTACATAGTGTTAGCACTATTACCAGTGTACATAGTATTAGCACTATTACCAGTGTACATAGTATTAGCACTATTACCAGTGTACATAGTATTATGCACTGTTACCAGTGTACATAGTGTTAGCACTATTACCAGTGTACATAGTATTATGCACTATTACCAGTGTACATAGTATTATGCACTATTACCAGTGTACATAGTATTATGCACTATTACCAGTGTACATAGTATTATGCACTATTACCAGTGTACATAGTATTATGCACTATTACCAGTGTACATAGTATTATGCAGTATTACTGGAATAGGAGAAAAGGGGTATTGGAGAACACTGCCATGACTGTAAAGATCAGCAATAAAAGAGGCCGATGGTATGTGTTTATTCAGGTGGATGATAAGTCTGGCTAATGACACCATTTACATGGGTGTCTAGTTGGCTCTGCATCAAAATGCATGTGTTCCTTCAGCAGGACATTGTCATCTGCAGGAAACAGGTTCAAATCCTGGCATTCTGCATGTTATCTCTGTTGCTTTTTATCCAACTGATCCCATACAGACCAAGCTCCCAGTGAGTGTACGGAACAAGTTATATTGATTGTTGCAAACTTAACTTCCCTATATGTCAGTGAAAGAAATCACCATATCACATGTGTGCTATGATATCTACTTCTGGAGGCCTTACACCAGACAGTTGGGACTAAAATGCTGACCTCTCGCTCTTGACTTGGGGATATAAATAACAAGTACCTCTGAGTCAGAGTGGGTTCGCCTGATGGCGAGGGCACTGTTAATAGGGAAAGCTAATCCACCTGCACAATTCAGTCCAACACTACTAGAAGTAGTGTGTATAGACTACGCTTGAGTTCAAAGCGAGCGAGAGAAACAATAAATATCTACTTCTTTATGCTTGTCTTTGTGTAAGTGCAAATCATTATACTTAGATTCATTTAACATACAGTAAGCAGAGACCCCTTCACATGTCTAAGATGCATCAGGCATAGGATGCCTCACATTTGTATAGACCAATCAGCACTGGGCAGGTCATGTGGTCAGTATCACGGTGGCCACCTCTACTTCCCAGGACATTTCCTGGTGCCCAGTCTAGGCTGGGTCAATCTGGCAGCCCAGGTCAGTTGTAAAAATCTGCCCAGATGTGGATTTAAACCCATGTCTACCAGGTCAGCTGGCCAGCATCTAGCCACTCAGCTACCACAGCCCCTTTCATTTATCATGCATAAAGTAAAATAACAAACCATTACCTCTCATAATAGACTGCATTTGACCTCAGCAAGAGTGCCACACGCAATCCAGTGAAGGGTTGCTCATCATGGTTGGCTATCTTCCACCGCCAGCGTTGGGCAACAGCAACTAAAGCAAATGGCCGGTGTTCACGCAGTAGACTGCGTTCATAATCCTCCTCCTGCAGCCATATCCCAGCTTTACAGCTGTCCTCAACGTACTTCGGAGACAGGACCCATAAACCTGAACACAGATGTTTAATGAAGTGAATGGCCAACACTATCTACTTCTTTAGTTTAAATTAACACAGGCTGCTGATCACACGAGGTCTCCATCTCATCATCTATTCTTGTATGGTTACCACAAAAGTTCACCATTGATTTCTTATCCAGTTAATGAAATGTGAACCAGTTGCTACTGTACTTTACTGTGCTCTGGTTGTTGCACATAACTGACTAATCTTCTCTTCACCATTAGGTTGCATAGACTTTCAGATGATTGCATCATGTCCAATAGCAGTCGCTTTAATCACCACACAGCTATAAAAACAATAAATATATATATATATGTATGTGTGTGTGTGTGTGCGTATGTGTGTGAGAGAGAGAGAGAGAGAGAGAGAGAGAGAGAGAGAGAGAGAGAGAGAGAGAGAGAGAGAGAGAGAGAGAGAGAGAGAGAGAGAGAGAGAGAGAGAGAGAGAGAGAGAGAGAGAGAGAGAGAGAGAGTTGGAGTTGGAGGGAGGGGGATTTTTAAAAAAAAGGACAGCAGGTGAAAAAGCAAGAGGAGCAGTTTCATTGCAGCAGGTTTTTTTGCAGTCTAACTCAATCTCTCCCCAGAGATCAGCTTACTGCCTGTTGAAAGTGTCTCAAAGAGCACAAATTTCAAAGCTCCAGCAATGACCCCCACGTTTCACAAGAAAATTACTATTGCGAACCAAATGACAGAATCTGAACATGATTCCACAACCTTCTGAACACAAGGCAGATGGCATAACGATTCCTCTTGAAGACATACACGCTTGGGATAAATGGATACAAAAGCCACAGAGTGCAGTACTTCCTTTTCAGTATGCATCAGACTGGTTAGGGAGTGCAGACTACAACACATGGTAATTGTGGAGATAGAAGTTCAGGCCTTGGTATATGAGAATTCTTCTGAGGGTTATGTAGTCACTTACACAGATGGGTCTGTTTGGCATTTACTCATGATGCTGTTACAGGACTGTTGTTTGGCACTTGCCCTTGATGCTTTTACTGCTCGTTTAGTCGTTTTAGTCGTTGGACCAACATCACGGCACACGGTTTAACCCATAAATGCTCCGTTTTCCACCTAACTCAAACCTGTTAGGCTACTCTTTTTCGATTTCCAACTGCCAAGGGATTTTTTTTACGTGCGCAACAATACACACGGGCGTCCGATCTCACTACCCAGAGACCAGGGGAAATTACTGGAAGTCCCGGTGGATTTTTTAAATAAATCCTGGTCCTCACCGGGGCCTGAACCCGGGACCTCCAGCACTCGAGGCGGACACGAACGAACGAACGAAGGAACGAACGAACAGACTTTATTTTCAAAGGGTAACAAATTGGGCACGCAGGCCCGTCTTACATTCGGCCCTTCCAATCATTCATCTTTCTTTCATCAACAGTGCATAGGAAAAAAACATTGTCACATGAATTTTGTAAACATAAACAATGCATATTACTATGTTATGAGACACATCCACCACCCACCCACACATCCCCCATTCACTCCAACTTCCCCACCCAACCACACACACATACAATACATTCCCCCACCCATCCACCACATCCCTACACCTACACATCTCCCCACCCACACACACCTCTCACCCACCACACATCCCATCCACCCACACCCCAAGCACACATACATTCAATAACCCACACATCCCCCACCTACACACATCTCCCCACCCACTCACATATCCTCTACCAGTCCCATTTCCCACCAACAATCACTCACCCAATATCCTCCTCCACCCACACACCTCCAACCACCCAACCAAACACACATTCCTCAGCCACACACATGTCTCCCCGTCAACTCACATATTCCGCACTCACCCACATAATCTCCCATCTCCCCCAGCCCACTCACAGATCCCGAGCCCGCACCTACAAACATCCCCCACCATCTCCTAACCTGCACACACTCACCCACCCACATATCCTCTACCTACCCACACATCCTCTACCCACCCATCCCCCAACCAAGCATCCCTTAACCACACACCCTTACTCATATACAATCACCCACCCACACATCTTCTACCCAACCACACATCATCCACCCAACCACACATCCTCCATCCACCCATTCCCCCAACCACACATCCCTTAACCACACACCCCTACCCATATACACACACATCCCCACCCACGCACAATCTCCCCACCCATACAAACATCCCTCACACACATCCCCACCCACCAACACATTCCCCATTCACAAACACACACCTCCCATCCACGCACACACAATCCATACATTCATCCCCTCACACATCCCTAGACACATGTACTTATCCCTCAACCACTAACACCCACACATCCCTTACCCACTCATCAACACATACATCTCCTATCTACCCACCCACACTCACACATCCCAACCACCCATCTAAGCACACATCCCCCACCCTCACACACATCCTTCACCCACCCACAAACCCAACCACACCTTCACCCACCCACACAAACACCATTTAACCACACCCAGCTCCCCTCTCACACAATACCACACCCACATACATCCCAAAGACACATCCCTAACCCACACACACATCTATCCACACATCTCCTACCCATCCACACATCCCCCAACTACAATCACCCTCACTACCCACACATACATCCTTAATTCAGCCACACACACCCCCACCCAGCCAGACATATCCCCCACCCACATCTCCAAATCTATCACCCACACCCATCACGCACCCCTCCCCCAACCCACACACCCCCACACACATTCACCCACACATCTCTCACCCACACACACTCCCCACCCATCCACCCAAACATCCCACACCCATACACATCCCTCACCCACACACACATCCCCAAACCCATAACCGCCCCCACCTGCACACATCTCCCACCCACCACATATCCCCACCCACACATATACCCCATACCATACCTTGAGACCACTAGAGTCAAGGCTAACAAAAATCAGGCAACGCATTTGTAAAAGGAAATGAACGAGCTGATTGGCACATGTGTGGAAAGTAGACAAACAATGAACCGGACTGATATACTAAATGCACACAGAGAGGCAGCGCTATAAAACGAATCAAGTGATGACTGTGAATATGCAGCCTTGACCACACAGCAAGACACATCAAGTTAACAAGGGTGAAGTCAGACAATAGCATTATGCAGGGGGCCAAAGAAGAATAGTCAACCAACACAGAACTGGTGTTGTCAACCTCTACACGCTGAAGGAGATACTGAGCAAGGGATTCTAGCACTGAAGAATGATTTGATGTGCAATGAGGAAAATCTGTCCTCTATATATAAACTACACTAAGAAGCTTAGACTGTACTCACCTCGCACACAAGCTCCCAGAAACTTCTCATTACACCGTATGACATCAGTAATAAGATGTGTTGCACTCTTCTCAAAACACTGCAATTAAAATCATTTGCAAAAGTTAGGGATGAAAAGGGCAGCAAATACTGGTCATAACAGTTGTGAACAAAATAACAAACAAGTCAGCTTTATAGCAGTGGCACATGATCACATGTATATATGCCCAACTTTGGCGTGCATTTGTGTAAAGTTTACCTCCTCCAGACAAATTCCACCCAAACAAATGTGTAGCTAGTCGTCCCTGAGGGGAAAGGTGGAACCAACAAGCACACCTGTTAATTATCCTTGTCTAGGTTTTCCTCTGCTGGTGGACCTTTGTCTACATACCCCCCCCCCCTTTTTATTTTTAAAGTCTGCCAATCACTAACTCTCTCTCTCTCTCTCTCTCTCTCTCTCTAACAGACAATACCCCCTTTCACGTTCCTTCAGCACATACCTCCACTAACACAGGTTTCGAACAAAATGATAAAACATTTATTGCAGAAAAGTGTCAGTTGAGTGTGCAATGTAGTTGTGTGAATATATGTGATGTGATCTATCTTAAATGTGTGTCATAATCTAGTATCGGATCAGCATCAGAGTTTGTCCTCATTATACAGCCGTTCAACGTAACCATTCACATAACAGGAAATATCTCACCAAGGGCTGCGTCTTTCTCTGACTGATGATGATTTTTCTTCCCACTCTGTTCTGGAAACTCGTAAATAATATAGTATCCACGGATTTGTTTTTGTAAGTTTTTGTCAGTCACATCACATGTATAAATCCGTTCAATGGGAAATTATTATCGTTCAATGAATATCCGATCATCAATGTTTTCTTCACTTACTTAGGGTCCTTTAGTTCTTCACACCCGATATAACGGTCGGTAATATATTCCAGGTATTAAAGAAAATAAACACCGATTCAAGCACATATAGTCTTTCCACTGCAGTTTATCACTTCATTGAGCATCTCACGTAGAGTGATGCAGTTAGTTTCGTTGGTCATTTTTATTCACATTAAACTGACATTCGTGTTGAACATTTTTCACAGCTTCATATCATTGATTACTTCATCCTATTCTGACCAATTACTTCTGTTCAGATTGGTAACCACTTTCAATGTCAAGTGCAGGGAACCTGTTGAGTAAAACAACAGCTTGTGAAAGAAACGCAACTCCGACCTATGATATGTGAATGTAGGTAATTGGCTATATTCAGAAAGTAATCTCCCTAGATCATACTAGAGTTATACTCTTATATAAGACAGAATAGTCAGCACTCTACCTTATACAAGGTGAAAGAAAAACACGCTAAAGCAAAGCACATAAATCCTAGTATAGACTTATCCTTCTGACTATACAGACACCTTACTCTACACAACTTAAATCACTCTTCAGCCTAATGCTGTCGACTCTCTATACTACGTTTACACACGAAAATCCCTATGCTAGCTTTTTATTCTACATCTATATATCTATATCATCACCTTATTTACTAATTCCTGCCTAGAATTATACCACTTAATTCCATAAAGGAAAAGTGCGGGTCGACTTTACACAACCTAGACTTAGTGATATATATTCAATTTCGGCACTCAATTAACTCCACACCCGCCTATTGTAAAGGCAATCTTCAACTGCCTTGTAAAACAATAAATTCAGTCCAAAGTTATTAGCTGGACTACGTCACTTGTTTTGTTCTTAACCCTCAGCCTTTGTTCTCTTTCCGCGTTGATTGATCTCCGTACATCAGTACTGATCACCCTCTTTAATAAAGACGATCTCCAATTCCATCGTGTTTCTCCGTTAGATCAAAAGACTCTTTTCACCGTATTTCCACGCGATTACTGTTTGATTTAGCTCCAAACTCTCGAAGATAAACGATGTTCCTGGGCCCCGGTGATTCTCCGCAAAGTCCGATACGGACTTTTGTCTTTGAACTTTCCCGGTACCAAATTCTTCCGTTGGGCTTCGCTTCCGTGTCCCATACGTACGACCAGTGTTTGAAGTCACGAGCGCTGTCTTTTTTTAAAATTCCAGGACCGTCACTTCTTCCCCCAAGTGTTTCTATCGTTTTCTCTATCGGGATCGTCGCCTGCCAGCCATATCATGACAAAATGGGCTCCTTCTACCTACTCTGTAATTTCCACATTATGATTTCTAAGCATAAAATGTGCAAATGTGACACCCCCCCCCCCCCAAACCTACACACGCACAGAGAGAGAGAGAGAGAGAGAGAGAGAGAGAGAGAGAGAGAGAGAGAGAGAGAGAGAGAGAGAGAGAGAGAGAGAGAGATATTATGGATGTCACTAGGAAGAAATAAATACCACAATGTAATATACAAGTAAATGGGACTATTCTTACACAAGTGAATCAGTACAATTATCTCGAAACAGTCATAACATCTGATGGGAGGTGCCTTAAAGAGATTAGAACAAGCATCGCCATAGCGAAGGTAGCCTTTTGCAAGTTGGAAAATATACTGACCAATAAAAAGATATCAATTGTTGCAACAAGAAAAAGAATGTATAACTGATTCAGTGCCAAACAAAAAAAAATACGTTTGGATCAAACATGGTGCACAATCAAATGACACAAGTATTATTATAATGTAAATGTCTGTTCATTGAGCATTGAAATTAGAGAAGAAACCACAAAATAAAACAAATAACACGATGACTGTAGTATGTTGATATATCGTCCTTCTGTTCAAAGGTGTGGTCACATTTGGCGATATATTATCCTTCGGCACTGAATCAGATAAGTGCTACATAGTATCTGTACTTTTGTATGGATGTGAAGCATGGACAATGAGCAGACAAGTTGAAAAACATCTCATGGCTGTGGAAATGTGGTTTCTGAGGAAAATGCCAAGAATGCCATGGACAGACAGAAAAACCAATGACCAAGTCCTACAAGAAACAAATGAAAACTGTAAACTGATGAGAGAAATTAGACATAGACATTCACAATTATTGGGCACATTATGAGAACAAATAAATTGAAGAACTTGGTGACAACTGGCAAGATTGACGGGAAAAGAACAATGGGAAGGCAGGGAAGTAAATACCTGGATAGCTTGGGAGGTCGAGGTATGGTCGAGACAAGAACACAGAGCTGATCCACAATACTGGTGATCATGTGAGATTGTGTAACATGACCATCACACTTATCAACGTGGCACGGTGATGATGATGATGATGATGTATTTGTAAACATTCCCAGCTGCATGGCAAGTAGGAAATAATGCAGCTAAAGGTGGACTCTGAAAACCCCTGCCTTCAAACAATTGATACAGTAGCACAGAAAGCACATATAAAATACCTTCACTTGAACCACAAAAGAAAGAAGCACTTGAGATCTTTATAAATTTCAAACATTCACAACTGTGTAACCCATTTTCGGCTGTGCTGTTTTCAAATAAACCTGCAAGCCTTCTTCTCTGTTTTCAATACAGCCAATAGGGCACTGCATACAGGCTAGACAAATGTAGTGATGCTATACAGCAACAGGATAAGAAGAGACATTTGCTGAGAGCTCTAGTGTGTGCTTCATACTTGGTGGTATATGTAGCCTCAGATATCCCATGATTCCTTCGCTTACAGAGGCAATCTCTTACTCTGTTATGTCCAAGTGTTAAAGCCATGTCTTGGTGCATGTTCTGTTAAATTTTTTAACATGACCAAACCATTCTATTTGCTGTTGTTTTAATACTGTGGTGCTGCTTCTATTTGTTTCCTAATATCATCTTTTCTCACTTTTTGTTAAACCTAGCCATGAGTAGATAAGAGTCTGTTACCTTGGAAGCAAACCTGAAACAAATGCAAGCTGAAAATGGACACTCTGACTGCAGAGGTGCATAACCAGATGTGATGCTCTCCTCAAAGAGAAACAAAGAAGAATCAGAAGTTTCTCATTGTGACTTCATTCAATCATGTAATCAAAGGGCACTTTCAAACTGGCAATGGGTGCGACCAGAATTTCATACAGATATCAGCATAATGTAGCAGGGCCATCTGCATCCCCTGCACATGGCCAGTCCATGGTCATGCCCATGTTATTAATTCCATTAGAGAGATGTCAGGAGCGGAGGTCTTTGACTTCCGTCAGTGAATCCACATCGCTGCCCAGAATGAGAGACTCGGGAGTAAGAAATGGCCCGGCCAGACACAAAAGACACATTGGGAGAGTGAGAGGGCTCGTCAACCAACACATAACTGACACTATCTGGTGCGAGCGGGGGGCGGGGGGAGGTTCTGAGCATTTATGGACTTGTCCAGAGTGCAAGTGTGATACCCCAACAGATAACAGCAGGTCCTTTGTAGGATGCTCCTCTCATCACGACAGGTCAGAAATATACTTGATTCTTGACCAATGGTTCTCACTCATTCATGTTTATGCCGACAATGTCTGTAATGCCACGTCCTCCATGGTGTTGATGTACCCCTGCCTCTTCTTTCAGAAGCCATGCCATAAATTACTGCTCTTTGTAAACCGCTGGGACATACATGGTCAAAATAGTCCAGCTTCAGGTATCACAGGGAAGAATTGATACGATATGAGAATAGATCATCAGAAATACAGTGTGAAGACAGGAAAGATCAACAGGAAACAGCCAAAATCACAAGATTTACCCAGTACTGCATCTTCAAGGTGTGTTTCACTGGCATTTGTTTTTCCTCCAGTGAAATCTACATTCTAGCGTACAATATTAACACTCTTGTTTTATAATCAAGAAATGTTGGAAACCAAATACACATACACACATGTAAAAAGGTAAAGTAAAGGGTTTTTTCCACACCCGGCGGCAAACTGGATATATGGTGGTTGCCCCAGTTTGAAACTGGGACTCGATGGGTGATGTGATCCATGTCATACTGGCTGTGTGACCTCTCAGGACATTTCCTGGTACCTATTATAGGCTGGGTTCATTTAGGAGCCCAAGTCAATGTTTTAAAACAAAATACCTGATGGGGTTTTGAACACAAGAAAGCCGGACTGGCTGGCAACGGTGCTAACCACAGCTCCCTGCATGCAGGTGGCATTAAGTCAATGTCTTACAGATAACAAAACATAGCCAGCCCCTTTCACATGATTACACATTCAAAACTATGCAATAACTTTCAGACCTTTCATTTAATTCATTATCCTTTCTTCTCCCCTCCCCCTCTCTCTCTCTCTCTCATTAACGTTGCAGATAAGACAGTCTCATTAAGAGATGGTACTTTGTTGGACAAATACTGATAAGGTGCAGATATGTTCTGGCTGAAGCTAATGCTTTCTATTTATACAAGATAAGATATCAGAGCCATGTCTTGGTGAGAACACAACACTACACTAACAGAAATGGGTGTCAAAATAGCACTATACCAACACAAGAGGGCTTTCACTGCACCAAAAATTACTAGCGCTCACTGGCTTTGACCTCAAGTGTAGTCCATACACTCTCTTTATAGTAGTTATGGACTGAATTTTGCATGTTAGGATTTAGCTTTGCCTATTAACAGTATCCCTCGCCAACAGGTGAACCCACTCTGACTTCAGAGGTACTTGTAATTAACGTCCCCAAGTCAAGGACGACAGGTCAACATTTTAGTCAAACTGTCCAGTGTAGGGGTTGAACCGCTAACCTCGACATCAGCGCACCATGCGTTCTTACCCATGATTGATTAAGGAATCGACATCACAGCATCCCCATAAGCGCTCCGTCCCCATCCTCAGCAGCCAGCGAAGAGTTCCAACACTAATAGTACCAGTAGCAATCTGATTATATGTCCGTCTCGCCTTTCCTCTGAGCGTTGAGCGTCGGCCAGATCCCCTCGTCACTCCTCACTGTCTCATTCTTGCCAGACCATGGTAATCCATTTGCTCCTCCGAGGTGTACACGTGCTCCCACAAGGCCGCAACCACGTCTGTCTTGTCATGTATCAATACTCCACCAAGTTTTGCAGAGCCAGCCAATCTGTCCGCCTGTTCATTGCCCAGCACACCAGCATGCCCCGGAGAAAATACTTTGGGTACATTTTTAGCTCGAAATTTTGCCCAGGCAGCGCCGTTAGGCTACTCTTTTTCGATTTCCAACTGCCAAGGGATTATTTACGTGCGCAACAATACATTCGGGCGTCCGATCTCACTATCCAGAGACCAGGGGGAATCTTGTTACTAGAAGTCTATGTGAAAAACTCCCGGCCCTCACTGGGGCTTGAACCCGGGACCTCCAGCACTCGAGGTGGACACCATACCTCGAGACCACTCATCCCCCAATTGACCCCCAATATATGACCTCAATATACATTTTAATATAAATATAAGATTTAACGTAATTGTGGGTGTTGTCCCGGTGCGCTAAATACTGCTCCATATTATTGGATTACGGTGATTTATTTAATGGTGGTCCAATTTTCACGAGTAAAAATTTTATTGTAGAGATTCAAAGATCAAAATATTTTTCAAATGTCAAAACTACATACATTAAGGTCTTCTTGTAAAGGCGTATATACTTGTACACACCGACAGTAATGAACTTCTTCTTCTTCTTCTTCTTCAGCTTTCCGAGCCATTGAGGTTCTTTGCTGCAAATACAATCCGTCTCCATTTGTCTCTCTGGTGGACCTTCTCTTGCCAGTCGTTGATTCCAAGTGCTTGTAGGTCTGTACATGTATTATCTCTCCACCGTCTTCTTGGTCTACCTCGGGGTCTACGGTCATTTATTTCCTGAGTGTAAGCGAGTTTTGTTTCCCTATTATCTTCCATTCTTTCTATATGCCCCAGCCATTGTAGTCTATTAGCCTTCATGATACCAGTGATTAGCGGGGACCTAAACAGATCATAAATGTCTTTGTTACTTCTTCTTTTCCACTCTCCACTTTGTGTATCCCTAATGGGGCCAAAGATGCGTCTTAAAATTTTGTTCTCAAAGGTTTGTAACAAGGCTTCGTCTCCTTTCGTTGTACTCCAGGTTTCAGAGCCATACAGCACACCTGGTCTGATCAGTGTTTTGTATATTGTGATTTTGGTGTTACGAGATAGCGCCTTTGATTTTAGTAGATGTTGTAGTGCATAGTATATCTTATTTCCAGAGTTGATTCTAGTTTGTATTTCTTCCCTTATGAGACAGTAATGAACACCAATATAAAATACAAATAAAATATATCCTGGAAAACGATACCAAATCAGATTTTAAACAAGCTGACTAAATTATTTAATGTGAGGGGTTGGCCTGTTTATTATTTACAAGCTTATCAAATCGTGGCTCGATTGTAGACAGCACTAACCGCAAAGGAGAACAAATTTCCATACTGTTTCTGTATTTTGCCTTAATAATGCTCACTGACGAAAAATAAATACTCTTCTTTCAAGTTGTCTTTGTATCGATATCTCACACACACCATCAGAATCGCTAAGTTGGCAATGTCCGTGCTTTCGCTGTAATGAAAAATACTTTGCAGATGTATCTAACACCTTCGCTGGCTCAGACGATGGCAAAACACACTATAATCGTACAACCAAAATCACGTATATTCTGCATCTTATGACAACCAGCAAATTATAATGTGCATCTTTCTCACTTTTCGTCACATAGGAAACAAAAGAAACGCACGTCGTCAACAAAGCAATGTCGTCGACCGGGCTGGTTTTTAGTATCGGTCTCAGCTGGTTACTATTTTTAACTGTCCCATTGAACCAATGATTTGCTTCTCCTTAAAAATAAATACTCCTTGGGCTATCTATACAGCTGCATTTATTTTAATATTAAATCACCATAAAAACGGTGCGGATATCATGTTTTGAGAAAAGGACAATCTTTTTTTTAAAAAGTTCTAAACAATATTCAAAGGAGAAAATATTTAACGTTTTTCTCACTTTATTCAACTCACGCTGCAGACCCGCAAAGAAGGGCTCGCGGAGAGGCACCGGTCTGCGGACCACCACTTTGAGAAGCACTGCTCTAAGGTATTCAAGGAGTTAAAATAACAACCAACGCAAAAACAATGAAAGCAGTAACTATGAAAAAAATAGGTACAATGAATAATATCTGAGGCTCAAGAAATGAAAAATGCTGGCTAGTTTTGGCCATATATGAGGGGGCTTCATATGAAAACTGTAAAAGTGTGATAGAAATTACAATAACAATGCCATTGTCTTGTAACCTGTCAATATAGTTGATTAGGATGTCAAGAGTGTTGTGCATGAGACATCAACGTGCAAACAAACACCATGACACCATAAGGACAGATAAAGATGCTTGCCCCACTTTTGACATTCACCAGATAGGAGCAGCATTTTGTTATGATATTTTTTATCAGTGAAGGGATGAAATCTACAGAAACTCATCAGCAAATGAAGGTCCTCTACGGTAATGCATGCCTATCAGTCCAGCAATTATATCACTATGGTGATACATGCCTATCAGTCCAGCAATTATATCACTATGGTGATGCATGCCTGTCAGTCCAGCAATTATATCACTACGGTGAAGCATGCCTGTCAGTCCAGCAATTATATCCACTATGGTGATGCATGCCTGTCAGTCCAGCAATTATATCCACTACGGTGATGCATGCCTGTCAGTCCAGCAATTATATCTACTATGGTGATGCATGCCTGTCAGTCCAGCAATTATATCCACTATGGTGATGCATGCCTGTCAGTCCAGCAATTATATCCACTATGGTGATGCATGCCTGTCAGTCCAGCAATTATATCCACTATGGTGATGCATGCCTGTCAGTCCAGCAATTATATCTACTATGGTGATGCATGCCTGTCAGTCCAGCAATTATATCCACTATGGTGATGCATGCCTGTCAGTCCAGCAATTATATCCACTATGGTGATGCATGCCTGTCAGTCCAGCAATTATATCCACTGTGGTGATGCATGCCTGTCAGTCCAGCAATTATATCCACTGTGGTGATGCATGCCTGTCAGTCCAGCAATTATATCCGCTAAGAGTTTTGGTCATAGACCATAACTTTAGGAAGGGAAAATCCCAACTGCACCTCCCCGCGGTAGAGGATGGAAACACACCACGGTGTGGCTAACACAGCTCTGGGGACCGAGTATCCACCGGAATAAGTGGACAACTCTGCAGCTGAGCAGAGCAGGGCACTCACTTGTCCTGACAGTCGGAAATGGCTGTCAAAGGCAGAGTTAAAAGACCACCGTGTGAATGTGGAAGGCAAGGGGAAACCACATTATCTTCCCAAGATTTCATGGCGACACACATTTCAGAAATAGTGAACGACGTTAATGGCTGTCTTAGGACATCCTCGTCCGGTAGGGACAGTCATAAGCCACAGGTGACACCAGACCGTCATCCAGCTACTGATGGCAAAACTAAAACAACAACTAAACTAAATAAATTTAGAGTAGGAACGTGGAATGTTAGGACACTAAATGAGCTAGGAAAGTTAAACAATGTTCTAAGAGAAATGGAAAACATGAAAATGAATATACTAGGCATAAGTGAGATGAGATGGAAGGGATCTGGCAAAATTATAACCGACAAACACACAATAATTTATTCTGGAGGGGACACACATGAAAAAGGTGTAGGAATAATATTTGATGAAAATACAGCCAAATCTATGACTGGATACTGGTGCATTTCAGATAGAGTGATAATGGTCAAAATCAAAGGCAAACCAATAGATATAAATATTATACAAGTATATGCACCAACAACAAACAGTAGTGATGAAGATATACAAAACTTTTACGATGAAGTTGAAATGGCAATAGCCCAAATTGGATCACAAGAAATAAAAATAATACTGGGGGATTTTAATGCAAAAATAGGAAAGGGAAAAATAGAGGATATAGTGGGGAATTACGGTTTAGGTACAAGAAATGAAAGAGGAGAGAAACTAATAGAATGGGCAAATATTAATGATATGATAATTGGAAACACATGGTTTAAACACCATAAAAGACGACTATACACATGGAAAAGCCCTGATATGAAAATACGCAACCAAATTGACTACATACTTATTAATAAAAGATTTAGAAATGCATTAATTAATGTAAAGACAATGCCTGGTGCTGACGGTAACAGTGATCATGTACCACTATGTGGACAAATAAAAGTAAGATTAAAGAGAGGGGAAAAAATGGTTAAAAACTTGAGACTTAATAAAGAGGTTCTGAAAGTAGATAAAGAAATTCAAGAACAATACAGAGTGACTGTGAAAAATAGGTACAATGCAATAGCTAAAATACAGAGTATAGATGAACAATGGGAAATGTTAAGGGACTCCATTCATCAAACTAGCAAAGAAATATTACCGGAGAGAAGCCAAAAAGCTAAGAAAAAATGAATGAATGAAGAAATCTTAAGGTTGATGGACAAAAGGAAACAGAATAAAAATGACAAACAAGAGTATGCTAAGATAAATAAAGAAATAAGAGATAAATGTGTGAAGGCAAAAGAAAGTTGGTTAAATGAGCAATGCAGAAAAATTGAATTAAATTCCATTAAAGATCAAAAAAGTATGTACAGACAAATCAGCGAGCTCACAGGAAGAAAAATAAGAATAAATACAGGGTGTTTGAAATCAAAAACAGGACAGACTTTATTGGAGGAAGGTGCTATAATGAAGAGGTGGAATGAGTATATAAGAGAATTATATAATGGAGAAAGGGAAGAATTAACAGAAGAAAGTAACTTAGAAGGCCCACCTATTCTAAAAGAAGAAGTCGCTGATGCTATGAAACATATGAAGAAAGGAAAAACAGCTGGGCCAGATGAAATCACAATAGAAGAATTAGAAGTGTTGGGAGAATTTGGAGTAGATATATTAACCAAAATGTTGAATGATATTTACAGTAGTGGATATTTACCCAGTGATATGCTGAAATCTGTATTTATAGCTATACCAAAAAGACCAGGAGCAATTGATTGTGAAGATTTTCGTACAATTAACCTCATAAACCATGTCACTAAGCTTCTACTCAGAATTATAATGAGAAGAACAAGAAAGAAAATAAAAATGGAAATTAGTGAAGAACAGTATGGTTTTATGGAAGGAAAGGGTACAAACAATGCAATATATATATTACGAACACTAATAGAAAGATCAATAGAGAAACAAAGAGACATATATTTATGCTTCATAGATTATACTAAGGCATTTGATAAAGTAAAACATGATGAGCTGATTAAAATGTTGGAAGATATCAACATTGATGGGAAAGATTTAAGAATAATAAAGAATATATACTGGAACCAAGTAGCAGCAATTAAAATGGGAAATAAAGAGGGTAGTTACGAACAGATAAAGCTAGGAGTACGACAGGGGTGTGTCTTGTCACCCGATCTCTTCTCCCTGTATAGCGAAGTAATAATGAGAGAGATCAAAGAGAAGCCAGGAATACTAATCGGAGGATATAATATAACAATATACGCTATGCAGATGACACAGTATTGGTAGCAGATAATGCAACAGACCTACAACAATTGTTGGACAGTGTAGTAACAGAGAGTGCACAGAAAGGACTGTCCTTGAATATCAAGAAAACAGTAACAATGGTGATATCAAAGAAAATGGGGACGCCAAAATGTGACATAGAAATAGAAGGGGAAATTCTCAACCAAGTGGATAATTTTAAATACCTAGGGGCACTTATAACATCAGATGGAAGATGTACAAAAGAGATTAAGAGCAGAATAGGGCAGGCAAAGACAGCATTTCAGAAAATGAAGAGTATCTTATGCAATAAGTCGCTATCAATGAATGTAAGAAAGAGAGTACTAAAATGCTATATAGAACCAGTTTTGCTGTATGGCAGCGAATCTTGGAATGTAAATGAACAAATTAGGAAGAACTTAGAAGCAACAGAGATGTGGTTTTTAAGACGAATGTTGCGAATTCCTTGGACTGCCAGAGTAACTAACAACGATTGCCTGAAAGAGGCTAATGAAACTAGAACACTATATACAACAATAAGAAAGAGACAAACATCTTTCTTTGGTCATGTGATGAGAAGAGAGGCATTGGAGAACATCGTGACAACTGGAAAGATCGAGGGGAAGAGAGGCAGAGGCAGACCAAGAGAAATGATGCTGGACGGACTGAGACGGTGGCATGGAGGAATATCAACAGCAGAGTTGATCCAGAACACCAAAGACCGAGATCTGTGGAGAACCATGAACGCCTACGCCAGCCGGCACGGCACTTGATGATGATGATGATGATGAAGGTGATGCATGCCTGTCAGTCCAGCAATTATATCCACTACGGTGATGCATGCCTGTCAGTCCAGCAATTATATCCACTACGGTGAAGCATGCCTATCAGTCCAGCAATTATATCCACTATGGTGATGCATGCCTGTCAGTCCAGCAATTATATCCACTACGGTGAAGCATGCCTATCAGTCCGGCAATTATATCCACTATGGTGATGCATGCCTGTCAGTCCAGCAATTATATCTACTACGGTGATACATTCCTATCAGTCCAGCAATTATATCCACTACGGTGATACATGCCTGTCAGTCCAGCAATTATATCCACTACGGTGATACATGCCTGTCAGTCCAGCAATTATATCCACTACGGTGATACATTCCTATCAGTCCAGCAATTATATCCACTATGGTGATGCATGCCTGTCAGTCCAGCAATTATATCCACTATGGTGATGCATGCCTGTCAGTCCAGCAATTATATCCACTACGGTGATACATTCCTATCAGTCCAGCAATTATATCCACTACGGTGATGCATGCCTGTCAGTCCAGCAATTATATCTACTATGGTGATGCATGCCTGTCAGTCCAGCAATTATATCCACTATGGTGATGCATGCCTGTCAGTCCAGCAATTATATCCACTATGGTGATGCATGCCTGTCAGTCCAGCAATTATATCCACTGTGGTGATGCATGCCTGTCAGTCCAGCAATTATATCCACTACGGTGATACATTCCTATCAGTCCAGCAATTATATCCACTATGGTGATGCATGCCTGTCAGTCCAGCAATTATATCCACTACGGTGATGCATGCCTGTCAGTCCAGCAATTATATCCACTACGGTGAAGCATGCCTGTCAGTCCAGCAATTATATCCACTACGGTGATGCATGCCTGTCAGTCCAGCAATTATATCCACTACGGTGATGCATGCCTATCAGTCCAGCAATTATATCACTATGGTGATGCATGCCTGTCAGTCCAGCAATTATATCCACTATGGTGATGCATGCCTGTCAGTCCAGCAATTATATCTACTATGGTGATGCATGCCTGTCAGTCCAGCAATTATATCCACTATGGTGATGCATGCCTGTCAGTCCAGCAATTATATCTACTATGGTGATGCATGCCTGTCAGTCCAGCAATTATATCCACTACGGTGATGCATGCCTGTCAGTCCAGCAATTATATCCACTATGGTGATGCATGCCTGTCAGTCCAGCAATTATATCCACTGTGGTGATGCATGCCTGTCAGTCCAGCAATTATATCCACTGTGGTGATGCATGCCTGTCAGTCCAGCAATTATATCCGCTAAGAGTTTTGGTCATAGACCATAACTTTAGGAAGGGAAAATCCCAACTGCACCTCCCCGCGGTAGAGGATGGAAACACACCACGGTGTGGCTAACACAGCTCTGGGGACCGAGTATCCACCGGAATAAGTGGACAACTCTGCAGCTGAGCAGAGCAGGGCACTCACTTGTCCTGACAGTCGGAAATGGCTGTCAAAGGCAGAGTTAAAAGACCACCGTGTGAATGTGGAAGGCAAGGGGAAACCACATTATCTTCCCAAGATTTCATGGCGACACACATTTCAGAAATAGTGAACGACGTTAATGGCTGTCTTAGGACATCCTCGTCCGGTAGGGACAGTCATAAGCCACAGGTGACACCAGACCGTCATCCAGCTACTGATGGCAAAACTAAAACAACAACTAAACTAAATAAATTTAGAGTAGGAACGTGGAATGTTAGGACACTAAATGAGCTAGGAAAGTTAAACAATGTTCTAAGAGAAATGGAAAACATGAAAATGAATATACTAGGCATAAGTGAGATGAGATGGAAGGGATCTGGCAAAATTATAACCGACAAACACACAATAATTTATTCTGGAGGGGACACACATGAAAAAGGTGTAGGAATAATATTTGATGAAAATACAGCCAAATCTATGACTGGATACTGGTGCATTTCAGATAGAGTGATAATGGTCAAAATCAAAGGCAAACCAATAGATATAAATATTATACAAGTATATGCACCAACAACAAACAGTAGTGATGAAGATATACAAAACTTTTACGATGAAGTTGAAATGGCAATAGCCCAAATTGGATCACAAGAAATAAAAATAATACTGGGGGATTTTAATGCAAAAATAGGAAAGGGAAAAATAGAGGATATAGTGGGGAATTACGGTTTAGGTACAAGAAATGAAAGAGGAGAGAAACTAATAGAATGGGCAAATATTAATGATATGATAATTGGAAACACATGGTTTAAACACCATAAAAGACGACTATACACATGGAAAAGCCCTGATATGAAAATACGCAACCAAATTGACTACATACTTATTAATAAAAGATTTAGAAATGCATTAATTAATGTAAAGACAATGCCTGGTGCTGACGGTAACAGTGATCATGTACCACTATGTGGACAAATAAAAGTAAGATTAAAGAGAGGGGAAAAAATGGTTAAAAACTTGAGACTTAATAAAGAGGTTCTGAAAGTAGATAAAGAAATTCAAGAACAATACAGAGTGACTGTGAAAAATAGGTACAATGCAATAGCTAAAATACAGAGTATAGATGAACAATGGGAAATGTTAAGGGACTCCATTCATCAAACTAGCAAAGAAATATTACCGGAGAGAAGCCAAAAAGCTAAGAAAAAATGAATGAATGAAGAAATCTTAAGGTTGATGGACAAAAGGAAACAGAATAAAAATGACAAACAAGAGTATGCTAAGATAAATAAAGAAATAAGAGATAAATGTGTGAAGGCAAAAGAAAGTTGGTTAAATGAGCAATGCAGAAAAATTGAATTAAATTCCATTAAAGATCAAAAAAGTATGTACAGACAAATCAGCGAGCTCACAGGAAGAAAAATAAGAATAAATACAGGGTGTTTGAAATCAAAAACAGGACAGACTTTATTGGAGGAAGGTGCTATAATGAAGAGGTGGAATGAGTATATAAGAGAATTATATAATGGAGAAAGGGAAGAATTAACAGAAGAAAGTAACTTAGAAGGCCCACCTATTCTAAAAGAAGAAGTCGCTGATGCTATGAAACATATGAAGAAAGGAAAAACAGCTGGGCCAGATGAAATCACAATAGAAGAATTAGAAGTGTTGGGAGAATTTGGAGTAGATATATTAACCAAAATGTTGAATGATATTTACAGTAGTGGATATTTACCCAGTGATATGCTGAAATCTGTATTTATAGCTATACCAAAAAGACCAGGAGCAATTGATTGTGAAGATTTTCGTACAATTAACCTCATAAACCATGTCACTAAGCTTCTACTCAGAATTATAATGAGAAGAACAAGAAAGAAAATAAAAATGGAAATTAGTGAAGAACAGTATGGTTTTATGGAAGGAAAGGGTACAAACAATGCAATATATATATTACGAACACTAATAGAAAGATCAATAGAGAAACAAAGAGACATATATTTATGCTTCATAGATTATACTAAGGCATTTGATAAAGTAAAACATGATGAGCTGATTAAAATGTTGGAAGATATCAACATTGATGGGAAAGATTTAAGAATAATAAAGAATATATACTGGAACCAAGTAGCAGCAATTAAAATGGGAAATAAAGAGGGTAGTTACGAACAGATAAAGCTAGGAGTACGACAGGGGTGTGTCTTGTCACCCGATCTCTTCTCCCTGTATAGCGAAGTAATAATGAGAGAGATCAAAGAGAAGCCAGGAATACTAATCGGAGGATATAATATAACAATATACGCTATGCAGATGACACAGTATTGGTAGCAGATAATGCAACAGACCTACAACAATTGTTGGACAGTGTAGTAACAGAGAGTGCACAGAAAGGACTGTCCTTGAATATCAAGAAAACAGTAACAATGGTGATATCAAAGAAAATGGGGACGCCAAAATGTGACATAGAAATAGAAGGGGAAATTCTCAACCAAGTGGATAATTTTAAATACCTAGGGGCACTTATAACATCAGATGGAAGATGTACAAAAGAGATTAAGAGCAGAATAGGGCAGGCAAAGACAGCATTTCAGAAAATGAAGAGTATCTTATGCAATAAGTCGCTATCAATGAATGTAAGAAAGAGAGTACTAAAATGCTATATAGAACCAGTTTTGCTGTATGGCAGCGAATCTTGGAATGTAAATGAACAAATTAGGAAGAACTTAGAAGCAACAGAGATGTGGTTTTTAAGACGAATGTTGCGAATTCCTTGGACTGCCAGAGTAACTAACAACGATTGCCTGAAAGAGGCTAATGAAACTAGAACACTATATACAACAATAAGAAAGAGACAAACATCTTTCTTTGGTCATGTGATGAGAAGAGAGGCATTGGAGAACATCGTGACAACTGGAAAGATCGAGGGGAAGAGAGGCAGAGGCAGACCAAGAGAAATGATGCTGGACGGACTGAGACGGTGGCATGGAGGAATATCAACAGCAGAGTTGATCCAGAACACCAAAGACCGAGATCTGTGGAGAGCCATGAACGCCTACGCCAGCCGGCACGGCACTTGATGATGATGATGATGAAGGTGATGCATGCCTGTCAGTCCAGCAATTATATCTACTATGGTGATGCATGCCTGTCAGTCCAGCAATTATATCCACTACGGTGAAGCATGCCTGTCAGTCCAGCAATTATATCCACTATGGTGATGCATGCCTGTCAGTCCAGCAATTATATCCACTACGGTGAAGCATGCCTATCAGTCCGGCAATTATATCCACTATGGTGATGCATGCCTGTCAGTCCAGCAATTATATCCACTACGGTGATACATTCCTATCAGTCCAGCAATTATATCTACTATGGTGATGCATGCCTGTCAGTCCAGCAATTATATCCACTACGGTGATGCATGCCTGTCAGTCCAGCAATTATATCCACTATGGTGATGCATGCCTGTCAGTCCAGCAATTATATCCACTATGGTGATGCATGCCTGTCAGTCCAGCAATTATATCCACTATGGTGATGCATGCCTGTCAGTCCAGCAATTATATCCACTACGGTGAAGCATGCCTGTCAGTCCAGCAATTATATCCACTATGGTGATGCATGCCTGTCAGTCCAGCAATTATATCCACTATGGTGATGCATGCCTGTCAGTCCAGCAATTATATCCACTACGGTGAAGCATGCCTGTCAGTCCAGCAATTATATCCACTATGGTGATGCATGCCTGTCAGTCCAGCAATTATATCCACTACGGTGATACATTCCTATCAGTCCAGCAATTATATCCACTATGGTGATGCATGCCTGTCAGTCCAGCAATTATATCCACTACGGTGATACATTCCTATCAGTCCAGCAATTATATCTACTATGGTGATGCATGCCTGTCAGTCCAGCAATTATATCCACTACGGTGAAGCATGCCTGTCAGTCCAGCAATTATATCCACTACGGTGATACATTCCTATCAGTCCAGCAATTATATCTACTATGGTGATGCATGCCTGTCAGTCCAGCAATTATATGAGTGGAGTAGGAAGTTTCAAAATGGCGTGACTTCTGTGACACTGTTCACGATCGGGTCAGGCACACAGAGAAATGACCCCAGAGGTGATTTTTCTACATGAACCCAAGCACTTTATCAGAGCTGGAGAACTTGCATTGAACACAGTGGCGACTACATCGAAAAATAATATATTTGTTCTTTAACTTTTCAGAATATATTCACACACACACACACACACACACACACACACACAAATTTAAGGTTTTCATTTGAAGCCCCCTCGTGAGAAATGTTCCACCAAGCACAGTGTTCAGAATACAGTGATAAGTAGCATGATAAAAACACTGATGTTGAAATCTATTCATAGAACTTGTACTCATCTTCAAAGTTAGCATACAACCCTTCTGTGCAGACAAGTTATGCAAGTTTCCATACTAAGTGATTCATTGAGCATGATTCAGACAATTGAAGCACACTTCAAACACAGGCATTGGATGGAATCCCTGCAGAGGTCCACAATTCATAAAGTAATGTTTATCCTTCTAACAGTACATGCTTGTTGTTGGAGTGGACAGGTTGCCCCGATGCAGGATCAACCAAAGGATGGAGCCAACATTATGAATGCTTTATACAGAGAGCCCAACCAAGACAAGGACTGTAAAATGCATGAATCAGCATCAATAGCCAGAATACAAGCTTTCAAACTGAATATTGGTGTGAAGGGAACAATGTGTGAGGAGGCCAACATCATACTTGGTTACCCAGCACAGTTAGTCATGTATGCTGATGGGTTTACACAGAGATCACAGCACCTATGGATGTGTCCAGACTGAACAAAGGTGTTTGTGTGTGTGGGTGGGTCTGTGTATGTGTGTGTCTGTATGTGGTCTGTGTGTTTCTGTGCGTGTGTAGGTGAGTTTGTGTGTGTGGGTGGGCCTGCGTGTAGGTGGTAGTGTTTGTAAACAGTGGCTGAGAGGTTACAAGGTCTGCGTCAGGCTCGGAAGGCACCGGGTTCGCTCACAGCATGGGGCGGGGAATCTACCCCAGAACCTCTAGATGTCCATATCATACTTCCCCTTGATCTTCTGGGCAGTGAGATTGGATACTGAACAGAAGTAACGGCTGCAGCAGGATATAACACTGGGCAGTGAGATTGGATACTGAACAGAAGTCACGGCTGCAGCAGGATATAACACTGGGCAGTGAGATTGGATACTGAACAGAAGTCACGGCTGCAGCAGGATATAACACTGGGCAGTAAGACTGGATACTGAACTGAAGTAGTGGCTGCAGCAGGATATAACACTAGGCTGTGAGACTAGATACTGAACAGAAGTCACGGCTGCAGCAAGATATAACATTGGGCAGTGAGATTGGATACTGAACAGAAGTCACGGCTGCAGCAGGATATAACACTGGGCAGTGAAATTGGATACTGAACAGAAGTCACGGCTGCAGCAGGATATAACAGTGGGCAGTGAGACTGGATACTGAACAGAAGTAACGGCTGCAGCAAGATATAACACTGGGCAGTGAGACTGGATACTGAACAGAAGTCACGGCTGCAGCAGGATATAACAGTGGGCAGTGAGATTGGATACTGAACAGAAGTCATGGCTGCAGCAGGATATAACACTGGGCAGTGAGATTGGAAACTGAACAGAAGTCATGGCTGCAGCAGGATATAACACTGGGCAGTGAGACTGGATACTGAACAGAAGTCACGGCTGCAGCAAGATATAACACTGGGCAGTGAGACTGGATACTGAACAGAAGTAACGGCTGCAGCAGAATATAACACTGGGCAATGAGACTGGATACTGAACAGAAGTCACGGCTGCAGCAGGATATAACACTATAAAATAAAGACAAGTAGTTATGTGTAGCTCCTGCTAACAAGTGAGAGGTAATAAACACAGTGCACACGCTACAACTCCAATACAGAAAAGGTAAATCTCAGGGGGAAAATAAATGATGATTTTTTTATAAATAAGATATAAAGAATTGACGTTTTGAACATAATAATCTTCATCTGGAACAATACAAAAAGATCTAATGAAAAACATGAAATTAGAAAATCTAATAAAATTAAAGTCTAAAGAAAAACACAAAATTAGAAAATTTAATAAAATTAAAACAAACAGAAACAATCTGATTTGTGGTTCTGCCAGCTGACTATGACTCTCCTTTCCTAAGTTGCAGTCTGCAAGTATAATCTCCGAGAGCTGCATAATCTATCTGCATCACCTAAAATTCCATGTTGATGAGAGCTGTTTTTCTAATCCACATTTCTATCATTGGGGTCTTAGTTTTGTAATGAGACAATTGATCTGAGCTCCCAGGATGACCCAGCCCAAAGTGGATACCATGAAATGTCCTGGGAAGTAAAGGCGATCAAATTGACATTGACCACATCAGCCTTCAAGTGCTGATTGGTCTATACAAATATGGGGGATAGCACCAGATATTCAATACATATCAAGACCTGTATACGGGGTCTTACAAATGTGCAGACAGAGACTTCACATTCTAAGCTAAAGTATTAGTAATTTTTTTTTTCTCCCGAGATAATTTTACTCTTTGACTTTTAGTCTATCCATGTGTACCTCAATAAGGCAGGTAGATGACTGAGGACCTGACAACTTGAAACCATAGGTAGCTGAACAATGCAGCAAAAAGTGTTGTTCCCATTGGCGACTGCAATATGTGGATCCCGCACGGTCCTATTTTGGAGACCTTATAACCAACCTGTAACTGTCATAGCTGATTGACTGATTTAGGAATCGACATCACAGCATTCGGGGCATTCCCATAAGCGCTCCGTCCTTATCCTCAGAAGTCAGCGAAGAGTTCCAACCCCAAAAGTACCAGTAGCAATCTGATTATATGTTCATCTAGCCTTTCCTCTAAGCATCGAGCATCAGCAAGATCCCCTTGTCACTCCTCGCTGTCGCATTCTTGCCAGACCATGGTGATCCATTTGCTCCTCTGAGGTATACATGTGCTCCCACAAGGCCGCAACCACGTCTGCCTGTTCATTCACTCTATATCTCACTTTCTTTCACTATCACTCACACATAGATAGACAAACACCCTCACACTATCAAATACAAACTCCATCGCAAACACTGTATGCATGAACACATACACACACAAGCATAACATATACATACGAGCCTACATACACAACATACACATGCAAATACACACATATACCCACGCACATACACACCCATACAAACATAACACAAATACGCACTCCCTCACATACACTGCATGCATACACACACACATACATGAACATACACATGCACACATATACACACACATATAAACACACATGTATGCACACACATACAAACACTCACACATATACACACACGTACACGTGTGTACACACACATATACGCACATACACACATTCACACATATAGACATGCACACACACACACCCACATATAAACACACACACATAGACACACATACAAACACTCACCCATCCACCAACACACATACACACTGCCTCACATAATCACTAAAACCAATATGAATAAACTCCCATGCTTTACACACAAATACACTGACGACTATTGTGAGCATCCTTACAAGAACATTCAAAATTGGAGAAAATGAAAAATGGTGAATGAAAATATGTTATAAATTGTGTAACGTTAAAAAAAAAATGGTGGTGCAATTCAGTAAGATAATTCCTGGAATTGACACAAACATGATGAAATAAGCAGTGCATGTTAAATTCAAGTGGCAGTAAACATGCTAATATAAAAGATGAGGGTGTGGGGCAGAGAGAGAGAGAGAGAGAGAGAGAGAGAGAGAGAGAGAGAGAGAGAGGATGGGAAGATGGGGGGACAGAGAGAGAGAGGGGGGGGTGGGGTCAGATGACAAGAGTGTGTGCTGATCTACTCTGTCAACACCTGAGACACCAGACATCTGTGTGAGTGTGTGTGAGAGAGAGAGAGAGAGAGAGAGAGAGAGAGAGAGAGAGAGAGAGAGGGAGGGGGGTGGGGGGGGGGAGAAAGATATATCAGGTGACAAGACAGTCTGTGCTGTTATCTACTGTCTTTGTGTGTGTGTGTGTGTGTGTGTGTGTGAGAGAGAGAGAGAGAGAGAGAGAGAGAGAGAGAGAGAGAGAGAGAGAGAGAGAGAGAGATGTCAATTGAGAAGACAGGCTGTGCTTTGGTTACTCTGTCTAAAACAACATGAGACACCACACATCTTTGTGTGTATGTATGAGAGAGAGAGAGAGAGTGGGGGGGGGGGGGGGGGGGGGGGTTAGAGAGAGAAAGAGAGAGTGGGGTTAGAGAGAGACAGAGAGAGTGGGGTTAGAGAGAGAGTGGGTTAGAGAGAGAGAGAGAGAAAGAGAGAGAGAGAGAGAGAGAGAGAGAGAGAGAGAGAGAGAGAGAGAGAGAGAGAGAGAGAGAGAGAGAGAGGTCAGGTGACAAGACAGTGTGTGCTTTGTTATCTACTGTCAACACCCCAGACATGTGTGAGTGTGTGTGTGAAAGAGAGAGGGAGGGGGGAGAGAGAGTGAGAGGGTGAGGAAGAGAGAGCGAGAGAGAGAGTGAGGGGGTGGGGAGGGGGAGAGAGAGTGAGAGGGTGAGGACAGAGAGTGAGAGGGTGGGGAAGAGAGAGTGAGAGAGTGAGGGGTGGGGAGGGGGAGAGAGAGAGGTTAGGTGACAAGACAATGTGTGCTTTGTTATCTACTCTGTCAACACCCCAGACATGTGTGAGTGTGTGTGTGTGAGGGGGAGGGAGAGCGAGAGCGAGAGGGTGAGGACAGAGAGTGGAGGGGAGAGTGGGTGGGGGACAGAGAAAGAGAGAGAGGGTGGTCAGATGACAAGAGAGTGTGTGCTGTTATCTACTCTGTCAACACCTGAGACACCAGACATCTGTGTGAGTGTGTGTGTGTGTGAAAGAGAGAGGGGAGGGGGGATGGATACAGGTGACAAGAAAGTTTGTGCTTTGTTATCTACTGTCAAATAAAACCCAAAACCCTAGACACAAAAAGAAACTCACCTAAGAGACAAAGAAAGAAAGTAAGAAAGAAATAAATAGGTAGAGTGAGACAAAGACACTGAAAAAGATAGACAGACAGATAGACAGGGACTAAGAAGCAAAAGAAGGTTAAAAATAAACTCACCCACCCACACATTTTGTGTATTAAACCTTGTAATTATCAGACTGAAGCATTTATTTAGAACATATTTGTGGTATGTACTTCTATCAGCAGAATGCACAATAAAAATTCTATACCTTTGAATCAAAGCAATGGCCATTCAGTGTCTTGATCTTCTGTGCCAGCCCCCTCGACTTCTGCGACTGCACATCCAGTAGAATCTTAGGCCCAGAGGTCTCGTATTTTCTCAGCCGCAACATCTAAGAAAAGAAGGTTTAACTCTAATTTCACCTGAATCATTTACTGAATGCCAAATTGAATAAATGACATTACAAGACTAGGGACATTCCCACACATGGTCCATCTCCCCTCTTCAAAAGCCACATGAGAGTCCCTTGTTGATTATTCCAGTAAGCAATGTATTAAGAGCCCGCTTGACTTTTCCTCCACATTCAAAACAATGTATTCCCTTAGTGAATGTAAACACAGAAGTCACAAACAAAATGTTGCACAATTTATTGCCTGGCGTATGTCAATGCATCTTGTCAAGTGTATACTGCAGAGTTATACGTCATACGAAGTGAATAAATGAATAAAACAACTACAACATAGTCACAGATATTGTTTGAATGTGAAAATGTCAAAAAACTGTCTGTCATTTACTGCCAATATAATATCTTGTGGTGTAAGGCCAGGGATGACTTGAGCCTGAGTAATTAAGGCCACCTGTCTAGTGCAGGTTAGAGTTTTCTTTCTGCCCCCAACAGAAAAAAAAAAACACATATTACTGAGGATTCGAACCTGGGTCTCCCAAAGGAATCCGGCATTCTAGCCACTTGGCCAGCCGCTTCTATTTATTGGGATTGTCGAGCACCGAGGTTTTAGCAAGGATTATGCACATATCTATTGGGATTTTTGAGCACTGAGGTTGTGAAAAAGATTATGCATATACGAGGGGGCTTCAAAAGAAAACCTGACATTTTTTTTTGGAGGGGGGGGGGGGGGGGGGGGAATGTCACGAGCTCGCCATGAGTTAACCAGATAATAATACCGACGTTTGCTTGGCGTATATTTTCTAGGCCACAACAGTCGTACTAACAGAGTAAACACAGCTGCACAGGTTACATCGTGTCAGCCCATAAACACATTTGGTGGTGAGTGAGAAGGAAGGGATACAATGCGTTGGCAGTTTATAAACATTTAGAATCACATAGCCTTGCCCGGCTCAGTACATGGAACAGCCCTGTCTGTCAGTTATAGTTCCGGACATCAGGCGAAATGGCTGCTGGGATTGTCACCACTGAACAGAAGCTTGACAGTTTGTCAACAGTCAGAGACAAACCGGAATTGGCAGCGAGAGACAGGAAACAGTACATCTGTCAAGTCTTGTTTCCGGAACATCGAGAAGATTGACAGCGTGTTGGGAAAAACTCTTTGTTGGAACTGTACAGTAACTCTCTAGATTGTTTTGGATGTCACAACCAGTGATGACAAATCTAACATTAATGGAGCCAGGGAGGATGGATCCCTGACAGGAGATGATCTGCCACTGTGCCACCTGTGTGGGGGCATCAAGGAGAACGTCACGTGGCCAACTTTGGTAGTTTGCCATATAAACCCGAGTTGGGATCAACTAGGGGGGAGTTGACCAAGAACCGTGGATTATGATGGACGTGTTTGTGGGAGAGCTCTACAGTGTTAGATTAATTTAACATTAACTAGCATGTGCCGTTATGGCAAAGTGTAGTAGCCATCCCGGGAATGAGGCGGTTTTTACATAAGGTAGTCAATATAGTCTATTAGTTCTAATTAATATAGACTGTAGCCTTGTTAAACTATAGTGTGATGATTAGCACTGTTAGTGGAAACTAGTTAGAGTAGAATAGTGATATTAACTCTGCTAGTTAAGAATAGATTAGTGAAGTGTTGATAAGCTTTACTAGTTGAGAATTTAGTAATGAGGGATAATTGGGATCTTCCCGTAGGTGTCCCTGGTGGGCGGGGTTCCGCATTCTGTTTGCTGATTTTTCCTTTGTCATAGCCTGATTCGGCTCTAGGTGGGTAGCTAATCTGCTCTATGACTAATTCTAGTTAGCTAAAGATCATTAAGCAAGGTGATAGGCTTACACTCAGCCGAAAGGATCAGTGACTAGTACTATCACCAGATGTGTTGTTTCTATCCTAGGTTCCCTACCAGATCCAAGGAAACTCAACAAGTTTTGGGAAAGAATCCAATCCCATTAGGAAGAACACCAGTTCAAGAGTCACTAGAGTTGCATACAGAACGTAACTTACGCTAGAAGGAAATTGATTCATCAAAGAGAGTGATGCATACTGATGCACCACACAGCATTAGACAGTAGTAACGAACCGAGAACCGGCTAATAGTACCTAGTGTTAGTACAGTAACAATTAACATTAGTAATTAGCACTTATGAACTGAGTGGTTCGATGTGCAACGAGGATGATCTGTCGACTAACTAACTAACTAACTGCGTACACACTATAAAAGACTTGTGCAGTTTGTTAAGGAACGTTAGGAACGGACATTGTGTAGAGAGCAACCGGTCCATGATTAACTGTTAATACCACCGGTGTCTATTTCGGATGTTCATGAAATTGGATTACCAGAGGTCTACAGAGGCAAAGCAGTATCCGGCAAGATGGTTTCGGCAACGGGTGAGAAGTACATGTTCTGACGTAACGTGCTGTGGTCTATCTTTGCTGGGATCAGCTGACTGGGTTGCTGTCTGAGAGTCAGAGTCTACACACTTTATAGAACACGTCACACATTTTCTTCACATACACGTCTCATATACGTTACACTTTTATTTTAATAAATTACTCTTTATTAATTTCTAGAAGCAAGAGTTGTTGAGTATGTTGCGTTGGGGAAGTATGAGAAGGGGGCATAGTACGACAGTGAGAGAGTGATAGGAAAAGGTGTCCATAGGCTGATGGAGTGTGTTGGACGGAAGCTGGTGGATTCTCCAGAATATTGAGAGGAAAAAAAATATTATAATGTGGGTGTCGGCTCTCTTCACTCCAGGGACGACACTGTAAAGGAGGACACGACAGGGAATATATTCTGAAAAAAGTAAAGAACAAATGTATAATTTTTCAATGTATCATGTAGCCACCACTGCGTCCACTGCAAGTCTTCCAGCATCGATAAAGGGCTTGGATTCCTGCAGGGAAAAAAATACTATTGGTCGCGTATGTAACCACTCATGCACCATCTGCTGTACTTCACAGAGGTCACACTGTTTTGAAACTTCCTACTCCACTTCTACACTTACTGGATTGACAGGCGTGCATCACCGTACTGGACCTTCCTTCGCGGATGAATTTCTGTAGGTTTCACCCCTTCACTGATCAAAACATGGATAACAGAACGTCGCTCCTCTTTGGTGCATGTCAAAAGTGGGATGGCCATCATTAAACTGTCCTTATGATGTAACCATGTCCGTTGGCACCGTGTCATGTTCTTAAAACTCTTGACATCCTTAACTCTTTCTCTGCCATGCGCCCATACATCGCCACAATTGACTGACGGTGTCGGCCGTGGGCCCTTTAATGCCACATTATGAACAGTGGTTTATTTGATACATTTCTGCTACCTTCCGCAATTTTTTGTTATGGTTAATTGAAAATTCACACACCCGGAACATTTCCTTTTCGGCGTTGTAAGGTCACACGTTCGGATTCATTGGTTTTTGTGAGTTTTTTTAGTCTTAACTAGTGTTAAGTAGTTTTTGTTTTTCACAAATGGCAATGCCCTCTTGTATGTGGCCTCATAAATTGACATCAGATCAAGCTAGATATATTTATAGTGATTTCAAGGACTTTGTGAAAGATTCTAAAACTGAAACTACGTGCAGTATTCAGTTAGATTATTTCGTTGATATTTCGAAACACTACAGAAAGCGAAAGTTCGTCATAATATGTCATAATATGATGGCACATATCGAATTATGAATGCACTAATGGGCCACATTTATGCCTCTAAATTTGTTTTGCCTATCACAAAGTATTTAAGGAGTATTTAAATAAATTTAAAATAATAATAATAACTAAATAGAAAAGTGTTTATATTCTTCTTCTCAGTACAATCTGAGTGGTGTGTTACTGACATTTTCCATTTTGTGTGAAAATTATGTGCTTCAAAATATTATGTTTTAAGTATGTTTTATTGGTGTTGTGGTGCAGTTCTTGTGACATTATTGAACAAAAGTGGTGTGTGTAACAGTATTCAGCAAATTTAGCTGCAGTGGATTATAAATAACGCCTTGGTAAGTGAAATTTTCAAATAATTTTTACCTTTTTAATTTCAATTGTTATTACTAAACCTCTCATTATTGTCATAATATTTCTAACCTATCAATTAATTATTAACACTGTCATGTTCCCTGTGCAATCCTCTTTAATTTGATATATAATACAATATATCTGCTACCACTTTAACCATTTTAAAAGCATTATTGTGACACACCCCTACTTCCAATTTTCTGCCACAAATTTCTGTTTGGTCAGGACCCAATTTTTGTTTGGCACCGAAAGAGTTAATAATAATAATATTAAAAGATTCCAAGACGTATGGCATGGTTATTGTAATTTCTATCACACTTTTAAGGTTTTCATTTGAAGCCTTGTATTTATTGGGATGGCTGCAGAAATGTGGTTTCTGAGGAGAATGCAAAGAATACCATGGAAGACAGAAAAACCAATAACCAAGCACTACAGGAGACAAATGAAAATCGCAAACTGATTAGAGAAATTAGACATAGACAGTCAAAATTTTTGGACATGTTATGAGAAGAAATGGATTGGAGAACTTAGTGACAACTGGGACTCAATGCACTTAAAACTATGGCTGCAATGGACACAGAGCAGAGAATGCTCTTCACACTATACCAGCACTTGATCCTCTCAGTGATTGATTATGGACTAGGAATGCTTACTGTCTCAAAGAGTCAGCTGGTGAAATTGGAGCGCATACAGAATGAAGCGATGCGGGTCATTCTGGGATGCACCAGAGACACTCCAGTAGTGTGTATGCGTTACATTCTTGGTCTGCCTACTGTTGCTAGTAGGCACAAAGTGATGCAAGCGAAGGCATACCTCAGAGTGGCTGCAGACACAGATCACCCGTTGCATGAGGCGCTGGACGTAGTTAAGGGTCAGAGACTGATAAGGGGGAAATCATGTATGGCTCAGGCGGAGGATACGATCAGACAGGTGTGCCCCTTGGAGAACATCAGGCGAGGAGAGGAGTGGGTCAGAGTGCCAGCCGTGCAGTCAGACTTGTGCAGAGTTGTAATAACATTGAGCCGGGAGTGCAGGCAGTGGCCAGCAGGGGCCACGGAAGTGGAAATTCAGCTACTAATTCAGGAAAATTCTCGCCCAGGTGATGTGATTATCTACACGGATGGGTCAGTGTTGAGAGGTAGGAGAAGTGCCTGGGGGTTCTTGGCAAAAACTAATGGTCGGCGTTTGGTGCAGGAGAGCCTGGCGTATGATAACACTACATCTAGCTTAAGAATGGAGGTGGAGGCGGTCAGTGCAGCTTTCCGCTGGATAGAAAACACGATACATACACACATTGTGATTGTAACTGACTCAGAAAGCATGCTGAGAAGGGTGAGAACAGGTAGGCTTCGTGCAGAGTGGCTTGCTTCGCTTCGGAGGTCACGGGTAGTAAGCATCACCTGGATCTTTTCTCCTGGGCATGCCGGTGTGCTGGGGAATGAACAGGCGGACAGATTGGCTGGCTCTGCAAAATTTGGTGGAGTATTGATGCATGACAGGGCAGACGTGGTTGCGGCCTTGTGGGAGCACGTGTACACCTCGGAGGAGCAGATGGAGCACCATGGTCTGGTAAGAATGAGACGAGGTGTGACGAGGGGATCTGGCCGACGCTCGGCGCTCGGAGGAAAGGCGAGACGGACATATAATCAGATTGCTACTGGAACTATTAGTGTTGGAACTCTTCGCTGGCTGCTGAGGATGGAGACGGAGCGCTTATGGGAATGTCCTGAATGCTGTGATGTCGGTTCCTAAATCAATCAATCAATCAGTGACAACTGGCAAGATCGAAGGGAACAGACCAAGGGGAAGACCGAGAAGTAAATACCTGGATGGCTTGGCCACATGGCATGGTCGAGACAGGAACACTAAGCTGATCCACGACTCTGGTGATCGAGTGAAATGGCGAGTCATGATCGCCCACGCTTTCCGGCATGGCACATGATTGATTTACTGGGATTGTTGAGCAGTTTTGCAGGGAAAAATATATATATATTCGTGACATTTCAAGTGAAAAAAATATTTCAATTTTCTTTGTTTTATCGTCTTTAATAGCCAACCTTCTTCAATATTCAATTCTTGAAGTGTGGATGCATTTGTTCTTTTCTTTACCCAAGATATTCTTAGAACTCGTCTATAACATTTATATTAAAAGCCATTTATGCGCTGTTCAGCTAGATTAGTAAGTGTCCATGTCTCACAGGCGTATGCTGCAATGGGAAAGATGCATGCTCTTAAAAATCTAATTTTTGTAGTTCTGTATGTCCCTCTCCACAATTTATTCAGTTGTTTTAGTCTTTGAAGAGCAATTGATAGTCGTCGTTTAATTTCTGTCATTGTGTCACCATTGTTGGTAATCAATGACCCAAGATATTCAAAATTTTCCACCACCTCCAATTTGTCCCCATTAAAGTATATTTCTTTCTCCATAGTAGTTTTGTCTGTATGCATTATCTTTGTTTTTGCTATGTTAAGATATAAGTTGTGATTTTCACTATTCAATTGAGTTGAGGCTATTACTATTAGGTTTTCTATGCCATTCTGTGTTGTGGATAGTAATAATACTGTATCATCAGCATATCGTTTCTACTATCCATATTTAATGTTTTGAATTTGAGATGGCAGTACAGATTTAATTCCTTGCTGACATTATACGCTGAACTATGAACACGTTTTTTAGATTGGTTAGTTTCAATTTAATAATAATATCTTCTATGTGGTTATTGTTTAGTCGTCCTAGATTGTTTATTATAAGACAGATTCAACCAGCTCTAAGGCCTCAGGGATCTGACATAACTAAGGAAATTACTAGTGTGAGACATTCTTTAAGAAGCGGTAATCTACAAACCTTCATTGTGGTTTCACATTTCAGTTTCAATAATCTGTTCAGTCGCTGGACATTATGATGGATGAGCCCTCCTCTTTTGTCTGTCATCGTATCCTAAGTTTTCACATCGCCTGTGCACAATTGTTGTATAACGTTACTGTATTTAGTTATAAGATTATTTATTCAAAGTTCTGCGTCTGTCCGATTGCCATTCTGAGGTATCCGTGTGGGGCACTCCCTGCTAGCGGAATGTAAGGTCACAACCTATTAATTACCCAAGTTTTTGCCGCCAGTTCGTCTGGCCTTAGCACTTTTAGCAGCAGTGTGCAAACTTCTCTGACACCTGTAGGGTCGGGCCGTACTGTGCACGCTTTTTTTTTTGGGGGGGGGGGGGGGGGGATATCAATACATTTATATTTTATATTTCCTGGTGCTCGTTTTACACTGGGCGCCTAGGTCCATTGGGGAATGCCGTTTTGACGAGGATTCGAGCATATGACTATTGGGCAGGCAGGGAAGCATCCTAGCCAGTGTGCTGCCACAGATCCCCACCAACATTTGAACTCACATAATTGTAGATTGGGTTTCTGTGCGGCACATGCAGGCGTGCAGGACTATGAACACTGGGATAGATTAGTTGCTGCCCCTCTGGGTAGAGCTACTTTATGATAGAGGTGGTGTGGTGAAGGGCTCTCTGTGATAGTGTGGAGAGCTACTTTATGATAAAAGTGGGACGCAGATGTGTTTCCAAGGCACCAGGGCCAGGTTCTATACTGGCCAAGACCTAGAAAGCATATAGGGTGAGGACAGGCAACAACAACAACAAAACTTTATTTTGAAAGGGTTAAGAATTGGGCACGCAGGCCCGTCTAACATTCTGCCCTTTTATCACTCTCTTTCATACATTATACCATTCACACATCATTCAAGGCTAACTGAAAACAGCAACAATATAAAATGTAGGCAAGCTTCGTGCAGAGTGGCAACCCAAAGAAAACAAGAAAAAAATCTGCAGTAAGCACCTGACGAGATGCAGTGAAATATGCCAGGCAATAAATCGTGCAACATACAGTTTGTGGCTTGTGTGTTTACAAATATAATATCTCAGTTGGAGGTCACATCAACAGTTGGCTGATACACCATACATTATGTCTTAGTTGTCTGATACATCAAGACACCATGTCCCAGATGTCTATTAGTTAGTTAGTCGCGGTTCCAACTACACAGCTATGGGTCGTCCCCATTATGCTCCGTTCCTGTGCCAGTGAATATCACACAAAATACTCCTCATTGCCCCATGTGAAAAGTGGAAGAGACAGGAGTCTCGACCAGCCAACAGCCCGCACAGGTACACTGTGCATACTGCCGCCGCCAGAATGTCAACATAAAAATTCTCCACGAAAAATACAGTTCATCGTCGATGGACGCGGCAGTCACTAGAAAACCAGCAGCCACACATTACTCATTACTGCATAAGGCAAACCAGTCCGTTCTGTGACAAAGCCAGCCGCTAGTTTTTCTGAACATGCAGTTCACGCTACAAACAACCACGGACAGATGTAAAAGCATTTCACTGTACATAATGCCGTCGCCAGAATGTCAACACAAAAGACAAATGTCTATTACATCATATATTATGTCCCGGTTGTCTAATACATCAACACACCGTGCCCCAGTTGTCTAATATATCAACACATAGTGTCCCAATTGTCTTATACATCAACACACGGTGTCCCCGTTGGCTAATATATCAATATACCATGTCCCAGATGTCTAATGCATGATACATTATGCCCCAGTTGTCTAATACATCAACATATTATGCCCCAGTTGTCTAATATATCAACATATTATGTCCCAGTTGTCTGCTAGATTAACACAGCTTGCCTCAGTTGTCTGATGTATCAACATGATCTCCCAGATGAAGATTAAATAAACATGTTCTAAAAGGCTGTTAAATGAATACATTATGTCACAGTTGTCAGATATATCAACATAGTATGCCCCGCAGACTGTTATATAAACACAGTATTTCTAAAGCAACAGAAGCCGTCGCAACCACTATACTGCTGTCGCTGCTGCTGCTGCCGCCACCACCACGACTACTACTATGAATACTGTTTCACTACTTGCCTTCATTTTTTTTCTTCCTCGCCGAGTTTCCCTCTGAGAGATGAAATGTAATGTCTACAGCGTTTGGATTTAAATAGTTTATGTAATCGTCTTGATGCTTGCTTGCTTGCTTGTGTTCGTTGGCTTGAGCTCCAACGCGAAGTCCTGTATGTCGGATGAAGGCATCCTGTTGTCCAACATCAGTGTGATGTCATACAGGACCTGAGGTTTGCGTGAGTATCCGTTGTCCCATGTCTGGCTTATTGGTGTGCAGACTCGTGGTTCCTTGTCGTACAGGCAGACACTCTCCGACTTCGGAGGAATCGGCGATCCTACTGATTTTAGCCAGGACCCCGAAGGGACCTGTTGCCCAGGACGCTCGACAAGGACGCGTCAATAGGTCTTGACCAGTATATAACCCGGCCCTGGTGCCTTGGAAACACCTCTGCGTCCCTAATCGTCTTGAGAAAAACACGACTGCGGTGTTTCGTTTTTCATAAAACCATAGTTACAGTTGAAGGAAGAGAGATATACAGCGTGGCTACCCTAGACAATGACAATGTCTGGGGGGAGTTGGATGGGCTAAGCGCTTTTCTTTTCCCTTACAATACAACAGTATTTATAACTATTCAATCTGTGCCGTGCCAGCTTTCTGTATAATCAAAATTACAGACGAGTATTGAGAGATGGGCCGTGGAGGGGAGAGAGACAGAGAACACAAGTGAACAAAATAGTGTATTTCATTATTCATAAAGTTATCAAGAAAAAGAAATAACTTTCAATTCCATTTCAAGCTTACAAACAAGCCGACGCGTTCAAAAAGGCGACCTGACTGCGGCCTGGCAAGCAATGGTGACCTGAATACGTGTTTATTTTTTTTTTTTTATAGATTAGTGAAGGTCAGAGTAAATGAAAATAGTTCTGATGCAACATCGCTTAGATCTGGGTCGTTGTTTATGTTACAGTGGTTCTCAACCGGTGGGGAATTTCAGGGTTTCCAGGGGGGGAATGAAGACCATTTCAAGATCGTATTAATACAAGAACCGATTACTTGACATAGTTTTTCCCTTCATACTTTACAGTTATGTATGTCTCGTCCTTCTAAAATTCATTTTATAAAGTAAGTAGACCCACAAATCATGTTTTATGTGGATGTCTAGACTTGTTTTAGTATATTCTATTACATTTGCCTTCCACTTTTACGTATACTGTGTATGGGTGAGGGGATTTTTAGATAGGAAATATGAAAGGGGGGGGGGGAGGAGGGAATGACGTTCTGAAAATACGGTGAAGGGGGGAACGGGCCACATTTTTGATAGGAAAGGGGGGGGGGGATGGCGTTCTGAAAATATGGTGAAGGGGGGAATGGGCCAAAAAAGGTTGAGAACCACTGTGTTAGCAGCTCTAAGGCTCTAACTCCATAATGAATTGACCGCACTATTTCTTTATCTTTTTCTATTTTACTCCTCCCCTTGCTGTGTCTGTCTGTCTGTCTCTGCAGTTGTGTATAAGTTAACTTTTGTTAGAGAGAGAGAGAGAGAGAGAGAGAGAGAGAGAGAGAGAGAGAGAGAGAGAGAGAGAGTGTATGTGTGTGTGTGTGTGTGTGTTATTGGGTGGGTGCATAACTGTGAGAGTGTGTAAATGATGTCAGTATGTATGCAGGACTGTATGTATGTGTTTATGAATCTGCGTGTGTACTTGTGTTTTGTCTGCCAGCATGTCTCATAACTTGGTAATATGCATTATTTTTGTTTACAACATTCATTTGACAATGTTTTTTTTTTAAATGTGAATGTAACATGCACAATTGATGAACGAAAGATGGGTAATTGTAAGGGGCGAATGTAAGACGTGCCCATTTTGTGACCCTTTAAAAATAAAGTTCGTTCCTTCGTTCGTCGTGTTATTGTTGTGTATCTTAGTCTGTTATGACCTGTACTAACTCTTGAAGATTAATAAAAGTGTTCATTTCTACGCAGTTGGTAAAATATACCCCCCCCCCCCTCCTTTTTTAATGGCCCGGATGCTTGGATTTCCATTTGTTTGTCGAACTGTTACTTATAAACATGTTGGTTTCATCACAAGTTAGGTATGTACCATAATTGTAGAGCTCTGTTCTTACGTAGTGTCACAAAATGAAACCGTGTGTTTATCCGGTTGATTATTACAGAGGATTTTCGGATTAAGCGGACGATCGACCAGCGACATCTATTTGTACTAACAGAGTAAACACAGTTGTACAGGTTACATCGTGTCAGCCCATAAACACATTTGGTGGTGAGGGAGAAGGATATGGAATGGTTCCGTTTGTCATCTATACTGCCGGACATCAGACGGAAATGGCTGCTGGGATTGTCACCACGGAACAGAAGAGTGACAAGTTTGTCAACATTTGAATGCAGATGGAAGCCGTGAGATCACAGGGGCAGGTGTAAAACGGAAGTACCTAGTACGGAAAACAGTGCATCTGTCAATTCTTGGTTTCCGGAACATCAAGATGATTGGCAGCTTGGTATCGAAACTCTTTGCTGGGAGTTTACAGAAACTAGCTGGCTTGTTTTGAGAATCTAGGCAATTACTGACAACTTTGACAGGATTTAAGCCAGGAAAATAGTTCTTGACAGGGGATGATTTGCCACTGTGCCACCTGTGTGGGGGAGTAAAGGATAACGTCACGTGGACAACTTTGGTAGTTTGCCATATAAACTCGAGTTGAGATCAACTAGGGTGGACTTGAATAATGCTCTAGACAGAGTGCAGGGCACTGCAGTGCCAGTGGAAATAATATCTACCGTGTGTTAATTAGTGACTTAATTTTACACGTGCCTATATGGCAGATGTAGATATGATTTATAGGACTGCAGGAGTGCCATTTAAGGTATAACTTATTATAATATATTCGTTATAATTACTATAGACTGTGGCTTTGTTAAACTATAGTGTGATGATTAGCACTGTTAGTGGAAACTAGCTAGAGTAGTGAAGTGATACTTGGCTCTGTTAGCTAGAATAGATTAGTGAAGTGTTGATAGCTTTACTAATTGAGTAATGAGGGATAATTGGGATCTTCCAGTAGGTGTCCCTGGTGGGCGGGGTTCCGCATTCTGTTTGGTGATTTTTCCTTTGTCATAGCCTGATTCGACTCTAGGTGGGTAGCTAATCTGCTCTATGACTAAGTCTAGTTAGCTAAAGATCATTAAGCAAGGTGATAGGCTTACACTCAGCCGAAGGGATCAGTGACTAGTACTATCACCAGATGTGTTGTTTCTATCCTAGGTTCCCTACCAGATCCAAGGAAACTATACAAGTTTGGGAAAGAATTAAAAAACCCATTAGGAAGAACACCAGTTCAAGAGTCACTAGAGTTGCATACAGAACGTAACTTACGCTAGAAGGAAATTGATTCATCAAAGAGAGTGATGCATACTGATGCACCACACAGCATTAGACAGTAGTAACGAACCGAGAACCGGCTAAGAGTACCTAGTGTTAGTACAGCAACAATTAACATTAGAAATTAGCACTTATGGACTGAATGGTTCGATGTGCAACGAGGATGATCTGTCGACTAACTAACTAACTAACTAACTGCGTACACACTACAAAAGACTTGTGCAGTTTGTTAAGGAACGTTAGGAACGGACATTGTGTAGAGTGCAACTGGTCCATGATTAACTGTTAATACCACCGGTGTCTATTTCGGATGTTCATGAAATTGGATTACCAGAGGTCTACAGAGGAAAAGCAGTATCCGGCAAGATGGTTTCGGCAACGGGTGAGAAGTACATGTTCTGACGTAACGTGCTGTGGTCTATCTTTGCTGGGATCAGCTGACTGGGTTGCTGTCTGAGAGTCAGAGTCTACACACTTTATAGAACACGTCACACATTTTCTTCACATACACGTCTCATATACGTTACACTTTTATTTTAATAAATTACTCTTTATTAATTTCTAGAAGCAAGAGTTGTTGAGTATGTTGCGTTGGGGAAGTATGAGAAGGGGGCATAGTACGACAGTGAGAGAGTGATAGGAAAAGGTGTCCATAGGCTGATGGAGTGTGTTGGACGGAAGCTGGTGGATTCTCCAGAATATTGAGAGGGAAAAAATATTATAATGTGGGTGTCGGCTCTCTTCACTCCAGGGACGACACTGTAAAGGAGGACACGACATTATTGGGGGCTCGATAACGGGATCTTAGGACAGCGGGATCTCTCGTAAATGGGATCTTTGGACAGCGGGATCTCTAATAAACGGAATCCTTGGACAGCGAGATCTCCTGCAAGCAGGAACCTTTGACAGTGGGATCTTCTGACAACGGGGTCTTTTGACACGGGATCCCTAGTTATAAGAGGGAGATATCATTTTGGAGAATCCAGCTAGAGTGAATGTGGATAGGGGTTAGGACAAATATCTTACCTGTTCACACTTCACACGTCTGCATAGGTCTGTGGTCCTGATTCTACTCTTGTCACTGAGTGAATGTACTGTGTGTGGTAATATCTAGATTTATAGTACTTGTTCATATATCTGTATAGTAATTTGCAGTTATATTGTACTAGACCTGCTAGCTTACCTCTCTGTATAATGGCCACCCCTAAACTTAGCACGTTAGAATTAAAGGCAAGGGGGGAAGAAATGGGATTGGCTGGGTCTTCTCTAACGGATTACATACAGGAAGTGGAGAGAGAGTATCGACAAGCGGAACGGGAAGAGCGAAAGGCCGAGTTGGAATTGAGAAGGGAAGCTGAGCAAGCAGCTAGGAAATTGGAAGCTGAGCAAGCAGCTAGGAAATTTGAAGCTGAGCAAGCAGCTAGGAAATTAGAAGCTGAACAGGAAGCACAGAAAAGGGAGCACGAGTACCGGATGAGGGAACTCGAGTTGAAGAGTCAATCTAATGGAGAAACTGAGGGAGCAGTTGGAGGTTCCTCCATCCCAGGATCAACACCAGTAGGTGGACATGGGTACCATGCTATGAAGTTTCCTTTAGCGGTCTACGAGGAGGACAAAGAGAAGATTGACCAATACCTTCAACGCTTCGAGGCTATGTCAGTTGCTATGGGTCTGGAGCGTAACAAATGGAATCTTAAGCTATCCCAGGGATTACGCGGGACGGGATACGAGGTTTATACTCGCCTGCCACCAGGACATGAGAACAATTATGATGAGTTAAAGACGGCTCTGCTGAAACGATTCGAGGTTACGTCACATACCTACCGGAAAAAATTTCGAGCAGCGAAACGAGAACTGGGAGAGTTGTTTGCCGCCTACAGTTTGCGTCTTAAATCTTATCTCCATAAGTGGATGGATTTGGCTGGGTTCGCACATGACTATGAGAGTCTGGAAGAGCTCATGGTGGTCGACCAGCTGAAGAAGCAAATGTCTAAACCTCTCAGGACGTTCCTGGGAGAACAAGGAGCGGAACGTATTGACCTCATGACTAAATTAGCAGAACGGTTCGTCGAGGTACATGGGGAGGCAGGGGAAAACCTTTCCACCAACACCAAAAGTCAAGAGAAACATGACAAGAAGAAAGCCAAAAACTCAGGAACCAAAAAGTGGGAACCTTATGTGCAAAAATCAGAGGATAGTTCAGAGAAGAAGAAGGAGGGAAGCAAGAGCACTTCAAGCTCTACACCTAAACGACCGTGGTCGGAGAAGTGGTGTTCAATTTGTAAGTCACCCTCTCACAATACGAGGGACTGCAAATCGAAGGCTAAGAACCCTCACTTCGCAGCATGTCAAGTGACTTCCAAGGAGGTTGTCACGGAAAATGCCAAGGTCAACAAGGAAGCTCGCCACCAGGAGAGCTCATTCAAGTCCGACAATAGAAAATCTAGGACAGGGAAATGGTGCAACCAATGCAAGTCAAACACGCACAATGCTATTGACTGCAGGGGAAAGTCAAAAGACACTGAATTCGTCGTGTGCTCAGGGAAACCTAAGGTGGAGCCCACCGAACAGGTCGAGGCCGAGGAAGAGACTCCAGACCAGGAAAAACCACCTGTAGTGGAATTGGTAGAGGTTAACGGTCGTCAAGTGGAGTGTTTATACGACACAGGACTGGACGGGGAGGCCGTGATTTCTGCGGATCTGGTACATCCAGAACAATTCACAGGTGAGACATTGGATATACAGCCTGCACAGAAGAGTGCTGTAACCATGAAGTTGCCCATTGCTAATGTGGAGATTCGGTCAAGGTACGTCACCGGCACCATCAAGGCCGCTGTATTGACCGATCCCATTTTTCCAGTCATCCTAGGTTGCCGGTATGTCTTTCTGGGAATGCCCAGGGAGCCAATCCATATGGGAGCAATGCAGACTCGCTCTCAGACGAGAACGGAAGAGGCAGAAGCAATTGTGACTAACCCAATGCCGGGGGAGCTACGAACTGCCCAGAGTGAGGATGATACTTTACGTCCTTGCTACAAAAAGCTGCAGAAAAGTGCTGATCCACCAGGACGGGGGCAGTACTACATGAAGAATAGGATACTCTACAGGAGAGCAGGAAGGGGAGACAACCTATACGGTCAGTTGGTCGTCCCGAAAGCTCACAGGTCCCAGATTCTTCATATGGGGCATACCATCTCCTTTAGTGGACACATGGGTATTGCCGCCACCATGCAGCGGATTTCCTGCCACTACTATTGGCCGGGAATGACAGATGATGTGCGTCGGTATGTGAAGTCATGCCCTGAGTGCCAGAGGGTGGCACCGAAACACTGGACAGCACCGGTGATGTTGGGTGAGATGCCCATCATGAACTCTCCTTTTGAGAGGGTAGCCATCGATATCGTGGGTCCACTTCCCAGGACTAGGAAGAGGAACATGTATATACTCACAATGGTGGATTACTGTACAATGTGGGGTGAAGCCATACCGTTGACCACGATTGACTCGAAAAGAGTGGCGGACGCACTGATGGAGGCCTTTACCAGATTAGGCTTTCCGGATCAAATTCTGACGGACAATGGATCTCAGTTTTGTGGAAAACTCATGGAGGAGGTATTTAGGGTGTTTCAATCTAACCACATACATACCAGCCCTTACCACCCTCAAGCCAATGGACAAGTAGAGCGTTTCAACGGCACGTTGATGACAATGCTCAGGAAACTAGCGCAGGAAAAACCTGATAGGTGGGATGAATATATCCCAGCCGCACTCTTTGCCTATCGGGAAGTTCCTCATGGCTCAACAGGACTACCACCCGCTACGTTGCTGTTTGGTCGTCCAATCAAAGGACCGTTGGAAGCCATGTTGAGGAGTTGGACTGAAGAGGGGACGTCAGAAGAAGTGATCTCATCCTATCAATACGTGGAGGAACTGAAAGAAAAACTCCACAAGGGATGGACTCTGGCAAATCAAAACTTGAAAAAGGCCAGAAAAAGACATGCGGCTTACTACAACCGTAGGTCTAAAGAAAGATCTCTAGAGGTAGGAGATAAAGTCTTGTTGCTACTCCCAACGGGAAACAACAAACTGGAGATAGGTTGGCAAGGACCATTTCCCGTGGAAAGGGTGATATCCAGAACCAACTATCAAATCCGGATCCGAGGAATGTCGAAGATTTTCCATATCAATCTCTTGCGGAAATACGAAGAGAGACCCGGAGACAAGGCAGCTCACCTCATGGCAATGGCAGTTGCAGTGGAGACGGAAGTGGGAACCAGCGAGGGCAGGGAATATCCCTTGGTACACCAGGAAACCTATAGGGATGTGAAAGTGAACCCTGATCTGACCTCCCAGGAGAGGGAAAGGATAACCCAGGGTCTCAAGTCTCATAAGGAGATACTGACTGATAAACCAGGACGAACGAGGTTGGTGGAGTTCGAGATGACTTTGACCACACAGGAGCCTGTTCGCCAAAAGGTTTACCCAGTGCCATTCTCTAAAGAAAAGGCCCTGGAGGAGGAAATACAAAAACTGCTGGAGGATGACGTGATAGCACCATCCACATCCCCATACAATGCGGGGGTAGTTTTGTTACGCAAACCAAGTGGAGAACACAGGTTGTGTATAGATTACCGACTGCTGAACAGTCATACCCAGTTTCAGGTGGAACCTTTGCCGAATCCAACTCAGTTATTCGCTAGGCTCCATAAGGCTCGGTACTTTTCAAAGGTGGATCTGAGTCGGGGGTACTATCAGATACCAGTCAAACCGGAGATTCGACCACTGTTAGCCTTCAGTACACCCAGTGGACACTACGAATTCAAAGTCATGCCCTTTGGACTCAGCAATGCACCTAGTGTGTTTACACGCATGATGAGGACTTTACTAGATCCGTTACAGGATCCATCCATCATCTCATTCATGGATGATATTCTGATTTCCAGTGACAGCTTGGATGACCACTTACAATCCTTGGAGAGAGTGTTTAATAGACTCAAGGAAGCAGGGCTTACTGCTCGTCCAACCAAGTGCATGATTGGTTACCAGACTCTGGAATTTCTAGGCCACACCATCACGCCAGGACACATTGTCCCAGAAGAGAAGAACCTGGAGAAAATCAGAAATGCACCAAGGCCAAAAACGAAGAAGGATGTGCGATCTTTTCTCTCGTTGTGTGGGTTCTACCACAAATTTATCCCACATTTCACTGAACTGGGAGCTCCGTTGACGGAAACCTTGAAAAAGGGATTACCGGATCAAATCATTTGGACACCAGAATGTGAGAATGCCTATAGTCAGTTAAAGGAGGCCTTGGTCAGCAAACCTGTATTACAGCTCCCTGACCTTTCCAAACCATTTGTGTTGAGAACGGATGCGAGTGCGATTGGAATTGGAGCCGCTTTGTTACAGGAAGGAAAAGACGATGCTTCGGTTTTGAAACCTGTGGCATACGCAAGTAAGAAACTTCTACAGGCGGAGAGGAATTATTCAACCGTCGAGAGAGAGTGCTTGTCCCTCGTATGGGCAGTGCAAAAATTTCAGCCATATTTGTATGGAGTTAAGTTTCGGGTCCAGTCAGATCATCAGCCCCTGATGTTCCTGGCTACTTCTCAGAAGCTCAACGCACGTTTGATGCGGTGGTCGTTGTTACTTCAACCGTATAATTTCACAGTAGAGTACATTCCTGGGAAGGAAAATGTTGGAGCGGATTTCTTGTCAAGACACCCAGCTCCTGAAGAAGAAGAATGAATCATCTGGATTAAACTCACGGTGGAGAAGAGTGAGATGGACTACTCTCTTAGGAGGGGGCCTATGTCACAAAATGAAACCGTGTGTTTATCCGGTTGATTATTACAGAGGATTTTCGGATTAAGCGGACGATCGACCAGCGACATCTATTTGTACTAACAGAGTAAACACAGTTGTACAGGTTACATCGTGTCAGCCCATAAACACATTTGGTGGTGAGGGAGAAGGATATGGAATGGTTCCGTTTGTCATCTATACTGCCGGACATCAGACGGAAATGGCTGCTGGGATTGTCACCACGGAACAGAAGAGTGACAAGTTTGTCAACATTTGAATGCAGATGGAAGCCGTGAGATCACAGGGGCAGGTGTAAAACGGAAGTACCTAGTACGGAAAACAGTGCATCTGTCAATTCTTGGTTTCCGGAACATCAAGATGATTGGCAGCTTGGTATCGAAACTCTTTGCTGGGAGTTTACAGAAACTAGCTGGCTTGTTTTGAGAATCTAGGCAATTACTGACAACTTTGACAGGATTTAAGCCAGGAAAATAGTTCTTGACAGGGGATGATTTGCCACTGTGCCACCTGTGTGGGGGAGTAAAGGATAACGTCACGTGGACAACTTTGGTAGTTTGCCATATAAACTCGAGTTGAGATCAACTAGGGTGGACTTGAATAATGCTCTAGACAGAGTGCAGGGCACTGCAGTGCCAGTGGAAATAATATCTACCGTGTGTTAATTAGTGACTTAATTTTACACGTGCCTATATGGCAGATGTAGATATGATTTATAGGACTGCAGGAGTGCCATTTAAGGTATAACTTATTATAATATATTCGTTATAATTACTATAGACTGTGGCTTTGTTAAACTATAGTGTGATGATTAGCACTGTTAGTGGAAACTAGCTAGAGTAGTGAAGTGATACTTGGCTCTGTTAGCTAGAATAGATTAGTGAAGTGTTGATAGCTTTACTAATTGAGTAATGAGGGATAATTGGGATCTTCCAGTAGGTGTCCCTGGTGGGCGGGGTTCCGCATTCTGTTTGGTGATTTTTCCTTTGTCATAGCCTGATTCGACTCTAGGTGGGTAGCTAATCTGCTCTATGACTAAGTCTAGTTAGCTAAAGATCATTAAGCAAGGTGATAGGCTTACACTCAGCCGAAGGGATCAGTGACTAGTACTATCACCAGATGTGTTGTTTCTATCCTAGGTTCCCTACCAGATCCAAGGAAACTATACAAGTTTGGGAAAGAATTAAAAAACCCATTAGGAAGAACACCAGTTCAAGAGTCACTAGAGTTGCATACAGAACGTAACTTACGCTAGAAGGAAATTGATTCATCAAAGAGAGTGATGCATACTGATGCACCACACAGCATTAGACAGTAGTAACGAACCGAGAACCGGCTAAGAGTACCTAGTGTTAGTACAGCAACAATTAACATTAGAAATTAGCACTTATGGACTGAATGGTTCGATGTGCAACGAGGATGATCTGTCGACTAACTAACTAACTAACTGCGTACACACTACAAAAGACTTGTGCAGTTTGTTAAGGAACGTTAGGAACGGACATTGTGTAGAGTGCAACTGGTCCATGATTAACTGTTAATACCACCGGTGTCTATTTCGGATGTTCATGAAATTGGATTACCAGAGGTCTACAGAGGAAAAGCAGTATCCGGCAAGATGGTTTCGGCAACGGGTGAGAAGTACATGTTCTGACGTAACGTGCTGTGGTCTATCTTTGCTGGGATCAGCTGACTGGGTTGCTGTCTGAGAGTCAGAGTCTACACACTTTATAGAACACGTCACACATTTTCTTCACATACACGTCTCATATACGTTACACTTTTATTTTAATAAATTACTCTTTATTAATTTCTAGAAGCAAGAGTTGTTGAGTATGTTGCGTTGGGGAAGTATGAGAAGGGGGCATAGTACGACAGGGAGAGAGTGATAGGAAAAGGTGTCCATAGGCTGATGGAGTGTGTTGGACGGAAGCTGGTGGATTCTCCAGAATATTGAGAGGGAAAAAATATTATAATGTGGGTGTCGGCTCTCTTCACTCCAGGGACACTGTAAAGGAGGACACGACACGTAGCATGGTCGATGTGTCAAGTGTTGGGAACATCACCCTTTTGTAAGCCAGGGCGAAGGGAGGAACAGGTGGACATTCTTTCTCTCCCATGGCGAACATCGGGAGCCGACATCGAACCCATATCCGACCGCGGTCAGCACAACGCCCTAACTGTTATACCAACCTGCCTTGGGACGCAGAGGTGTTTCCAAGGCACCAGGGCCGGGTTATATACTGGCCAAGACCTATTGACGCGTCCTCGTCGAGCGTCCTGGGCAACAGGTCCCTTCGGGGTCCTGGCTAAAGTCAGTAGGATCGCCGATTCCTCCGAAGTCGGAGAGTGTCTGCCTGTACGGCGAGGAATAATAATAATAATAATAATAAGTCTTTATTTTCAAAGGGTTAAGAATTGGGCACGCAGGCCCGTCTGACATTCTGCCCTTCTTCTCTATTTCCTCTCATACATTCTTTCATTCAACATCACTTATGAAGCAACTTTTGACAACAAAAGAACATTAAAACGCATGAAAAATAATCAATAACAAATGACTCACTGAAGCAGTGTTTAACATGGGCATTATAAATACCTAAGGAGGGTGTAACGTGCCATACATAAGGGAATGTTTTTTTGCTAGTTGTAGGAACCACCAGTCTGCACACCAATAAGCCAGACATGGGACAACGGATACTCACGCAAAACTCAGGTCCTGTATGACATCACACTGATGTTGGACAACAGGATGCCTTCATCCGACATACAGGACTTCGCGTTGGAGCTCAAGTCAACAAACACAAGCAAGCAAGCATACCAACCTGCCCGCTTACAACCTTTTAGGATGTATAATATAGTCGAGGGAGTATCGACTGCTCTTACCTACAACCCCTTTGTGTGTCTAAAATAGTCCAGGCAGCCCTAGTCTCAACTACATCTTTTCAGATATCTAAAATAGTCTAGGCAGCCCTAGTCTCAACTACATCTTTTCAGATATCTAAAATAGTCTAGGCAGCCCTAGTCTCAACTACATCTTTTCAGATATCTAAAATAGTCTAGGCAGCCCTAGTCTCAACTACATCTTTTCAGATATCTAAAATAGTCTAGGCAGCCCTAGTCTCAACTACATCTTTTCAGATATCTAAAATAGTCTAGGCAGCCCTAGTCTCAACTACATCTTTTCAGATATCTAAAATAGTCTAGGCAGCCCTAGTCTCAACTACATCTTTTCAGATATCTAAAATAGTCTAGGCAGCCCTAGTCTCAACTACATCTTTTCAGATATCTAAAATAGTCTAGGCAGCCCTAGTCTCAACTACATCTTTTCAGATATCTAAAATAGTCTAGGCAGCCCTAGTCTCAACTACATCTTTTCAGATATCTAAAATAGTCCAGGCAGCCCTAGTCTCAACTACATCTTTTCAGATATCTAAAATAGTCTAGGCAGCCCTAGTCTCAACTACATCTTTTCAGATATCTAAAATAGTCTAGGCAGCCCTAGTCTCAACTACATCTTTTCATATATCTAAAATAGTCTAGGCAGCCCTAGTCTCAACTACATCTTTTCAGATATCTAAAATAGTCCAGGCAGCCCTAGTCTCAACTACATCTTTTCAGATATCTAAAATAGTCTAGGCAGCCCTAGTCTCAACTACATCTTTTCAGATATCTAAAATAGTCTAGGCAGCCCTAGTCTCAACTACATCTTTTCAGATATCTAAAATAGTCCAGGCAGCCCTAGTCTCAACTACATCTTTTCAGATATCTAAAATAGTCCAGGCAGCCCTAGTCTCAACTACATCTTTTCAGATATCTAAAATAGTCCAGGCAGACCTAGTCTCAACTACATCTTTTCAGATATCTAAAATAGTCCAGGCAGCCCTAGTCTCAACTACATCTTTTCAGATATCTAAAATAGTCCAGGCAGCCCTAGTCTCAACTACATCTTTTCAGATATCTAAAATAGTCTAGGCAGCCCTAGTCTCAACTACATCTTTTCAGATATCTAAAATAGTCCAGGCAGCCCTAGTCTCAACTACATCTTTTCAGATATCTAAAATAGTCCAGGCAGCCCTAGTCTCAACTACATCTTTTCAGATATCTAAAATAGTCCAGGCAGCCCTAGTCTCAACTACATCTTTTCAGATATCTAAAATAGTCTAGGTGGCATTGCTCTTAACCAAAACACTTCTGCGTGTCTAAAATAGTCCAGGAAGTACTGCTCTTAACTATAAACCTTCTGGAGTTTACAATAGTCCAGGAAGTACTGCTATTATCTATAACACTTCTAGTGTTTACAATAGTCCAGAAAGTACTGCTCTTAACTATAAACCTTCTGGAGTTTACAATAGTCCAGGCAGTACTGCTATTATCTATAACACTTCTAGTGTTTACAATAGTCCAGAAAGTACTGCTCTTAACTTTAAACCTTCTGGTGTTTACAATAGTCCAGGAAGTGCTACTCTTAACTTTAAACTTTCTGGTGTTTACAATAGTCCAGGCAGTACTGCTATTATCTATAATACTTCTGGTGTTTACAATAGTCCAGGCATTACTGCTATTAACTATAATACTTCTGGTGTTTACAATAGTCCAGGAAGTACTGCTCTTAACTTTAAACCTTCTGGTGTTTACAATCAGACACGTTAGAATTAATACAATAACGAAGGGAACTGAAAAAGAAAGCAGATGAATCTGATAGCAGGATGAAATATAAATCTTTAACCCGAGATATAAGAAAGAACACAAGAAAGGTGTACAGAACTGGTGTCATTAGCCGCTACACGCTGCGAGATCTGCTGAGGAGGGGATCCGAGCACTTATGGGCTGAATGGTTCGATGTGCAATGAGGATGATCTGTCGACTAACTAACAAGAAAGGACAAAAACCAATATAATCACGGTTGTTGTATAAAAATAGAGAAATATCATAAGAATGGAAGAGATTACGAAATGTTGAAGGAAATGAAGTTATTAACAAGAAATGTTCAACCTCAATTAAATGTTATTTATGACAAGTTGGGAAATACCGTAACAGAATCTAGACAAATTCAAGAAAGATGGTAGGAATACTGCAGTGGAATGTATGATACGAATGACTGTGAGGATATGAATGATATACATGAACCAATGACAGCAGAGACAGAACCTGAACCCTCATTAGATGAAATTGCATGTGCAATAAAGAACCTGAAGAATGGTAAATCACCAGGATGTGATGAGATACCAGATGATTAATTAATTAAAGCGGGAGGGAAGGAAAGCATACAAATCATATGTAAAAAGATATGGAAATATGGAATATGGCCAAAATATTGGAAGAGAACGATCTTCATTCCATTATAAAAAAGGGCAACCTGAAATTATGCACCAACTATAGAACTGTTGCCCTGATCAGTCATGCAAGTAAAATTCTACTAAAAATCATAATGGGAAGACTTCGTAAGAAAATGGAAGAAAAGATTAACGTGGTTCAAGCTGGATTTAGATAAGAAAATGGAAGAAAAGATTAACGTGGTTCAAGCTGGATTTAGACAAGGAAGAGGAACAAGAGATCACACACTCAACATGCATTTAATAATAGAGAAGTGCAGAGAATTTAATGTAAACCTATTCTCATGTTTTGTGGATTATTCAAAGACATTTGACTGTGTACAACATCAGAAACTTTAGGAAATCATGAGAAATATGAGCTTTCCGTCACATGTAGTACAACTCATAAAAATGCTCTATCTAGACCAACAAGCAGCGGTCAGAATAGATGACGAGACATCAGATTGGTTTGACATCAAGCAAGGAGTCCGTCAGAGATGTGTGCTTTCACCCTATTTGTTTAACCTTGTACGCCGAAAATATAATGAGAAATGTCAGAGATGATATAACCAGGGAGCAATATTATGCCCACAATATCGGTGGTCATGAAATACCACAGATTCGATATGCCGATGATACAGTATTGCTATCCACATCACAGAATGGTATAGAAAACTTAATATCCTCAACCCAAAGAAATAGTGAAAACCACAACTTATATCTTAACATAGCAAAAACAAAGATAATGTATACATATAAAACTACTATGGAGAAAGAAATATATGTTAATGTGAAAAGATTGGAGGTGGTGGAAACTTTTGAATATCTTGGGTCATCGATTACCAACAGCGGTGACACAATGAAAGAAATTAAACGACCACTATCAGTTGCTCTTCAAAGACTAAAACAACTGAATAAATTATGGAATGGGACAGACAGAACTACAAAAATTAGATTTTTAAGAGCATGCATCTTTCCCATTGCAACCTACGCCTGTGAGGCCTAGACACTTACTAAACAAGCTGAACAGCGCATAAATGGCTTTGAATATAAATGTTATAGACGAGTTCTAAGAATATCTTGGGTAAAGAAAAGAAGAAATGCATCCATACTTCAAGAGCTAAATACTGAAGAGGGTTGGCTATTAAAGACGATAAAACAAAGAAACTTGAAATATGTTGGTCACTTGAAATGTCATAAAAATTCGAAGAGAACAATAATGGAGGGGTATATGCCTGGAAAGAGAGAAAGAGGAAGGCCAAAGAGAAGAAGGGTGCCGGATGTGGTGGGTGATCTCCAGATGGGTGTATTGGACGCGGGACATCTTGCTTGTGATCGAGAAGTTTTCCGGAAGGTTGTTATGGGAGCGAGGTTCTGCAAAGGACATGCTACTGAATGAATGAATGAATGAATGAATGGTGTTTACAATAGTCCAGGAAGTGCTGCTCTTAACTCTAAACCTTCTGGTAGTTGCAATAGTCTAGAAAGTATTGCTATTATAAACTATAGCACTTCAGGACGTCTAACACAGTCCACGGAGCAACAACAGTCCACAAATTACTGCTCGTAACTATACAGCAGTATATTTTGGATGTCTAAAATAGTCCAAGGAGTGCAGCAGCGCTTAACTCTACCCCTTCTGAGTGTTTCAAATAGTCCAGGTAGTAACTGCTCCTAACTACAATCCGTTTGGGTATCTACAATTATCCACAGTGTACTGCTATTAACTCATTTTTAACTAAGAAACTCAAATACTTCGAACAGTTATATTCGTCCAACCAAATTCAAGTTTTATTAAATCTTTAGTCTCAATAATTGTTTTTTTTTTTTTTTAAACAATGCACCCCAGTCGCTACTTTCAACGTGTACGTCTTATTTGATACTCACAGTCTCAACCTGATTACTTTAACTCATACCCACACAAGAGTCTGATCTGGGTTAGAGTCTACTGTTGACCCCCGGGAAGGTTACCGGTCAACAAATGCCCGCAGAAGTCGGATGTGTCGGCCTAACGGCGCAAGAGCGCAGCTCTGCTGTAAACAGGCACAACGCAATCACGTCCGAAAAAAAAACTCCGGATGAACGCAGCAGAAGAAGAAGAGATATAAAACCTGCGGTGGATACATCACCGACCTTGACCTAATCCCAGTAGCCCACGTGTTCTGTGCTGAATGAAGACCTGGTTTCGTCCTAATTTGTCTCTCGGCACAAGTGACGATTATCTACTGGCCTTGCACAGCCCACCGGTTTCCGGTTTCTGGGATCGGAGAGAGAATGGGGAGTCCTGCAAATACTGTCTCCTCATGCAGAGATGGTACTTGGGCACCAAATCGGGGGGGGGGGGGGGGGGGGGGGGGGGGTTCCTCAACATCTTCTCCAATAGCATGTCGTTTAATTGAATGTTTAGTTTAACGGGTCAACATCACTGCACACGGGTGTAACCCATAAGTGCTCCGTTCTACTCCTAACTCAAGCCTGAGTCCGGAGAATCTCTGCTCAGTGCACGAGCTCCGTAGCACCGGCGAGGATCCTGAAATACTTTGGGTAGATTTTTAACTCAAAATTTTTCCCGGGCAGTGCCGCTAGGCTACTCTTTTTCGATTTCCAACTGCTAAGGGATTTTTTACGTGCACAACAATACACACGGGCGTCCGATCTCACTACCCAGAGACGAGGGAAAATTTTGTTACTAGAAGTCCACGTGAAAAAATCCCGGCCCTCACCGGGGCTTCAACCCGAGACCTCCAGCACTGGAGGCGGACACCATACCTCGAGACCACTCATCCCCCAGAAGGATGAAGGATGCAAGTTGTAGACACCGAGGATGTCGGTGTGCTGTTCACTCTATATAACCAAAAGTTACTGAGATACGGCGAGACGTCTGCTTCAAACGCGGGCAAACCATAAGTACGTCAACAAAGATATGGCAGTCTTTTTAAAAGCACCGTTGTCACACTGAAATGTATAACAATGTGTTCTGTGTACTTCAGTCCACGGGATTCATCACGCTACATCATTGTATGTTGAACTTGTTTCTGTAGTAGCACCTGACAAGATGCAGCGAAAAATGCCGGGCAATAAATTGTGCAGTATGTTGTTTGTGTCTTCGTTGTTCAAATTCACAACGGAGAAACATTGTTTTAAATTAAAATTAGTTGCATATCCTTTACAGAACATCGCAGTCAATCCCAGCCTTTTTTTGGCTGCTTGTGATCTTTTGGCAAGTTTACGTTAGTAGTTTGCCATTGCTTTCTGGACGACCGGCACACATACCATTTTATAAAACCCAATGCAAGGCGGTCTTCTGTCAAATCGCGCGCAGCTGTGTTTTGAAAACGGTATTGCGGGATTACGGACTGCGTCGGTAACTTCTTCGCCACGGAGCCGGCATTGTTTTAAATTACTGAAGGTAAAAGTGCCCAGAAAATCACAAGTAAACCCTGAATGCTTGGGTTGACTACGGCGTCCTGTAAAGGACATCGCAGCTAACTGTATTTTAACTGTAAGTGGCTACATTACTGAACCCACTAAATGCTGCAAATCCTGGTCAGTCTGCAGTGAATGCTGTATCATCTGCACATCTTATATGGTGGATATCACTTTTCCCCGATGGCGATTGCTGAATGTCTTGTGTGACACTATACTGGGCAAACATGCCCGGAGTCGCACAAAACATGCCCGGAGTCGCACAAAACAACGAATCATAGCATGGTGTATTCTCCCCATCCGTCCCTGATCATCTAGTAGGGATCCGACGTCTAGATTTCTCGGATAAAGGCTAAAAACTCAAAATATCCTTTCCTTGTGCACGTTGTATACATTAACAATTCCTCAGAAATCGACACGATTAGACTCATTTCAACATTTGAAATTATCTACGAAATAATAGTGACAACATACGCGATTCGGTGATGCATACATTCTGATATACATACACTGGGATCCTCCCGGTACTATGCGATTCGTGCCTTGTGTTCAGAACTCATTTGTGTGGTGGGTAGAGAGGAGAATGGAGCACATGTGGGCTCACCCGGGTCTGCAATTAACGTGATCATTTACAAAGCAAACCAAACAAACGCAACTAATATTTACAAAATCACACGGCTGCGCTAGTAATGGAAGAATTACAAAAACTCGGCTACTGTTACAATTACAACACCACAATATAACACAGAAAATCAATAGCAGAACCAACGATTATAATGTACGCAGAAATCAGGTCAGTCAGTGTCTGATGAGACAACACTTTTTTTTTTTTTTAGTTGGGCTAGGGCGCCGCTAGCGGATGTTCTTAATGGACGCGGCTAATGCTTTTCTGCAATAATAGTGTGTCTATGACCTCAAGCTGTTGGTAAGTGTGCCTAATTGTATCGCCAGGAGATATATGTGTATACAAAGGCACTCTCCCGCTGTTTATACTTCACCTCGACACCGCAAGGTATAAGAGGAACCAGATGAGATGAGACGAGAAGGAGAAGAGACTGCTTCAACCAGCAGAGGAGAAAAGAATCGAGTGAAAGGAACACCAAGCTGTCCTGCTCAAAGGTCACATCTGCACATCAACCCACAGTGAGATATGACTGAATGCATTATTATGTGTGGTTGCTGAACTTTATAGCTGGTTTTGCCTTATGCAGTAATGCGTGTGCAACTGCTGGTTTTCTAGTGACTGCCGCTTCTATCTATGGTGAACTGTACTTTTAGTGCCGGACTGTTGTGTTGACATTCTGGCAGAGGTCATGTGCATGTATGCCTGTTAGTGCTGTTGGTTTGTCGGGACTGATGCATGTTCCACTTTTCACAGGGAAAGTGAGGAGCATTTTGTGTGATATTCACTGGTACAGGAACGGAGCTTGTGGTGTGACCCTTTGCCGTGAAGTTGGAACAGCACTAACGCCTGACGATTATTGTTTGATTCGTTCAATTATCTTTTCTATATCCATTAATATTTTACCTTCTATTATTTTCAAACAACTGAGTGTGTATGCTTTCTAATGCTGGATAATTCATGTTTCTGAATGTACTTATGTACATACATGTTGTGTCTTCTCGCTGTTCCAACATCCCTGCACTGACTATTTAGCCAGGCTTCTTTTGCTGTCTTATATTTTTGTACAATACAAACCGCAAACGGCAATCTCGGATGTGGCAAATTTATATTGTGAAAAACAATTCCATGCCCAGAAATGTTTCTTCTTTGTGTCACGAGATCGCCATGAGTTAACCAGATAATAATACCGACGTTTGGTTGGCGTATATTTTCTAGGCCACAACAGTCGTACTAACAGAGTAAACACAGCTGCACGGGTTACATCGGGGCAACCCATATACACATTTGGTGGTGAGTGAGAAGGAATGGATACACCGCGTTGGCAGTTCATAAACAGTTGAAATCACATAGCCTTGCCCGCTCAGGATATGGAATAGTTCCGGCTGTCATCTATAGTTCCGGACATCAGACGGAATGGAGGTTTTGACTGTCACCACATGACAGAAAGTTGAGGGCTTGTTATTGAAAACAGTGGAACACCTGCCGGACATGAACAACGTCACGTGCACAATGTAAGCTTGTTTGGAAAACCATGATTGGCAGCTTGGTATCGAAACTCTTTGTTGGAACTCTACAGTAACTCTCTAGATTGTTTTGGATGTCTAAACCAGTGATGACAAATCTAACATTGAGGGAGCCAGAGGGGGGATGGATCCCTGACAGGGGATGATATGCCCAATGTGCCACCTGTGTGGGGTCATAAAGGATAACGTCACGTGGCCAACTTTGGTAGTTTGCCATATAAACCCGAGTTGGGGCCAACTAGGGGGACTTGAAAATGTGGCTCTAGTCGGAGTGCAATGGCACTGCAGTGCTTAGTGGAAATAATATCTACCGTGTGTTAATTAGGGACTTAATTTTACATGTGCCTGTAATGGCAGATGTAGATACGATTGATAGGACTGCAGTAGTGCCATTTAAGGTATAACCTATTATATATTAGTTCTAATTACTTTAGGCAGTAGCCGTGTTAAACTATAGTGTGATGATTAGCACTGTTAGTGGAAACTAGTTAGAGTAGAATAGTAATATTGGCTCTGCTAAGGTGAATAGAATACTGAGGTTGCACTCTGTTTATTGGTCTTTTCTTATCATAGCCTGATTCGGCCCTAGGTGGGTAGCTAATCTGCTCTAGGACATAGTTTAGTTAGCTAAAGATCATTAAGCAAGGCGATAGGCTTATACTCAGCCGAAAGGATCAGTGACTAGTACTATCACCAGATGTGTTGTTTCTATCCTAGGTTCCCTACCAGATCCGAGGAAACTCAACAAGTTTTTTAGGAAAGGTTCAAATCCAAGTCGGAAGAACACCAGTGGAACTGTCAATAAAGTTTCATACAGAACGTAACTAAAGCTAGAAGGAAGATGATTCACCAAAGAGGGTGATGATTGTTGATGCACCACACAGCATCAGATAGTAGTAACTAACCGAGAACATTAATGAGAATAGTTACCTAATGTGATATAATCTCGTGTAATAGAACACAAGACATGATACTTGAGGCTAGATAGACACGAGTGAGGATCAAGTACATTAAAAATTAACATTAATCTGTGTACACACTACAAAGGACTTGTGCATTTTTTTATGAACGATAGGAACGGACATTGTGTAGGGTGCAACCGGTCCATGATTAACTGTTTATACCACCAGTGTCTATTTCGGATGTTCATGAAATGGGATTACCAGAGGTCTACAGAGGCAAATCAGTATCCAGCAGGATGGTTTCGGCACTGGGTGAGAAGTACATGTTCTGACGTAACGTGCTGTGGTCTATCCTTGCTGGGATCAGCTGACTGGGTTGTTGTCTGAGAGTCCGATTCTACACACTTTATAGAACACGTCACACATTTTCTTCACATACACGTCTCATATACGTTACACTTTTCTTTTAATAAATTAATCTTTATTAATTTTTAGAAGCAAGAGTTGTTGAGTATGTTGCGTTGGGGAAGTATGAGAAGGGGGCATAGTACGACAGTGAGAGAGTGATAGGAAAAGGTGTCCATAGGCTAATGGAGTGTGTTGGACGGAAGCTGGTGGATTCTCCAGAATATTGAGAGGAAACAAATATTATAATGTGGGTGTCGACTCTCTTCACTCCAGGGACGACACTGTAAAGGAGGACACGACATTATTGGGGGCTCGATAACGGGATCTTTGGACAGCGGGATCTCTCGTAAACGGAATCTTTGGACAGCGGGATCTCTCGTAAACGGAATCTTTGGACAGCGGGATCTCTTGTAAACGGAATCTTTGGACAGCGGGATCTCCCGTAAACGGAATCCTTGGACAGCGAGATCTCCTGCAAGCAGGAACCTTTGACAGTGGGATCTTCTGACAACGGGGTCTTTTGACACGGGATCTTTAGTTATAAGAGGGAGATATCATTTTGGAGAATCCAGCTAGAGTGAATATGGATAGGGGTTAGGACAAATATCTTACCTGTTCACACTTCACACGTCTGCATAGGTCTGTGGTCCTGATTCTACTCTTGTCACGGAGTGAATGTGCTGTGTGTGGTAATATCTAGATTTATATTACTTGTTCATATATCTGTATAGTAATTTGTAGTTATATTGTACTCGACCTGCTAGCTTACCTCTCTGTATAATGGCCACCCCTAAACTTAGCACAGCAGAATTAAAGGCAAAGGGGGAGGACATGGGATTGGCGGGGTCTGCTCTAACGGATTACATACAGGAAGTGGAGAGAGAGTATCGTCAAGCAGAAAGGGAAGATCGAAAGGCCGAGTTGGAATTGAGAAGGATGGAGTTGGAACAAGAAGCTAAGAAATCGGAAGCTGAGCAAGCAGCTAAGAAATTTGAAGCTGAGCAAGCAGCTAGGAAACTGGAGGGTGAACAAGAAGCTCAGAAAAGGGAGCACGAGTACCGGATGAGGGAACTCGAGTTGAAGAGTCAATCTAATGGAGAAACTGAGGGAGCAGTTGGAAGTTCCTCCATCCCAGGCTCAACACCAGTAGGTGGACATGGGTACCATGCCATGAAGTTTCCTTTAGCGGTCTACGAGAAGGACAAAGAGAAGATTGACCAATACCTTCAACGCTTCGAGGCTATGTCGGTTGCTATGGGTCTGGAGCGTAACAAATGGAATCTCAAGCTATCCCAGGGTTTACGCGGGACCGGATACGAGGTTTATTCTCGCCTGCCACCAGGACATGAGAACAATTATGACAAGTTAAAGACGGCTCTGCTGAAACGATTCGAGGTTACGTCACATACCTACCGGAAAAAATTTCGAGCAGCGAAACGAGAACCGGGGGAGTTGTTTGCCGCCTACAGTTTGCGTCTAAAATCTTATCTCCACAAGTGGATGGATTTGGCTGGGTTCGCACATGACTATGAGAGTCTGGAAGAGCTCATGGTGGTCGACCAGCTGAAGAAGCAAATGTCTAAACCTCTCAGGACGTTCCTGGGAGAACAAGGAGCGGAACGTATTGACCTCGTGACTAAATTAGCAGAATGGTTCGTCGAGGTACATGGGGAGGCAGGGGAGAACCTTTCCACCAACTCCAAAAGTCAAGAGAAACATGACAAGAAGAAAACCAAAAACTCAGGAACAAAAAAGTGGGAACCTTATGTGCAAAAATCAGAGGATAGTTCAGAGAAGAAGAAGGAGGGAAGCAAGAGCACTTCAAGCTCTACACCTAAACGACCGTGGTCGGAGAAGTGGTGTTCAATTTGTAAGTCACCCTCTCACAATACGAGGGACTGCAAATCGAAGGCTAAGAACCCTCACTTCGCAGCATGTCAAGTGACTTCCAAGGAGATTGTCACGGAAAATGCCAAGGTCAACAAGGAAGCTCGCCACCAGGAGAGCTCACTCAAGTCTGGCAATAGAAAATCTAGGACAGGGAAATGGTGCAACCAATGCCAGTCGAATACGCACAATGCTATTGACTGCAGAGGAGAGTCAGGAGACACTCAATTCGTCGTGTGCCCCGGGAAACCTAAGGTGGAGCCCACCGAACAGGTCGAGGCCGAGGAAGAGACTCCAGACCAGGAAAAACCACCTGTAGTGGAATTGGTAGAGGTTAACGGTCGTCAAGTGGAGTGTTTATACGACACAGGACTGGACGGGGAGGCCGTGATTTCTGCGGATCTGGTACATCCAGAACAATTCACAGGTGAGACATTGGATATACAGCCTGCACAGAAGAGTGCTGTAGTCATGAAGTTGCCTATTGCTAATGTGGAGATTCGGTCAAGGTACGTCACCGGCACCATCAAGGCCGCTGTATTGACCGATCCCATTTTTCCAGTCATCCTAGGTTGCCGGTATGTCTTTCTGGGAATGCCCAGGGAGCCAATCCATATGGGAGCAATGCAGACTCGCTCTCAGACGAAAACGGAAGAGGCAGACGCAATTGTGACTAACCCAATGCCGGGGGAGCTACGAACTGCCCAGAGTGAGGATGATACTTTACGTCCTTGCTACAAAAAGCTGCAGAAAAGTGCTGATCCACCAGGGCGGGGGCAGTACTACATGAAGAATAGGATACTCTACAGGAGAGCAGGAAGGGGAGACAACCTATACGGTCAGTTGGTCGTCCCGAAAGCTCACCGGTCCCAGATTCTTCATATGGGGCATACCATCTCCTTTAGTGGACACATGGGTATTGCCGCCACCATGCAGCGGATTTCCTGCCATTACTATTGGCCGGGAATGACAGATGATGTGCGTCGGTATGTGAAGTCATGCCCTGAGTGCCAGAGGGTGGCACCAAAACACTGGACAGCACCGGTGGTGTTGGGTGAGATGCCCATCATGAACTCTCCTTTCGAGAGGGTAGCCATCGATATCGTGGGTCCACTTCCCAGGACTAGGAAGAGGAACATGTATATACTCACAATGGTGGATTGCTGTACAATGTGGGGTGAGGTTATACCGTTGACCACGATTGACTCGAAAAGAGTGGCGGACGCACTGATGGAGGCCTTTACCAGATTAGGCTTTCCGGATCAAATTCTGACGGACAATGGATCTCAGTTTTGTGGAAAACTCATGGAGGAGGTATTTAGGGTGTTTCACTCTAACCATATACATACCAGCCCTTACCACCCTCAAGCCAATGGACAAGTAGAGCGTTTCAACGGCACATTGATGACAATGCTCAGGAAACTAGCGCAGGAAAAACCTGATAGGTGGGATGAATATATCCCAGCAGCACTCTTTGCCTATCGGGAAGTTCCTCATGGCTCAACAGGACTACCACCCGCTACGTTGCTGTTTGGTCGTCCAATCAAAGGACCGTTGGAAGCCATGTTGAGGAGTTGGACTGAAGAGGGGACGTCAGAAGAAGTGATCTCATCCTACAAATACGTGGAGGAACTGAAAGAAAAACTCCACAAGGGATGGACTCTGGCAAATCAAAACTTGAAAAAGGCCAGGAAAAGACATGCGGCTTACTACAACCGTAGGTCTAAAGAAAGATCTCTAGAGGTGGGAGATAAAGTCTTGTTGCTACTCCCAACGGGAAACAACAAACTGGAGATAGGTTGGCAAGGACCATTTCCCGTGGAAAGGGTGATATCCAGAACCAACTATCAGATCCGGATCCGGGGAAAGTCGAAGATTTTCCATATCAATCTCTTGCGGAAATACGAAGAGAGACCCGGAGACAAGGCAGCTCACCTCATGGCAATGGCAGTTGCAGTGGAGACAGAAGTGGGAACCAGCGAGGGCAGGGAATATCCCTTGGAACACCAGGAAACCTATAGGGATGTGCAAGTGAACCCTGATCTGACCTCCCAGGAGATGGAAAGGATAACCCAGGTTCTCAAGTCTCATAAGGAGATACTGACTGATAAACCAGGACGAAGAGGTTGGTTGAGTTCGAGATGACTTTGACCACACAGGAGCCTGTTCGCCAAAAGGTTTACCCAGTGCCATTCTCTAAAGAAAAGGCCCTGGAGGAAGAAATACAAAAATTGCTGGAGGATGACGTGATTGCACCATCCACATCCCCAACACAGGTTGTGTATAGATTACCGACTTCTGAACAGTCATACACAATTTCAGGTGGAACCTTTGCCGAATCCAACTCAGCTATTCGCTAGGCTCCATAAGGCTCGGTACTTTTCAAAGGTGGATCTGAGTCGGGGGTACTATCAGATACCAGTCAAACCGGAGATTCGACCACTGTTGGCTTTCAGTACACCCAGTGGACACTACGAATTCAAGGTCATGCCCTTTGGACTCAGCAATGCACCTAGTGTGTTTACACGCATGATGAGGACTTTACTAGATCCGTTACAGGATCCGTCCATCATCTCTTTCATGGATGATATTCTGATTTCCAGTGACAGCTTGGATGACCACTTACAATCCTTGGAGAGAGTGTTTAATAGACTCAAGGAAGCAGGGCTTACTGCTCGTCCAACCAAGTGCATGATTGGTTACCAGACTCTGGAATTTCTAGGTCACACCATCACTCCAGGACACATTGTTCCAGAAGAGAAGAACCTGGAGAAAATCAGAAATGCACCAAGACCTAAAACGAAGAAGGATGTGCGATCTTTTCTCTCATTGTGTGGGTTCTATCACAAATTTATCCCACATTTCACTGAACTGGGAGCTCCGTTGACGGAAACCTTGAAAAAGGGATTCCCGGACCAAATCATTTGGACACCAGAATGTGAGAATGCCTATAGTCAGTTAAAGGAGGCCTTGGTCAGCAAACCTGTATTACAGCTCCCTGACCTTTCCAAACAATTTGTGTTGAGAACAGATGCGAGTGCGATTGGAATTGGAGCCGCTTTGTTACAGGAAGGAAAAGACGATGCTTCGGTTTTGAAACCTGTGGCATACGCAAGTAAGAAACTTCTACAGGCGGAGAGGAATTATTCAACCGTCGAGAGAGAGTGCTTGTCCCTCGTATGGGCAGTGCAAAAATTTCAGCCATATTTGTATGGAGTTAAGTTTCGAGTCCAGTCGGATCATCAACCCCTGATGTTCCTGGCTACTTCTCAGAAGCTCAACGCCCGTTTGATGCGGTGGTCGTTGTTACTTCAACCTTAAAATTTCACAGTAGAGTACATTCCTGGGAAGGAAAATGTTGGAGCGGATTTCTTGTCAAGACACCCAGCTCCTGAGGAAGAAGAATGAATCATCTGGATTAAACTCATGGTGGAGAAGAGTGAGATGGACTACTCTCTTAAGAGGGGGCCTATGTCACAAGATCGCCATGAGTTAACCAGATAATAATACCGACGTTTGGTTGGTGTATATTTTCTAGGCCACAACAGTCGTACTAACAGAGTAAACACAGCTGCACGGGTTACATCGGGGCAGCCCATATACACATTTGGTGGTGAGTGAGAAGGAATGGATACACCGCGTTGGCAGTTCATAAACAGTTGAAATCACATAGCCTTGCCCGCTCAGGATATGGAATAGTTCCGGCTGTCATCTATAGTTCCGGACATCAGACGGAATGGAGGTTTTGACTGTCACCACATGACAGAAAGTTGAGGGCTTGTTATTGAAAACAGTGGAACACCTGCCGGACATGAACAACGTCACGTGCACAATGTAAGCTTGTTTGGAAAACCATGATTGGCAGCTTGGTATCGAAACTCTTTGTTGGAACTCTACAGTAACTCTCTAGATTGTTTTGGATGTCTAAACCAGTGATGACAAATCTAACATTGGGGGAGCCAGAGGGGGGATGGATCCCTGACAGGGGATGATATGCCCAATGTGCCACCTGTGTGGGGGTATAAAGGATAACGTCACGTGGCCAACTTTGGTAGTTTGCCATATAAACCCGAGTTGGGGCCAACTAGGGGGACTTGAAAATGTGGCTCTAGTCGGAGTGCAATGGCACTGCAGTGCTTAGTGGAAATAATATCTACCGTGTGTTAATTAGGGACTTAATTTTACACGTGCCTGTAATGGCAGATGTAGATATGATTGATAGGACTGCAGTAGTGCCATTTAAGGTATAACCTATTATATATTAGTTCTAATTACTTTAGGCAGTAGCCGTGTTAAACTATAGTGTGATGATTAGCACTGTTAGTGGAAACTAGTTAGAGTAGAATAGTGATATTGGCTCTGCTAAGGTGAATAGAATACTGAGGTTGCACTCTGTTTATTGGTCTTTTCTTATCATAGCCTGATTCGGCCCTAGGTGGGTAGCTAATCTGCTCTAGGACATAGTTTAGTTAGCTAAAGATCATTAAGCAAGGCGATAGGCTTACACTCAGCCGAAAGGATCAGTGACTAGTACTATCACCAGATGTGTTGTTTCTATCCTAGGTTCCCTACCAGATCCGAGGAAACTCAACAAGTTTTTTTAGGAAAGGTTCAAATCCAAGTCGGAAGAACACCAGTGGAACTGTCAATAAAGTTTCATACAGAACGTAACTAAAGCTAGAAGGAAGATGATTCACCAAAAAGGGTGATGATTGTTGATGCACCACACAGCATCAGATAGTAGTAACTAACCGAGAACATTAATGAGAATAGTTACCTAATGTGATATAATCTCGTGTAATAGAACACAAGACATGATACTTGAGGCTAGATAGACACGAGTGAGGATCAAGTACATTAAAAATTAACATTAATCTGTGTACACACTACAAAGGACTTGTGCATTTTTTTATGAACGATAGGAACGGACATTGTGTAGGGTGCAACCGGTCCATGATTAACTGTTTATACCACCGGTGTCTATTTCGGATGTTCATGAAATGGGATTACCAGAGGTCTACAGAGGCAAATCAGTATCCAGCAGGATGGTTTCGGCGCTGGGTGAGAAGTACATGTTCTGACGTAACGTGCTGTGGTCTATCCTTGCTGGGATCAGCTGACTGGGTTGTTGTCTGAGAGTCCGATTCTACACACTTTATAGAACACGTCACACATTTTCTTCACATACACGTCTCATATACGTTACACTTTTCTTTTAATAAATTAATCTTTATTAATTTTTAGAAGCAAGAGTTGTTGAGTATGTTGCGTTGGGGAAGTATGAGAAGGGGGCATAGTACGACAGTGAGAGAGTGATAGGAAAAGGTGTCCATAGGCTGATGGAGTGTGTTGGACGGAAGCTGGTGGATTCTCCAGAATATTGAGAGGAAAAAAATATTATAATGTGGGTGTCGACTCTCTTCACTCCAGGGACGACACTGTAAAGGAGGACACGACACTTTGTCTCTTGTCTCTTATAAAAGGAATGTCTGATAAGAAAAACTATTTCTTGAGTCCCCGATGAGTTCGCCTTATGAGGTCTGCACTATTTGTTTATGTATTTTTTCACATTTATCTCGATTTTGTTTACTTTTCTTCGAATATCCATCACCTGTAGACTTTCTCCTGTCAACCATTTATTCTTCGCAATCTTCTTTATTTCTGGTATTATTCCCTTTGATGTCTCTTGTATCGACTTACTCCTTTCGCATTTACCATTGTTTGTCTTTACTACGTTTCCCCCCTCTATTGTATTGTGCCTATTCTGTACAGTAATGGCGTATTTATCAATCATTTCCTATTTCAATTCAAGTGTTGCTAAGTCCAGATCGATATTCTTGGAGCCCTCTTTAATGTGTTCAGTTTTATTCTCAGTTTTCATATTATATGTGCATGGTCACTTTTACAATCTACTCCTAGTCATGTTTTCACTGACAGTAATCTGTTTCGAAATCGTTGGTTTATTCATAAGTACGTAATCAATTTGATTATTAACATTGTTTCCTGTACTTTTCCCTGCCCAAAGGCGTCTAAGATGTTGATTAAAGATGTTTCCGATTATCATATTATGCGCCCTTGTCCAATCAACCTATTATTCTCCCTCTCTCATTTCTCTCTCCAAGGCAATACCCCCAGTAATAAGATCATCATTTTTTTTTTACTACTCCAACGTTTGCACTGAAATCCCCCAGATACAAATAACAGATTTCACAACTCTGGATATAGCACTGCCCCATGCCTATACCATTGCGTCACGGATTTGGGGAGGAGTGGCTTCGAGGTATGGGTTATACATGTGACTCAAATAGACCAAACATATAAGTTATTGTGGGTTTGTTTTTACAAAAAAAATAACGAATATCTTGATCCTGGTGTAGTGGCCTCATTATCATCATCTTCATGTCTCTCCACATACATCGGTTTTTCTTCTCCCTTTCATCTTCCAATGGAGCACAATCCTTCAACTAACTCACCCCAAGCCCGTGTTGGATTTTATCGATTAAGCGTGTTTTTCGTGGTGAAATGGAGTTCGGACCGTGCAACGGAGTTCGTGCACGTGCGCCCGGACTTCCTTCGGCGCATCATCGGCGCCCGGTGGCGATATTTAAGTCTAACATGACGACCAGACGACCGGCGAGGACACAGCGTGGGAAAAGGGCAAGCGCACGCAGAAGGCGTTTAAAATGTGACAGATTGGGTATCGGAAACGTTCGAGTACTGTACTGGAACTGTGCATCTTTTAGTCAACGCCGACCCATTCTTGAAAAACTACTCAACGGAAACGATATTGTAGTCTTACAAGAAACACAGCTCGGCGACGGAACAGCCAATGTCGCGGGGTTTCCGGGATTCTTTAACAGGCGGCACCTCGGACAGGCCATTCTGGTCCACGAAAACATACTAGTGTCTGAGATCGATATGTCTTCCTGGAACAGTGATGCCGTGCAAGTGCAGGCATTAAGAATAATGACTCCAGTGCAGCTTGTAATGTGTGAACGTTTATGCGCGAAATGGGAAGGTCGACGTGCGACAATGGCAGAGTTTGTTCGATATGGATGAAAGGCATATGATCTATTGTGGGGACTTCAATGCCAGAGGCAGTCAATGGGGGAATTGCATCACCAATAGACAGGGAGAAGATCTGGAGGACGCCCTGGCATCTGCTGCCCTAATCTGTCTGAATGATGGGAAGGTCACTAGAATAGCCACTTGACCAGGTGACTCTGACAGCGTCATTGACCTGGCTCTGTTATCGCCCACCATCGCACCAAGGTGCCGGTGGGGCACACTGGGATACCACGATAGTGACCACTACCCTTGTGTCATCCTGATCAAGAAAGACAGGGCCATGAGTCAAAGAAACAAGACAAATGCCTTCCCGTACGACAACACTGGTCAAGACGCCATAAGCAAAATCAGAAGAAGAAAACTAACTTCCTCCCGCAGGAGACAAGAAAGATGGTTGCAGCCACCATGGTGTAATGGAGAGGTCGAGAAGGCATGGCTGGGAAAGAGGCAGGCTGTCAAAGACTGGCAAAAGGCCAGAAAGGCTAACATGCCACAGGTTGAGTTGGCGAACCTGAAGACTGAGGTCGATAGGACGATGACTTTATTCAAATCCTGCGCCAAACAGGCCAAGGCCAAGAAATGGGACAAGTTCTGCAGGAAGGTGTGCTCCGAGCGATCTCTTACGACATTCTGGCGCCTCCATAAGAGCATGAACGGCGCCGCACAACGTAGGGGTATTCCAGACTTTCAAGGCACAGACCTCACATGGAAAAAATCGTATGCGGATAAAGGTAAGGCCCTTCTTGCACGCTACATAGAGCAGATTGACCAGAAAGACGAGCCCGCCAGACAGAGAACCACAATGACACTCTCTCAGTTGTGTGAGGGGGTCGGGACAGACGAAGAGTGCAAAATCATAGCTGAGACAATACGTGCAATGCTCAAGAAATCACCTAACACCACCCCAGGCGGCATCCGATATGGTGACCTACTGATGATGTCAGATGACGACATGGAAGAACTGGCCAGAGAATTCAACATCAGTATCCAGAGGGGTCAGATCAAAGAGGAATGGCTACACAGCTACTTGCTGCCGCTGCCAAAACCGAACAAAGACCATTCCAAGACAAGCGGCTACAGAATCATTATGATGCAGAACACCGTTGGCAAGCTACTGGAGAAAATTGTAGCACACAGACTTGCTTGTGACTTGGAACAGCTCGGCTGCTTCCCGCCCACACTTGGAGGATACAGACGCAACAAAGAGTCATGGCTGAATGCGGCAGTCAAGATGTTTACGAAGGATTTCAGGTCAAAGAGACATGTGCGGCCGCCATAGACTTAGAGGACGCATACAATAGAGTATCCTTCGAGCACTTGATGCAAACCCTCCTCAGACTGAAAGTGCACCCTCACCTTGTACGATGGATAGCTGCAGTTCTGCTCCAAAGGAAGGTGGTGCTAAGATGCGGGAGTTGGTCTTCTGAGCCGATAACGATATGTCCAGGATTGCCGCAGGGTTCACCAGTCACCAGTACTATTCAACGTGTATACGGTGCCGATCACTGAACAACAGCTGGATGGGAGGGGTAGGACTCTATCATCTCGTGTACCGACAGGGTCGAGATAGACAGGTGGTTACCAATGATATGCAGGGCAAACTAGATCGAATTTCCTCATGGTGCGCTGATGCCGTTGCCCTTGTCAACCCTACATAGTTCTCCCTAAACAACCATATTGTGAACACAGACCTGCCGGCAGTAAGAATGGATGGGCGCCTTTTGAGTAGAACCCAGTCAATGACATATCTTGGCGTGAGGCTTGATCGAAGCCTGTCCTTCAGAGATCATGTCGATTATGTTATAATGGAAGCTCAAAAAGGTTTGTCAGCAATGAGAGTCATGGCGGCTGCCAATATCAAGCAAAGACTGCTAATACTTCTGTTCCAAGGACTGGTGCTTTCACGCATCGAGTATGCCCTGGCCATCCTCACTGTCAGCCCTACACAGATTGGAAGACTTGAAAAGGTACAAAACAAAGCCATGCGCATCATTTTGGGCTGCACGAAAGACACCAGCTGTGTAGCAATGAGATACCTCCTTGACTTCCCGACAATGGAACACAGGATCAAGATCTGGAGAGCTTGTGCATACTTAAAAATAAGTGCAGATGAGCAGCACCCTCTGCATGACGCTATATTCAGAGAAAAGGGTGACAGGCTAAAGAGAGGCAAATCATGGATGGGTCGGGCGGAAGATGTCGTCAGACAGGTCTGCAGTCTTACCAGTATCAACCCCTGCAAGGAATGGGTGCCGGCTTTTAAGTGCAATTTCTCCCTTCATTATCACACTCGACAGACGGTGCAGAGAGCAGAACCCTGCCGCTGTCAATGCAGAGGTCAACGCGCTCATCTATGAACACTCAGATAGCCCCGAAGTGCTCATCTATACAGATGGATCTGTTGTAAAGCAGCAGAGAAGTGCGTGGGTATTTACAGCCCGTTCAGCGGGCCGAACCGTTCAAGAATCCAGTGGCGCCCACTCTATGACCACGAACAGCATGACGATGGAGGTGATGGCAGTTACACAGGCTTTCATATGGCTGGAATCACAGCTTTATACCAACGTGTGTGTACTAAGTGACTCAATGAGCATGATTCAGAAGATCGAAGCTGGATCTGTAGGTAGACAGTGGACTGAGTCGCTGCGGAAGTCTGTTGTCCGCAAAGTCACCTTCATCTTCGTCCCGGGACATGTGGGAGTCGAGGGAAATGAACGAGCTGATAAACTGGCTGGCTCTGCACCCCCTGTAGATGGCCAGCCCATGGATCGTGCCGATGTTATTAACGTCCTCAAAGATATGGCGAGAACAGAGGACTTTGACGTCAGTGAATCCACATCGCTGTCCAGGATGAAAGTGAAAGACTTGGGAGTAAGAATCGGCACGACCAAACGCGAGAAGTATATTATATCTGGAAAACAAGGCGCCTCGTCAACCAACACAGAACTGGCACTATTAGTATTACTAGTATTAGCCACCGAACGCTGATGCATATGCTGGGGGGGGGGGGGGGTCCTGAGCACCTATGGACATGTCCGGAGTGCAATGAAGATACCCCAACTGATAACTGATAACTGAATTGAAAACAAAAAGTCGGAAATCGAAACCAGAAATTAATCTAAGAAACATCAGGATTGTACTTACTGTTTTTGATAATCACTCTGATGATCCACTTTAAGCATTCGACGTGCAATGAAAATCTTCTTAAGACACTTTCAAAAATGAGTGGCGTCAGTTGTAGAAAATCTATGAAAATAAATTTGGCTCCATTTTCGAAACAACAACAGGCGGCACACACTACACAGTAGTCAGTACAGTACACACGACACGGCCCACACTACACCTCTACACCAATCACAAGTGATGACGATAGACTAACTAACCAGATCATGTTATTTACATGCACAATACTAGGATGAGACAGTTAAGCATCCCGTTAAACAAACAGGGCATTCCGTGTATGCATGAAGCGCATGACAAATTATTGATGCAACTCCCCACTTGCAACACATTACACTAGTATTATATTGCCCTCTCCTCCATTTCTAAGAAAACACACACTCATTCACAAACTTCCGGTGTGCACGGCCATGACTCCGGCCATTCAATTTTCAATCCATCAATCTGTTATGAGCCGTCTTCACGGTGAAGATTGCCTGCAATGTATCTCCAACACTGTCTTTCTCTCGCCTTAATTTGACATTCTGTCAGACTAATTTTCGTCCATCTATTGATATTATCTTCCCACTTGTATCGTTGTCTAGCTTTTGCTCGCTAGTCAGCCTGCGTGCCCAATTCTTAACCCTTTGAAAATAAAGTTTGTTCGTTCGTTCGTTCGTTCGTTCGCTAGTCTTCACCCTTACATTCCATTCAGTATGTTTTTTTTTTAAAAGGAATAACATAACACTCTTATAAAAACTTTTTTATGAGAGTGTTATGTCCTTTAACGTAGCCGAAATATTTCATTCGTCGTTTTTTTTTTTTTTTATTTCTTTCATCAACTCTCTTTTCATACCGTTTTTCTATAACATATGTATTTGATTGTTTTTGTTTCCATGAAATACGACATATTCTTCTGTATATCCACATCTCCAGGGCCACAATTCGAAATTGCTTGTTCACCAGCCTCCGTGACTAAGAATTCGAGGACGCGATCCGTTTACCTGCGTTCGAAACACAGCTGCGACTGATTTGGCAGCAGACCTCGTCGCGCTGAGTTTTAACGTGTTCGTATGGGAGCCGGTTGTTCAGAAAGCATTGACAAAGTACTGAACGTAAACTTGCCAAGACATCAACTCATCTCATCTTATCTCATGTTCCTCTTGTACCTTTGCGATGTCGAGGTGAAGTATAAACATCGTGAGAGTGCCCGATTGTGGGCTTCGTATATCGATATTTCCATGGACTCTGCTATTCCCTCCGTCCAACGTTTACGTGGTCGGCCTCTTCCTCTGTTTCCATCTGGTCTGTACATCATTGTTTGTTGTGGTATGCTGTTGACTGACTTGCATGGCCAAACCATTTGACTTACTGCTTTCTAATTAAATCTAGTGCTGCTTTAACCCCCATTTTAGTCCTGATTTCTTCATTTTTGATCTTATCTCTTCTTGATACGTTGAGTATTCTTCTCAGGAGCCTCATTTCTGTTGTTGTGATTTTTCTTTTCTCTTTTTCTGTCATGTCATTGTCCATTGAAATGCTGGTGTTGACAGTGATGTCCTATAAATAGGATATGGGGGAGGGGGGGGGAATGCTTGTTCATTTCCAGGCTTCCGTGCCATTTAGTAGTGTTAAATATGTTGTTTGTCCATCAAGAATAATGATGACCATTCATTTCATCCAGTGGGGGTTGAAAGTATGGAGCCGTGGGTTCTAAGATGGCTGATAAGGCCTATTTTGGCTCGAAATGTTCTTTGACAATGTGGGCAAAGAATGTTTGACGTTTCTGGAGGAGGATTTCCTGCAGTGATTTTTCTGTCCTGCCTTTTCTTTACAGCTCTTGCAGTCCTGGTTGCCTCACACATGGCTGCACCCTTGTGTAATGATGCACGCCACGAATTTCGGTCTCTGGCTGCAATCTCTCAGGTGTCATGATGAATTCCAAAAGCATTCAGAGAGATTTTCAGAGTGTCTTTAAAGCGTTTCCTCTGGCCACCTTGGGAGCGTTTACCACAACGCAGTTCGCTGTAAAAAATTCGTTTAGGGAGCCTGTGATCTGGCATGCGAGTCAAGTGACCAGCCCAGCGGATCTGATTCTTCATCAGTAGAGTGTGGATACTGGGCATGGACGCTCTTTCTAGGACTTCAGTGTCTTGTATCTTGTCTTGCCATTTAATCTTCAGTAGCTTCCTTAGGCAGACTGTGTGGAAGTGGTTTTATTTCCTAGCGTGTCGCTGATAAACAGTCCAGGTTTAACAAGTATATAGCAGTGTGGATAATACAACTGCTTTGTAGACTTTTAGCTTTGTTTGCAGGCTTATTCCATTTCTGTCCCATACATTCTTGTACAGTCTGCCAAAGGCCGCACTGGCCTTGGAGATTCTTGCATTCACTTCGTCATCAATTGTGACAGCTTGTGACACAGTGCTGCCAAGATAGGTGAATTTGTCCACAACACTTAGTCTATGACCATTCACTTTGATATTCGGCACAGTGTGATTATTCCCTGGAGCTGGCTGGTACATAACTACAGTCTTCTCCAAGTTGATATTGAGCCCAAAGTTGGCACAGGCATGTGAGAAAGCTGTAACATTATGTTGCATGTCCGCCTCTGAGTTGAGTTGGCGTATAGAGCGCAATCATCAGCAAACAGGACGTTAGATGAAGAATGACTTGCGCGATGACTTGGATTAAAGTGAGGAAGAGTTGCGCAATTCGTCGACCTCACTCTCTCGCCTGAGTCCATCTGAGTCCAGTGGCAAGACAAGTTGAGACGACTGGAGACGAATACAGGTGCAGTGGATGACCAGGGCGCTCTACGTGCCTTGCCGTGCTCATTACGTTCCACAACGCTTTGCAGGTAAACGCCGTCTTGCCCGTTGAATCAGGAATGATTTTTTCCGCGCAGTCTGCCGAATCCTGTCTTCACATGCTGGGTAGGCATACCCTTGTTTACCGCTTGGTTTGACACCAAATCGGCTACTCACGCCTGGTTTAGCCAGCCTCTCACAGCTGTTGCCCGGGGGGTGGCCGCTGTCACATGTTGACAGCTACTAGGAGCCACAGGCGCGAGCTGGGTGTCAGGCTTGGACCAGTGGGGATGGGTCCTGAAAAGGACATGAGAGTCATCCTTACCAAAGGTGCTACCAATGCCTGACACCCCGTACCCCCCAAGTGTTAAATATACTGTTATATACGAAGGACGGTCAATAAGTAATGCCTCCTATTTATTTCTTTTTAAAAATCTATGTAAATACTTTATCGGTATGCAATTTATTAATTTAGGGGGATTCCTCATCCACTCTGCTGTACATTGGTTCAAATCCGAATCGAGGCGGCATTTTAAACTTGGGCTCCCAGTCTAAAATAGGTAGCAGGAAATTCTTGGGAATAAAGGCGACTGACGTCATAATGACCACACTATTCTGTACTATACATTGTGTTTCTTCCACCTGGGACTAAGACCCAGAGGAGAAAGGAACTAAGGTGACTAAACGAAGCGGGTCGTCAGCGAAGACGAGCATTCCCCTTCCAATGACCACTAACCCATATAGCTGAATCTCTTCTAATAGGGAGAGAGTGAGTTCTATTCACATAGGTTCCAGACGTCTCTGTGGCTGCGACCACCAGACCGGTACAAGCTGGAACCTAAGGCCTCCCATGACGAAGCTGATCAAGGGGCTGCTTGACAGATGATGGTCCGGTTCACTCCAGTCTTCTCTCTCTCTCTCGCTCTCTGTAGGATAAGGTTAGGTAGAACATCGGGAGGATATCTACCAAATGCTGAAGGCTTGTCGACCTGGTTCAAGGGTCATGTATCACTGGGTTGTTGCAGGGTGCTTTCACAGGATATTCTCTTTGCAGACTCGACCTTCCTGTGGGGACTGAAGCTGAAATCTATGATGAGAATGGGGAGATGAAGCCAGGCCAGTGACCGAATCCATTGACGATTAAATGTCCCCAGTGTTGGACTAGCGCACTGGACTCCGGCCGGTAACATCCCCGTCGTAAGGGAATACCACCAGGGCTGAAATTACCTCCAACAAACCCTGATCACGATCACACCAGCAGGGTAAGCCTTATATACATTATATTAGAACACGTGTTACAATTACTATCTTGCCATACCACAATGAAGCCGCGCGTGACTGTTTTGGTTATGCAACGAGCGACCAAGCTCCCAAGAGCAGATTCGTCTGCAAGAGATTTTGAGGCGACACCTGGAATCAGCAGTGGGCTCAGAGTTTTAACATTGATAATTGAAAGGACTACCATCGCTGGTAGTCCACTGGGCCTACTGTTTGACATTGCATTCCTCGTGTATCTACCAATTCTAGTTAGTCCACCAGAGCGACAGAGGATTAGGGAGGATTCACATCTCTGGAGAAGCATGCAATGATGTCACCAGGTCATGACTCAACACACAACACATGGACTGGCTGGGATTAAGCCTGGGTTAGTCACGTATCCTGCACATGGGTGAGATATTTCACTGACAACAGACTTCAACCCAATGCTTTCTATGTAGTACATTCAGGAAAAATGGCGGCCACCGGTTGCTGAACTAACTGGGTTTGCCTTATGCAGTAATGTGTGGCTACTGGCATTCTAGTGACTGTCGCCTCCATCAACGATGAACCGCATTTTTTGGGTTGGTGTTCTGGCAGCAGCATTATGCATAGTATACCTGTGGGGGATGTTGGTCTGGTCTGTCGAGACGCCTGTCTGTACCACTTTTCATATGGGGCAGTGAGAAGCATTTTGTGTGATATTCACTGGCACAGGAATGGAGCATGATGGGGCAACCCTTTGCCGTGAAGTTGAAACCGTGACTAACTAACTAACATTCAGCAGTGACAGGCAGTGCAGACAGAGAGTACTTCAGATACTTGAGGTCGTTAAAATAAAACCATAGCAAATGTCACAATTTCTGCTGTATTTAATCAACCAGCTCAGACCAAGCATTTTGTAGATTTGTTTATGATTGGTTGAATTTTGCAATGCAAGTTTTCTCAAGGATGAGGTAACCAGTCTCACAAATCTTCTCAGTCGCCTCTTACAATATGCATAGTGGGTGACAGTGTTACTATTGTTTGCTGCTCTTATCTCAGACGTCGACATGGTTGAAAGGATTACAGCCTTTCATTTCACTGATGGTGAGGTAGGTGATTCAACCCTCATCATCATCATGTGCCATGCTGGTAAGCGTGGGCGGTCATGTTTTGCTATCTCACTCGATCACCAGAGTCGTGGATCAGCTCAGTGTTCTTGTCTCGACCATACAAGGTGGCCAAGCCATCCAGGTATTTACTTCTCTGCCCTCCCAATGATCTCTTCCCCTCGATCTTGCCAGTTGTCACCAAGTTCTCCAATTATGTCTTCTCATAATGTGATAAAAAAAATTGTGACTGCCTATGTCTACTTTCTCTAATCAATTTTCAACTGTTTCTTGTTTGACTTGTTCATTGGTTTTTCTGTCTGTCCATGGTATTCTTTGCATTTTCCTCAGAAACCACACTTCCACCAGATGTTTTTCAGTTTGTCTGCTCATTGTCCAAGCTTCACATTCATGTAAAAGCACATGTTCTATGTAGCCCCTCAACACTCTTTTTCTCATTGCAAATGACATCTTTTTATTGGTCAGTATTTTTTTCATCTTGCAAAAGGCTGTCTTCACCCTGGCGATTCTTGTTCTAATCTCTTCAAGGCATCTCCCATCAGATGTTATTGACTGTACCGAGATAATTGTACCAAATCACTTGTTCAAGAATATTCCCATTTACTTGTATATTACATTGCATTGTGGTATTTCCTTCTTCTTAGTGACGACTATAACCTATGTCTACTTACACTTTAATTTTAACCCAACTTGTTCATGGTGTGCAACAATCGCATCTACTAAATTCTGCAGATCCTGCTCATTGTCTGCAATCAAGACTGTATCATCTGCATATCTAATGTTATTGATGTTATGTCCCACAATGATGATTCTTTTCATATCGTCAACATTTCTGAAAATATTGTCACTATATAGGGAAAAAAATCTTTAGACATTACAAATCCCCGTCTTAATATCTCTCTTAATAGGCAGATATTAACCTACTTCATTATGAATATTTATACTTACACCGGCATTAAGTTGGCCTTTAATGTTGACTTCTCATTCAGAAAGCAATGGCCAACTACTGAAAAAACAATTGCCTAGAAAATTAACCTTGATCGCAACATCTTACAAAAGACATGCAACAAATTTAGCTCAAGCCCAATCATTCAAGCCAAACAACATCCAAGTCAAGGACTAAAACACCAACATTATGTAAAAAAATGTATTTGTAAATATTTATATACACTGCATATTCTCTTGGTCCCACCCATCCCAGTCCATAAAAAGTGTACTTAGGCATTTTGCATACGCCTCCTAGCTGCAGTAACAGTTTGTGTGTACAATACATTACTCAAAGTGTATTTGTTGATATGAAAAACTATACATAATTATGCTCTGCATAGACCGCCTATAGAGGAGATTTACAAGCATAATATACAGTTGATATTGACATATGATTTGTTGGTTGATGTTACACTTGAGGTTGATGATGACGATGATTTTTTACAATGAAAATGAGATCTAAGGTGTCGTTATTTCATACAATGTGAGAATGGTGTGGACAAAGATATTACAGTGCATATGGAGGGTTATAAATATGGAATAAATAAATGATAATTGTACACAATGTTGAGACATACACTGGAAGGTCTTCCATATTTGCCACACACAATATTTATCACAGATTAACAGATTCTTCATATGCTTCAGGACATAGATTACAAGAATGCTGGCATTGCGGTGGTGATCTGAATGAGCAAGCAAATGTAGAATAAACAAGATTGATGCAAAGGCAGTTTTCAGGGTTATAATTATGTTTAGGCCAGACTGGTATGCATTTGAGTTTCAGTGGGTGAATTCTCTACAAGACCCTGAAGATGCTCCACTTAAGGCATCAAGCACTGTGAGCTGTCAGACTCATGCCAAAGCATAGATGTTTCCAGAACAAGCCTTAGTTTCATTGTTGTTAATAGTGGTGAAACATGTTGAGAACCCAGCATTACACTGTCAGTATGGGGGAAGCCATTAATTCCAGGGCAAGATGTGTGTATCTGAGTGAACACTTACATGAATGGCCTGTGTTCAATAAGGTAACACGGAGGAAAGTAGTAAACAATCATTTTTATGATGCCATGATTTCTTGGAAGAGGTCAGAACAAGGGCACAGTTCATCCTAACTCTCTGAGGATCCCTATAAAATACACTTCAAACTGTTCTACTATTGAACAAGGGTACAATTCATCCTTTCTCTGGGATCCCTATAAAATACACTTCAAACTGTTCTAGTATTGATGACTCAGTTCAGTGTTGACTGATGACTCAATTGTGTGTTGGCTGACTATTCTTCTTTGGCTTCCTGCATGGTGCTCTAGTCTAGTTTGACTTGATGTTTTAGCAGCCTGGTCAAAGTTGTAGAATCACATCTATCCCTAGAGTCATTTACTCACCCTGCCTGCCTGAGGGCATTCAAGTTGTCAGCCTGGTCCATTGCTCGACCACTTTCCACAATGGCCAAGCTGGCAAGCCTATCTGATCATTCACTGCCCTTTATACCGGCATGCCCCGGCACATAACTGAAACAGATATTAGTCAGTGTTGACCTCCTCAAAGATTCAAGCCTTTCTCAATCTTCCTCAGCATACTCATGGAGTCACTAAGAAAACATGCATGTTTGTGTCTCCAGCCTTGCTGCTGCCTTTACTACTGCCATAACCTCCATGGTTAAACTGTTCCAGTAATTGCAAAAGCATACCAGAGCATACTCAATTGTATAAAGGACCACATCCTGGTACAAGAGACAGAGCTGAAGCTGTCCACGCTTGGATTGTTGCCGTTGCTGTGGAGTTTGTGCAATTTGGTGATACTCTCCTTGTATGATCTAAGGGAGGAGACTGGGACACTTATGGACATATCCATGTGCAAGGAAAGAGATTCTTTAAAAAGCAAACCAAGCTACAGGGTGTCATAAAAACCCACATAAAAACCCATAAATTAAGAGAGGGACAAGAATAACATGCCATTAGCAATAGGCAAGTCAACAGTATTCCATACAAAGATCCTCAAACGTTTGTTTCACAACATTTGACTTCAACAGAGTTACAACTGGTCACATGTTTTCTCTGGCAAACAGCAATTGGAAAAACATATGCATATAAATACAGCAAGCTCAATGCAAGGAAGAGTTCTCATTTACAGCAGCAAATTTAAATTTCAATGTTCTTTTTGGACAAACAAAACTATCCGCTTAGATAAACAGACAGGCATGAGCACATGGCGGCACAGATAAAGAAATAAATTTGATTGCGCTTCTCATAAAAGAAACCAAATAAATTATAAACAAATCTAGTGGCAACAGAGGTAATTTCTTAATGCACTAATTATAACACCACTTACAAAATAATCACATTTCCAGTTGACAATTAAGGCCAGATACTGCCACATTGTTGTGATATTTTAGACTTTCATATATATATATATTGGGTTATGGCACAAAACAGTAGCATGATTCCTTCCCAGAAAATTATTAGGTGTCTACTGAACAAAATTAAGAGCAGTTAAGGTGCCAAAACCAGGAACTGATATGAAAAACCACATTTTACCAAAACTGGACATTATGTCCTAGATCATTGAGTAGGTGAGCGAAGGCACTAATTGTTACATCAACATGATTTTACTGTATACTATTGGAGATCAATGTGGCAGAGAGGTTTAACATTTTCATGTGTATACTTTTTCTGCTGATGGTGGCATAATAGTTAATTCCACATATTGGTCAGTTGCACTTACGTGATGACTTCTTGTTCAGAAAGCAATGGCAAACTACCTTTTAAACAATTGTCTAGCAAATCACAAATAGTCAATAAAGACCAGGGTTGATTTCCTGGGTCGTCCTGTGAAAGGACATGCAATATGTTTTTATAATAATAATACAAAAATACAAACTCATTTAGATTGTTTATAATGAAACAACTACAGAATAGTTGATGAAAACTCAGTGACTATTCTATTAGGTATGTATAGTAAATGCTGGCCTAGGAAATCACAGTGAAACAGTTAATAATGTGGTGTTTCACACATTTTCCTAATATTGTCTTCAGGCTCTGATATGTAACATGAAACATGGAAAATATTGAAAACAAATTAGAACATAATAACTCACACATTCGTCATCCAATTTGAATTTGAATGGTTCTGTTGATATCATGCCTAGAGATTGTCACTATATGCTAGTAAAGAGGAAAATTGTATCTCTATAACCATATGTTCTGGATAAATCATAACCTTTGTTCAGAGCACACAGGATAGGTTGTTATGGAGATACAATTTTCCCCTTCACTAGAAGATGTTGACAATAACTAGGCATGACATCACATAAACCAATTAGATTCAAAATGGATGATTGTGTAAGATGTATTATGTTCTAAATTTTTTTCTAATGTTTCACATTTCATGTCAGATCTGAAGAAGAGATTAAGAAAATATTCAAAATGTTGTGTTTACTGATTTAATTGTGATTGTGTAGTTAGTTGCATATCCTTTACAGGATGTGGCAGTCAACCCCAGCGTTTTTAACTGTGATTTCTTGGCAAGTTTACGTTTGGTAGTTTGCCACTGTTTTCTGAACAACTGGCACTCATACCTTTGTATGGGAACCAAGGCGAGGCGGTCTGTTTCCAAATCACCCACAGCTGTGTTTCAAACGAGGTATGTGGGATTATGAACTGCATTTGTAACCTCTTCGCCACAGAGATTGCAGTAGGCAGCATTTACTACACATATGAAACAGTTACAGAGCTTTTAATTATATTCACAGAGAAAGAAGCAGTCAACTTGTGGTTACTAACATCATCATAGGGTTCGTCTTCAAATGAAGCTGATATTGGCTCTAGATGTTTTCTGTGTTTTGTGGATTGATGGTTACAGCTGTAGCAAATGTTTAACTGTCATTCTGCCAATTTATGAGTGATATACTTATGAAAGGTTTGGATGTTTAGCTTGTTGAACTAATGCATGATTATTCATCATCATTACCAACTGGTGTAGGCCTTCATACGTCTTCACAGATCTTGGTCCCTGGTGTTCGTAATTATTAGATAAATTAAAATATAGATACAGAATAGCCCTTGCAGAAAACAGAAGTAGATATCATGCATAAACAAAACAACAGAAAAATTGAAAGCTAAAAGTCACATAGGAATAGACGGCAACACCTTCAAATGTGGCCCAGTTTTGTTATAGATACCCATGTAGTTTGGAGCTCAGCCTGCAGGATATGATTATAATAGGGACATCACTGCCACTGACACTGTTATGTGTTACACTGTGGTAAAGTGAGAAAGCATATCTTCTTCCTGCAACAAGTCTAATGAGTCATGTAGAGGTGAGAGGTTTGTATCTGGTGGGTCAACAGTTTTTCATGTTTCTGCTGTTTGAGGTGTTCCCAGGCACACACTTCTACCATTATGTCTTTCAAGCATGTCATTGTGTCTAAACAAATATACTGTTCTAATTACTTTGATGACAGACTGGCCAAGGAAGGTGGAAGACAACCCCAGCCTGATGTAGAGATAACCTATGATGAGACAGACTGGCCAAGGAAGGTGGAAGACTACCTCAGCCTGATGTAGAGATAACCTATGATGAGACAGACTGGCCAAAGAAGGTGGAAGACAACCTTAGCCTGATATAGAAATAAGCTATAATGTGACCAAGAGATTCATAAGATGTGCTTGTGGAACCAAGTAGGAATCTGAGCAACCAGGCCACCAGAAAGATGATGCACATTACTACCTCCATTGAAATGAAGAAGTGAACATTTTCAGATGCCACATAGGACATAACAGGCTGGAATACCATCTATTTAATAAACTATAAACAGGAGCTATTGATGACATAGTTGTGGAATTAGTAAAATGATGACTAAATATTTGCACGAGAGTTTCAAATAAATGTAGAACAGAGAATTATGTTGGCCTTTACCCGCTCCATTTGCAGCAAACTCTGGAGATGTCAACTAGCTCGAGTTGGCTGCTGCTTTCTTTAAATATACTCAGTTTATTGTCTGACAGTTTCAGAAGATCGAGAGCAATTTCCTGTCAAGATGATGAATATATTTCTGGTTTCTGTAAAGCATTTCCATTTCATATGTACTTAAATGATTACTGTCATTAACGTAACCATCAGTCTTTAACATGTCATTTACTGTTTCTGTAACTGTTATTTACCATCTTCCTTGTTTAAGTGTACTGATGAATTCTTTCAGTACCAGACAATTTGCCATATGTTTATTGCTTACTGAATACATTTCTAAATGTCTACTAAACCATTCTTCTGTTATAGTAATCTATTCTTTACCAACTGGTACTGTAACTTTTTCTGTCCAACAGTTCTATTATTTTAACTCCTTAAGACTGAAAGGCTGGTCTCCCTAGGGAAGGAGTTAAGGATGCTGTTCATAATCCTGTATACCAAAGTACGAAACACAGCTGCATGAGATTCGACAGCAGATTGCGTTGCATTAGTTTCTTATGAAAAGGAATATGAGCCGGTCGTTCAGAAAGCAATGGCAAACTAATGAACGTAAAACTTGCCAAGACATCAACAGCAACTGAAAAATGCTGGTGTTGATTGCAATGTTCTGTAAATAAGATATGCAAACAAAAAAAGACTGAAAGATTGTAACTCTAAAGTACACAAAGTTTGGAACCAAATGTGTTCAGTAGCAACTGTCTGAGACTGATACATTATTGTTCTAAAGTAGAAATACTCTAAAATAGAATGTAATGAAGTAGCAACTGCTTGGAACTAAAATAGTTCAGATTTAGCCAAAGCACTAGCTATCTCCTTAGACACCTGTTAGCTTCCATCATTGGTGAAAATATTTATTTACATGTTCCTACAATATCTGATAACAAATCTAGAACCAGTATCTTACATCTTCTTCTTGTACAGCTTTCCAAAAGTGTAAGGCTCTTTCTTTGCTGAATGCACATTCTTTCTCCAATTCTTTCTATCCCTGATATGTCACTCCAGTTCTCCACATTCAATTATTTTACATCTAGCTTCATATTGTTCCTCCACCTCCTTCATGGATGCTCTCTTAGTCCTGTACTTTGGATTTTCTCAGTACATACCTTCTTTATCTCTCCTTCTAGATGTATTTATCCAGTGTCTTCCACTTTCGCTCACCATCTGGCCAACACGCTCTCTCCCACACATAGGGTTATTTCAATAACAACTCTCCCACACAGAGGGTTATTTTAAATAATAACTTTCCCACACAGAGGGTTATTTTAAATAATAACTTTCCCACACAGAAGGTGATTTCAAATAATAACTTTCCCACACAGAGGGTTATTTTAAATAATAACTTTCCAGATCAGAAGCGAATTAAGAAAAATGGTGAAGGTAATCTTTTGGCTGATTTTGCCAGTGGGGCGTGAAATGTTAGGATATAATGTATCAAGTCATGATCTGATGAGATGAAACGACCAGTTCTTTTCCTCATTTCATTTCCTGTCCAGATAGTACTAAATGTATGAAACTGAGACTTTTTGTTTTTATTGCTCTAGTTCTACTTCCTTCATTTCCCGCTTTCTCTTCTTCTTCATTCTCCAACTCCTTCTTCTGAGTAGACTGGCTCTTCTAGTGGGTTTTGACTCCATGTAAGAACAGAACACTGCTATACCATCCCTGGACCAGTAAGTCAGCCTAATTTACCAATACCAAGTGATCACAACAAGGATTTTAACTTGTCTGTCAAGCCTAGAATTATAACATTTCACTGAAGATTATAATAGACATGACTTCTCCACATATGTTTCAGATAATATTCAAAAGGTTGCACTTCTAAATCACTGTGCTACAATTATTTGCTGTAGTGTAATTATTTTTACATACTCAGTCTGAAAACATCCTTTAACAAAACAAATCCTTCAAAAAATTTCTAGCAATTAGTTTCTCCAACCTGCACTCAGAAAATACACATGGATACATACATGCATGCACACACAAACAATCAGGCACACATTCATATTAGCACATACTCACAAAAAAGTAAATGTATACATAAATACATAAGAAATACTGTACATATGTGTAAACACACATGTAAACAAAGCTAGCTTGTACACACATACAGGAAGCAGTCATATAATCATATACAATAACATAATATACAACTGGCAATGCATGGATCATTCCCATCAAGCTCTCAAAATCAAACATGTGGAAGGTGCATACAAATGTGGAGAACACCATCCTGGAAACAAATGCAACAACACAATATCTGGAATGTGGTGCTTCTGACATCTATGCATCAATTCATGCGTATATTTAAACAGAGAAGAAACAGGGCATAAAAAGTTATAGAACAGAAACAAGTTACCACAAAGCACAAGATTTAACCTTATCATGAACTAGCACAAATAATGTACACAAATGACCAGGTAACTGAAATATGCCAAATACAAAAATCCTCTGAATGAAGTAATTACATAATATTACCTGTACAGGTCCAGTGTTGCTAGATTAAGTATGTTTAAATAAATCATTTGCTGCTGCATACACACATGCAAACTCAGCTATTTATGCAAAAAAATATTGCTTCAGAGAGGCTTAACTGATTTAATGCTGAAGGATGATATATCGCCAAATGTTAGCTTTCATTTTGACAGAAGGGCGATATCGCCATACTAGGGTCATCATGTTACTTCTTTCATTTTGCGGTATCTTCCACAATTTCAATGCTCAGTGAATGGGAACTGACATTATAATACTTGTTCATTTGATTGCGTACCATATTTGGTCCATACCTACTTCTTTGTTTGGTACTAAATCTGTGAGGAGCGACTGGCCAAGTGGCTAGAATGCAGAGGTTTTCTTCAGGAGACCCTGGTTCAAATCCTCAGTAAGGTGTGGGATTTTTTTTGTCAGGGGAAAAAAGAAAACCCTAACCTGCACAGTTAGCAGTGATTGCACTAGCCAGGCTGCCTTAATTCCTCAGGCTCAAACTCCCCCCCCCCCCCCCCCCCCCCCTTCCCGTCCTACACCGCAAGGTACTATAGGCAGTAGATGGCATGACTGAATCAGTTAATACATTACATCTGCAATTAAAGTCTTTGAAAAGACAGACTTAAGAGAGCATAACTGAATGAGATCAAGTACTTCATTCATATAAAGGGCTGTTAAGTCAAGCAATACCATGACTCGAGACACAGACCTTCACTCGTGCATGTTTCCTTAGTGACTCAATGAGTTTGCTCAGGAAGACAGATATGGCCTGGGTCCGAAGAGAGTGGTTGCTGTCTCTGGAGCGGTCTCAGCTGGCAAAGATGTTTCATTTTCGTGTCAGGGCATGTGGGTGTACAAGGGAATGAGCAGGCTGACAGGCTTGCAGGTAGGGCTACTGTGGAAGGCACTTGAGCCATGGACCAGGCAGACATTCTGAATGCTCTACGAGAAGTAAGTCGTTTACGAGAACCAAGTGATGACTGTGAATCTACAACCATGGTCAGGCTGCGAGAACAGCAAGTTAAAAGAGGTGTGGCCAATCAAGAGCACTATGCAGGAAGCCAAAGAAGATTAATAAACCAACACAGAACTGGTGTCGTGAGCCGCTACACGCTGCAGGATTTACTGAGGAGGGGATCTAAGCACTTATGGACTGAATGTTTTGATGTGCAATGAGGATGATCTGTCGACTAACTAACTAACATTTCATTGTTGAAAAATGTACTGCAAAGAATAGTGAAAGGCAAGAAAGAATGCAATAGAAATACTTCATATGTGGGTGGATGTTAAAATATGGACTGGATCAAACCTCTCTGAGAGTACCATGAAGATGCAGGGCAGACATTTTTGGAGAATTATTATAAAGGAACTTCAATGTGGAGACAACGCTGGATGATGGTGATGATGAAAAGACTTCTTAATTTAATATTTGTTACCCTTAATTTGGTTGAAAATCTGCTTCATCCTGGCTTGTTCTGAAAAGAACATTGGTAGTGAGTATTCTGTCTGTTAACAGCAAAGCTGCGTATCAAACTTCAGGAACAGTTTTCTGCAAACTGGGTTTATTACCTTTCTACAGTCACAACTCTCTAAACCAGACTCTTAATCCCAACTCTCTAAACCGAACTCTTAATACCAACTCTCTAAACCAGACTCTTAATCCCACCTGTCTAAACCAGACTCTTAATCCCAACTGTCTAAACCAGACTCTTAATACCAACTCTCTAAACCAGACTCTTAATCCCAACTGTCTAAACCAGACTCTTAATCCCAACTGTCTAAACCAGACTCTTAATCCCAACTGTCTAAACCAGACTCTTAATACCAACTCTCTAAACCAGACTCTTAATCCCAACTGTCTAAACCAGACTCTTAATCCCAACTGTCTAAACCTGACTCTTAATCCCAACTGTCTAAACCAGACTGCTCCACCCTGGCTATAAATCAGATCACAGTGATGCAGTTTGTTCCAAGGAACCAGCACTGGGAGGTGAAGGAAGTAGATGCATGTCAGCTCTGGTTCACTGATCCTGGGATATGGGTGCAAGCTGTGAAGCTGTATACTGCATTTAATCCTTGTTCTGTAACTCCACTGCTTGTAGTTGATTATTTGCTATCACTTTTTCTGCATCACCAGCCACTGCTAGAACATGACATTTGATGATTTGTTGCCACTTTGTTCTATCTCTGGTCACTTCTAAATAATGATAGTTGATTATTTGTTAAAATAAATAATTTCTTTTACACTCATAAATAATTACGAATTGAATGAGTTAACCCACTCACTATGTAATTATGCAAAGGTCTCCTTCTTCATCTTCTTTTTGTTCTCTTTCTTCTTCTGCTGATCACCAACCTGCAAGACGCTTTGCTGTAAGTACAATCTTTTCCCACTTCTTTCTATGTTGCTCCAGTTCATGAAATTCAGTCTTTTAGATCTAATTCTACTTGTATGTGTTCAGTATATGCCAGGTTTCTATCTCTGTCTGAATCAGCATGTATGGGTGTCAATGGAATTATTGTTCCGCCTGTCAACATGTTACTTGAGGTTTATTTAGCCTCACTTAAATACTTTGAATTCAACTCCAGAAAATATGTTTTCATGTGTTGGTGAATATAGAGCACTAGAAGACTGGTCCACAATCTGTCATCCCACTGCCTACTAACACCCCCATACACTGACACATGCAAACAGCATATTTCTTGGTTTACTGCCAGGTCACAACTGTACAAACGCCTTAGATCTATCCATCCCCTGGAGGTGGTATCATTTAACTTACAGAACCACTCTACCAGGCAGCGGATGACACTCTTTCTGGTCCCATGCACCCTTTTCATCACATGTAAGAATGTCATTCCCCTTACTGAAGCTGCTTGACTGGAGCGGTGCATTCCAAACAACATCATTACAATATTGAAAATCTGTTATTATTGTTTGAACACTATCTCAGTAAAGACTACATGCTTTTCTCCCCCCCCCCCCCCCCCCCCAAAAAAAAAAGAAAATAAATAATAACAAATAAATAAAAACTAATGTAATAAACATTCCCCTATGTATGATATCTACCTTAGGTAATTATAATTGCAATGTTTAAAAACTGTTTTAGTGAGTCATGTATTTTGATTATTGCACATTTTCCATACATTTTAATGCATATTGTTTCTGTTCTTGTCTAAGATTAGCTTCATAAGTGATGAATGATGAAATAACGTATGAGAGCAAAGAGAGAAGAAGGGCAGAATGTCAGACGGGTTTTCGTGCCCAATTCTTAACCCTTTAAAAAGAAAGTTTATTTGGCCGTTCGTTCGTTCATTATATTAGTACTGAAGTTTTTCCTGGAATATTTTGACAGTTGAGTTTTGTACATTTAATAGCATCAGAAAAGGTTAATACAGCTTGAAACTATTTAATAATAAATATTTAAATATTCATAACAGTCTAAACTGAAGTATACTGCAGTAAACAGATCCAAAAGAGTAACAACAATGGCAGAGTTAATTTACATAGAAAGTCTTTGTCTGTAGTCTACATTTCTCCCTAAAATTCTTCACTGGGGGAATTCCCACCTGGTCAAGAATCACTGTATTAGACTATAAAAAGTATTAAAAACAAAAGCTGTATGTACACATTTGGCAGAAAAATGACCTTTTAAAAGATGACATATCATGAAAGATATAATAGTCCAAAATAATAAATCAAAGTGGATACATCCCCTGCATATTTTGTGGTATTTTGGATTTGCAAATTTAGGAAGTACATAGGCCAGTAATAAAACAATATTCAGAAAATAAAGGCTAATGGTCGACGTTTGATGCAGGAGAGCCTGGCATATGATACCACAACATCTAGCTTAAGAATGGAGGTGGAGGCGGTCAGTGCAGCTTTCTGCTGGATGGAGAATATGATACACACACACACATCGTGATTGTAACTGACTCAGAAAGCATGCTGAGTAGGGTGAGGACTGGCAAGCTTCGTGCCGAGTGGCTTGCTTCACTTCGGAAGTCACAAGTGGCAAGCATCGTCTGGATATTTTCTCCGGGGCATGCTGGTGTGTTGGGGAATGAACAGGCAGACAGATTGGCTGGCTCTGCAAAACTTGGTGGAGTATTGATGCATTATAAGGCAGACGAGGTTGCGGCCTTGTGGGAGCACGTGTACACCTCAGAGGAGCAAATGGATCACCATGGTCTGGCAAGAATGCGACAGCGTGGAGTGACGAGGGGATCTGGCCAATGCTCGATGCTTAGAGGAAAGGCGAGACACACATATAATCATATTACTACTGATACTATTGGGGTTGGAACATCCAGTATATCCACACAAAAGCTCAGTTAGAATGTCCATACATAAGTTTTGTTTGTATGTCCACACTGAAACCTAGTACATCCACACATAAACTCAGTATGCTCACATAGAAGTTCAGTAAGTGCACACAGAAACTCAGTCAGTATGTGCACACAGAAGTTCAGTATTTTCACACAGAAACTCAGTTAATATGCCCACACAGAAGAAATGAGACTAAGTTAAAAATAATTACAAAATATTGAGAATTTATGTGCAGCCACTCATGAAACTAACATTAGGACTTCTAGTGACAAAATCAACAAAATACACATATGATCTGATATGTGAATATCAAACAGATTAATTAGAACACCTTGATGTTACTGTGAATAAAATATTGGAAAACTTCATCTTCTCCAGATATAAATCTGAGGAAATCAATAATAAAGCCAAATAAATAAATCTTAGCATGTGAAACAAATGAAGAAATGTCAGAGAAGGTAAAAAAAAAATGTATACAACTGGACAAGACGGAGAATGGCATAGAATTAGTACAGAACAAGAAAACTTAAACCAAACATCATCTTAGCTTCTATAGGGCTACAGAAGCGTAGGGAAAAGAATATGAATAAGTGGAAAAAAACAAATAGCTGAAATATGAACACAAGTGAAGACTATGCTCAATTAATCAAATGTAGTAGTAAATGGAAAGATTACATAAGTGAACAGCACATGCATAAACATAATCAGTACCACAGGGGCAAATAGTATACTGCTTCATAATATCTGGTGCAGGCTTGTGAGCACATGTCAGTTTGCTTGTAATGAAACGAATGCTAATTGACAGTGAATATTTTGTTAACACATACAAATAAATGATGCTGATATATATGCTCTGCAACAATGAGGTATTGAAGCTGAAAACTGGCACCTTTATGGACAAAGACAAAGAGCATCACTTTGTTTCTTATTAAGTGATGGCAGCAAACAACAATGTACAACAACTATCATCATATAAAACAAATCACTACGTGGAAATGTAATATTGCACAACATCAGCAGGCCCCACAATTACTAAGGGGCATTTGTTTATATTAAGTGCTATGGACTGTTGAGTTGATAAAAAGTAAAATAACATGTTCTTGCAAACATAATGAAAATGGATAAAATGGAGATGAATAAGTTTCAGCACCTACCAGCAGATTGGGCTAAAAAGTAGTATAAATTCTCAGCAGTAAATGTAGATTTGGCAAGCAAACATTCAGACACAATCTATTATGATATATATATATATATATATATATATATATATATATATATATATATATATATATATATTAGTTAGTCGCTATTATATTTAAATATATATATATATGACCGCACACAAGTTTGTCTGCATAGGTGTATTCATATACTTATATCAATATATATGCATATATTTTTTGTTTCATTTAATTTCCCAAACCTCTTTCTCGTTCCATATCTCTGTTTTCTGTTCCTAATATTTGTATCTCTGTTTTCTGTTCCTCGTTTGTGTGTACTGGATTACTTTCAGAGCCTAAGCTAAATATTCTTTTTTTTTCTTGTTTTTTTTTTCCAGTTCATTATACAGACTTTGGACTAAACATTTGCAGGTGTTTGTGCACGTTTTTCCTCTCATTTAGTTTTATAGTTAAACTTTGTGTTTTTAGTTAGACCCCTATTATGACATCACTGTTCTAGTATATGTGTGGAAATGTATGAAAGTGTAGGTGCACATTTCAGCTCACTGAATACAGCAAAGCACTTCAAGTGGCATCCAAGAGTATATGCCATGGGATCTGGTGATGGCTGATAAAGAGAAGTCTGTGCTAAAAGTTAATTAAACTGGGTAAAACAAAGTTTGGGAATGGCAATTTAGATTCATGCAAAAATTTCAAACCGATGATCTTGAACAAAATAAACAAGACAGGAAGACATTACAGAAAAACATGACCACAATGCTGGAGGAATAAATATACATTGCAAGAGGGAAGTATGTCTAGAAAAGATGTTGCTAAAGACCGAACAAAAGAAAGTACTAAAAACAAAGTTGAAGTGCACACTAATCTATAAACATAATTAGATTTGGCTATTAATCTGACAACCATATGAACCTGACATTCGGTAATACATATAGAAATATGAACAGGCAGGTGGCAGGTAGAGCTGCTCAAATGCATATGAATGATAATATTTAAGTACATGTATACAGTTTCAGGAACATTCAACCTCAAGATGTAATGTCACAGTATGTTCACGGTCATATGAATAGCCACCATTATATACAATTGTAGAGCTTGGCTGTTCTAACAGATTCCATGCTCCATTGGCTATATGTTTTCAAGGAGGATATGTTTGACCTGTATAATGTACATGAAAGTGTACAGAGGAAAGCTTGGTACAAAGTTAACATACAACTAGACACTCAACATATTCACTGTCTGCTGTTTCATTACTTCTGTATGCAAAAAAGTCAGAGATTTGTGAAGGAACACAAAGCTTGGTCGGGATGAGGCTTTTTTCTGCCAGCAAGACTTCATCAGTTCGTATGCTGCAGATGGCACATTGTCTGGAGCAGCTAAGACTTTTCCAGCTCGGAGGTAGTTGATAACTTCTTCATGGGTCATTCCATAGTATGGCTGAAGAGCAAAGGAGAATATCTCCCACAGCAGGATTCCAAACGACCACACATCGGACTGTGAAGAGAATTTATTGTACAGAATAGCCTCTGGGGGCATCCATCGTATTGGAATGGCATCCTTATCACTACCATGATAGTAATCCATACTATGAATGCTCCTGGCAAGACCAAAGTCTGAGATTTTCACAGTGAGGTTGTTTCCGACAAGACAGTTTCTGGTGGCTAGGTCACGGTGGACATACCCCCTTTCAGAGAGATAAATCATGCCGTTGGCAACCTGACGTGCCATATACAGTTGATCTAAAAAACTGATGCTGCTAGAATGTTCTGATGAATTTGATCTTGCATTATTATGTCTCAGACACCGGTCTGGACTGCAAAGTCTAAGAAATTCGTTTAAATCTCCTTTACTCATGTACTCAAACAACAAACACATGGGTTTTCCTACTGTGCACACACCCAATAGACGTACTATATTTGCATGGTCAAATTCAACCATCAGAGATGCTTCTCTTTCAAAGTCTGCCTGCACGGTCTCAGAAGCATCTTCTTTTAACATTTTAATAGCCACAAGTTGGCCCTCACTACTCTTAATATTTCTGTCATCTTTGTCAAAATCACACGGCATTGGCAGATGCTCTCCCAACAATTTGGAGTCACAGTGTTTAGAAGCCTGAAATTCTAAGTGTCTGAGGTCCCCTTTAGAGTCAAAGGGAGTTCTGGTGTTTTTGCAGTTTCTTCCACAGGTCAGACTGTGTTTGCTGCCACTAAGTTTGCCTCCTGTTATGTGACAGTTTCCATTGCTGCAAACAATTCTTGCTTTGAAAACACGCCCAAAAGCACCTTGACCTATGTCCTCTATAAAGACTATATCATTCCTGGGGAACTCCAGGATTTCTAGCTTTGGATTCAGGCGATTGGATTTCATCTGAAAAGAGAGTAGATCATTGTTAGTGAAAACCCAAACTACTATACCAAGGAACTATGGTGGCACAATGGTCAGTGCACTGGTTGTGGTCGGCGTTCAATCTTCTGCTGAGGCAAAATGATTTTTTTTCTGACCAGTGTGATACTGGGCTTGACCCAGTCTAGGAAATATGAGTACCAGTTGTCAGAATCTGGGAAGGAAAAGTAGCCAGGAAGGGAACTGCTGTTATGACCTCAAGTTATGACCTCATGTTGTGGTCTCAAGTTGTGACCTCATGTTATGGTCTCTCATTATGACCTCACTTTATGGCCTCATGCTATGACCTCATGTTATGACCTAGAACATGTGATCACGAAACACTTCACATCTAAATGGGACTATCTGATATGAGACTACATTTACCTGTTAAAATGGTGAACAGGCGAGATAATCGACTTAATTGCACTGGGCTTTATCCCATATGCTCAGTCTCTCACTGCAGGGCGAATTGCCAAAAACGTCACATAAAGCACAAACTCCGTAACTCCAGTTGACCCTCAAGTGTTTCAGGGAAAATTGCACCCGGGAACCAAATGATGTAGCCCAGAATTGAACCCAAAACCTTCAGAGCGTGAGGCACCTGACTATACCATTTTGCCACTGGGATTCCCATTTATCTTTATGCGAAGAAAAAAAAGGCTAGACAAACAAAAGCTGCAATTGCATGCTTTACTGTCTATGTTATTTATTAATTTTTCTTCAACCAATACAATTTTTTATCCTGTTCAACCGCTGTTAGGTTATAATTAATCACAATTCAGGTGTGTAGTATCTGAGAGGTCTCCCTGGCCTAGGAGTTAAACGACTTTCTTCGTAATCCCGTTTATCCACATAGGGTAACGCAGCACGCAAGAATTGGTAGCGGTTCTAGCCGCATTGGTGACTTGCGGGATGTGTGAGAAAGCAATGGCAAACTACTGAGCGTAATCTTGAAAAGAAATCAACAACAGCAGTAAAATGCTGGTGTTGACAGGATTGTCCTGTAAAAGGGTAAGTGAAAAAAAAAGTATCTGAGAGACAATGCTGTATGAGAGCTCATGGCATAGTCGATAGAGCACTAACAAGGTGGTCCAAGGTCTACCCCCCAAAAGGAGATGAATTTTGTAAAGACAATGTACAGCCTCGTAACATGGGTATCTTCTTCTTCTTTGTGTTCATCCGGAGTGTTTTTTCAGATGTGATTGCGGTGTGTCTAAGTTATGCGCCCTTGGGCCAAAACCCGTAGGCCAACACATCCGACTTTAGCGTGCTTTTTTAACCAGGTAGCATTCCTGGGACATGGGTATGAGAAGTCTCCTCATGGGAAGAACGAAGACCTGGTCAGCCCGGATCACAAAAACATGACATAATATATGTGGAGTCTGGTCAAATTACATCCCTAATGCACTATCTCCCTTGAGATCACCTTTCTCTTGTTCTCTTGAATACAAGACAAATTATGCTACAGTGTGACGTGAGAATATCATCTCCATATCAAACATTTAGCACAAAACAATATATGTTACGGTTTAACATGTGTATATCATCTCCCTGTCAAATATTTACTACAAGACAAGATATGCCACAGTGTAACAAGAGTATACAATCTACCTGTCAAACATTTATTACAGGAACTGCTACAGTGTAACAAGTGTATATCATCTCCCTGTCAAACATTTACTACAAGATATGCTACAGTGTAACAAGTGTATATCATCTCCCTGTCAAACATTTACTACAAGATATGCTACAGTGTAACGTGTATATCATCTCCCTGTCAAACATTTACCTCAAGATATGCTACAGTGTAACATGTGTATATCATCTCCCTCTCAAACATTTACTACAAGATATCCTACAGTGTAACATGTGTATATCATCTCCCTGTCAAATATTTACTACAAGATATGTTACAGTGTAATATGTGTATATCATCTCCCTGTCAAACATTTACTACAAGATATGTTACAGTGTAACATGTGTATATCATCTTCCTCTCAAACATTTACTACAAGATATCCTACAGTCTAACATGTGTATATCATCTCCCTCTCAAACATTTACCTCAAGATATGCTGCAGTGTAACATGTGTATATCATCTCCCTCTCAAACATTTACTACAAGATATCCTACAGTCTAACATGTGTATATCATCTCCCTGTCAAATATTTACAAGATATGCTAGTGTAATATGTGTATATCATCTCCCTCTCAAACATTTACTACAAGATATGTTACAGTGTAACATGTGTATATCATCTCCCTGTCAAACATTTACTACAAGATATGCTGCAGTGTAACATGTGTATATCATCTCCCTGTCAAACATTTACCACAAGATATGTTACAGTGTAACATGTGTATATCATCTCCCTCTCAAACATTTACTACAAGATATGTTACAGTGTAACATGTGTATATAATCTCCCTCTCAAACATTTACTACAAGATATGTTACAGTGTAACATGTGTATATCATCTCCCTGTCAAATATTTACTACAAGATATGCTGCAGTGTAGCATGTGTATATCATCTCCCTGTCAAACATTTACCACAAGATATGCTACAGTGTAACATGTGTATATAATCTCCCTCTCAAACATTTACTACAAGATATGTTACAGTGTAACATGTGTATATCATCTCCTTGTCAAATATTTACAAGATATGCTACAGTGTAACATGTGTATATCATCTCCCTCTCAAACATTTACTACAAGATATGCTACAGTGTAACAAGTGTATATCATCTCCCTGTCAAACATTTACTACAAGATATCCTACAGTCTAACATGTGTATATCATCTCCCTCTCAAACATTTACTACAAGATATGTTACAGTGTAACATGTGTATATCATCTCCCTCTCAAACATTTACTACAAGATATCCTACAGTCTAACATGTGTATATCATCTCCCTGTCAAATATTTACAAGATATGCTACAGTGTAATATGTGTATATCATCTCCCTCTCAAACATTTACTACAAGATATGCTACAGTGTAACATGTGTATATCATCTCCCTGTCAAACATTTACTACAAGATATGCTGCAGTGTAACATGTGTAATCATCTCCCTGTCAAACATTTACCACAAGATATGTTACAGTGTAACATGTGTATATCATCTCCCTCTCAAACATTTACTACAAGATATGCTGCAGTGTAACATGTGTATATCATCTCCCTCTCAAACATTTACTACAAGATATGCTACAGTGTAACAAGGGTATATCATCTCCCTCTCAAACATTTACTACAAGATATCCTACAGTGTAACATGTGTATATCATCTCCCTCTCAAACATTTACTACAAGATATGCTACAGTGTAACATGTGTATATCATCTCCCTCTCAAACATTTACTACAAGATATGCTACGGTGTAACATGTGTATATCATCTCCCTGTCAAATATTTAGTACAAAATATATGTTACAGTGTAACAAGCGTATATCATCTCCCTGTCAAATATTTACAAGATATGCTACAGTGTAACATGTGTATATCATCTACCTCTCAAACATTTACTACAAGATATGCTACAGTGTAACATGTGTATATCATCTCCGTCTCAAACATTTACTACAAGATATGCTACAGTGTAACATGTGTATATCATCTCCCTCTCAAACATTTACTACAAGATATGTTACAGTGTAACATGTGTATATCATCTCCGTCTCAAACATTTACTACAAGATATGTTACAGTGTAACATGTGTATATCATCTCCCTGTCAAACATTTACTACAAGATATGTTACAGTGTAACATGTGTATATCATTTCCGTCTCAAACATTTACTACAAGATATGTTACAGTGTAACATGTGTATATCATCTCCCTGTCAAACATTTACTACAAGATATGCTACAGTGTAACATGTGTATATCATCTCCCTGTCAAACATTCACCACAAGATATGCTGCAGTGTAAGAAGTGTATATCATCTCCCTATCACACCCTTCTGCAATGACAGACAGTATTATCACACAGCAATTCTTGATTACACCACACACTTCTGCAATCACAGGCAATTTTATCACAAGATATACCTGATGATAAGCTGAGTTTATCGGCAGGCTTTCCACATTGATATCAAGGTCATCCTGTGGGGTAGAGCTGTATCGAATGCGTCTGTAGCAACGCAACAGAAAGCACAGAATGCCAGTAACAAAACACACAGTCACAAGAACACAAGCTCCAACAATGTACAACAGACTCAAGTCCTCATCCTCCTTGTCTGTGCTACTTCTGCCCTCTGTTTCCATGGGTGGGTATTTACTGGTGGTGGTGTCTTCTTTCCTCACAACTGCACAGATAAAAGTTTAGTTTTTAACTATCATTTAGAGTAGTATAATTTTTCTAAATGTGCATGAAATATTACTGTTACACCAAAGTCTGCTGGTGACTTTGTATTCCTGATATCCTCAACTTTGACCTGTAACATTATGAAATACTTATGATATGTTTGAAAGACTGTCCAACCTAACCTTTTATTATCATGCCTTTTTTCATTATATCCTTTCTTTCTTCATAATCCTCGATGATACTTCTTCTTTGTAAACCTTCAGATGTCAGTAATAAATACTTAGAGAGCTGCAGAAAACTTGAGCTTGTTGACATTTCTATAGTTTGTTCTCTAATGGAGTGGGTGTATGCTAAAATAGTTTCTCTTGATCTTACTAACTCTCTCTATTGAGATGTTGTAGTTTAGTCTTCTTTTTTGTTGTTTCAGTCTCAGAAACTTGTAAGTCTCTTTACTACAAACTGAATTTGTTTCCATCTGTGTTTTTAGTCTCTTTAAAAGGCACAGAAGAAGAATTATGTGCAAGCTGCAGGGATGTGGTTTTATAGAAGAAAGATGGCACCATAGGCAGTAAACAGCACAATGAAGATATCTTGAAATAAGTTAACTCACAAATAGAATTGGTTGCTCACATCAGAAAACAACAATCCATATTCTTTGGGAACATCATGAGCAGGGGGAGACCAAGAGAACAGATGCTAGATAGTCTGACAACTTGGCATGGGGGAATTTCTCTGTCAGAAAGTATTGGCAGAGCATGAGACAATGCCATTGAGAGACATAACGAGCGGCACATGACATGGACTATAAGGATCAGAAAAGCCACGTTTCATGGTAGTTATTTCCCCACTTGGTAAACTGCTACAAAATCTCCTAGGAAAGAAAGGGTTAAATTGTTGTCCTCTGTGCAAACCCGAGCGCTATGTTTCCCTCCAACATATGCTCGGCAGGCTATCATCATCATCATCATCTTCTCTGCCTTGAAGGTTGGTGGTAATCCATCTCCAATACTGTTTGGCATCCCAGCAAAGTAGTTTAACTTATTGTCTAATTTTTATCGTGTTCCATAATTCATTTTTCTATATGTCAACATTTAAAATGCATTTGTTATATTTGACTGCTTGTTTGTCTCTGCACCATGTGATCACAAACTGTGTACATGGCACCAATGACTTCTATTTTGTATCTGTAAACTAAACTACTGAAGGGACTCCCAAATTATGAGATTGACGCAAGGATAGGGACACTTCTAGAGACTTTACATCTTTATTTGATGTCTTCTAACAAATAGAGGATCATCATGTACTAGTATTATTTATTTTGCAAATCTATGTCCATTTCCAATAAGTCAAAACCTTCCTAGCGTCAGCTTCATTAGCTAGACAGTTCAATTATTGATGTGTGGCTGTGCTATCATTAGTCAATTATTGATGTGTGGCTGTGCTATCATTAGTCAATTATTGATGTGTGGCTGTGCTATCATTAGTCAATTATTGATGTGTGGCTGTGCTATCATTAGTCAATTATTGATGTGTGGCTGTGCTATCATTAGTCAATTATTGATGTGTGGCTGTGCTATCATTAAAGTCCTTATTGGGTGTCTATTTCCACTGTTAGCAGCAATCTTGTTGCACATATTTTCTGCATCTGCTGCTTTCTGTATATGGGCTGATTACATGGTGCTTCCTCATCCCCTAATTGTGTGTTTGTGTGTGCGCGTGCATGTGTGTGCGCGTGCATGTGCATGCGTGAGACACACACAGAGAGAGAGAGAGAGAGAGAGAGAGAGAGAGAGAGAGAGAGAGAGAGAGAGAGAGAGAGAGAGAGAGAGAGAGAGAGAGAGAGAGAGAGAGAGAGAGAGAGAGAGAGAGAGAGAGAGAGAGAGATTGATCTGCTGGAGAAATTAGCTTAACCAGCACCATCAGTGTGAGGAACTGTTCTTTTGCTGGTTCTTGCTGAAGCTTTTCTTGTTCAGTGGTTGCTGCTTATCACATTTATTTTTTTAGTAGTTAGGTGCAGAAAACCCTAACTTGCACAATTCACAAGGACCACACTAACCAGGCAACCTAAATTCCTCAGGCTCAAGACACCCTTGTCCTACATCGCAAATTACTATAGACAGTAGATGACAGATTTATGACAGATGACAGTGGCCCGACTGATTGACTGTTTGTTTCTTTGTCTTTGCTTATGTGAACTTGTTTCTGATAAGTTGAATTTCTTGCCTCTACACTCCCGTTTATTAAGAGAATAGTGTATGTCTCGATCTTCAGCTCACTTGTCCTGACTGCCAGAAATTGCTTCAGAGGTGAAGGTAATAAACCACCCATGTAGATGTGGAAGGTAAGGGGAAACTATCATATGAATATTTTTACCCAAAAATAAGTTTATGAGAATGCCACATACATGCTTTCTACCAGTTTTCAGACTGAATAACCTGGTATGACATTGCATGTGATTGAATCTTATGGTTTGTCAACAAAAGCTCATCACTTCAAAAGGTGAAAGTTGAGGAATAAGGGAAATAACTCAAATGAAACAAAAGGGGCAGAAATTAAAAAGAATTACATAAGAAATTCAAGAATGAAGACACCACACAGACATAGTAAAATTCATACCACAAGGACCAATGTCGCAAACTTCCCATCTGAGCTCTCTGTGGGTGGTGTAGCACCACGGCTGCTTCTCTTCACCACCTGGGTTGCGACAGAAGTTCTCTGCCCCAAGCAGCTCGGGGAATGTCAGGGGTGAGCGGTTGTGTTTGTGTGGGAAGTTCTCCAGCCAATCCTGACAAGCATGCCCTGATTGAGTGGTGTTGACAGTTCCATTGTACCATCGTCCCTTTTCCATATAGCAGTCACCTAAATATGTTAGATCACAAGTTATAAAACATATGCAAATTTATTTTTATAGAAAAAGGGGGAGGGGTTAAAGGTATGAGGATGTCGTGTCCTCCTTTACAGTGTCGTCCCTGGAGTGAAGAGAGTCGACACCCACATTATAATATTTTCCTCCTTTTTAATATTCTGGAGAATCCACCAGCTTCCGTCCAACACACTCCATCAGCCTATGGACACCTTTTCCTATCACTCTCTCACTGGCGTACTATGCCCCCTTCTCATACTTCCCCAACGCAACATACTCAACAACTCTTGCTTCTAAAAATTAATAAAGATTAATTTATTAAAAGAAAAGTGTAACGTATATGAGACGTGTATGTGAAGAAAATGTGTGACGTGTTCTATAAAGTGTGTAGAATCGGACTCTCAGACAACAACCCAGTCAGCTGATCCCAGCAAGGATAGACCACAGCACGTTACGTCAGAACATGTACATCTCACCCAGTGCCGAAACCATCCTGCTGGATACTGATTTGCCTCTGTAGACCTCTGGTAATCCCATTTCATGATCTTCCGAAATAGACACCGGTGGTATTAACAGTTAATCATGGACCTGTTGCACCCTACACAATGTCCGTTCCTATCGTTCCTAAAAAATGCACAAGTCCTTTGTAGTGTGTACACAGTTATTAATGTTAATTGTTAATGTACTGGATCCTCACTCGTGTCTATCTAGCCTCAAGTATCATGTCTTGTGTTCTATTACACGAGATTATATCACACTAGGTAACTATTATAATAATGTTCTCGGTTAGTTACTACTGTCTGATGCTGTGTGGTGCATCAGCAATCATCACAGGTCTTTGGTGAATCATCTTCCTTCTAGCTTTAGTTACGTTCTGTACGAAACTTTATTGACTGTTCCACTGGTGTTCTTCCGAATGGAATTTGAACCTTTCCTAAAAACTTGTTGAGTTTCCTCGGATCTGGTAGGGAACCTAGGATAGAAACAACACATCTGGTGATAGTACTAGTCACTGATCCTATCGGCTGAGTGTAAGCCTATTGCCTTGCTTAATGATCTTTAGCTAACTAAACTTTGTCATAGAGCAGATTAGCTACCCACCTAGGGCCGAATCAGGCTATGACAAGGAAAGACCCATACAGAGTGCAAAACCCCAGCGGCCAATTCCCCCGTCTCCCAATTATCCATCATTACTCGATTCTTAACTAGCATAGCTTATCACCACTACCCTACTCTATTCTTAACTAGCAGAGCTAATATCACTATTCTACTCTAACTAGTTTCCACTAACAGTGCTAATCATCACACTATAGTTTTAACAAGGCTACAGTCTATATTAATTAGAACTAATAGACTATATTGACTACCTTATGCAAAACCGCCTCATTCCCGGGATGGCTACTACACTTTGCCATAACGGCACATGCTAGTTAATCTTAAATAAATCTAACACTGTAGAGCTCTCCCACAAACACGTCCATCATAATCCACGGTTTTGGTCAACTCTCTTTCTCCCAATCATGGTTTATGGCAAAACCTAAAATTGGTCACGTGATATGGGTGACGTCCTGCAGGTGTTATTTATTTTCATATCAGCTATTGTCAAGAATCGATTCTCCTGGCCTAGTCACTGTCAAAGTTGTCATCACTTGTTTCTACTCCCCCAACAAACTAACGAGTTACTGTATGATCCCAACAACAGTTTTTCCCAACAAGCTGTCAATCTTCTCGATGTTCCGGAAACTAAGAATTGACAGATGTACTGTTACTTCCTTGCTGAGTACTTCCGTTTTCCCTCTGACATGTTATGACTTGTCAAAGCGATGTATGATTCAGCGCACTCACTTCCTCTATACATCTGCCACTGTTAATTTAGCCCGACAGATGATGGTCGACATCCGATTGCCCCCCTGATCCCACGGGTTCCATCTGTATTCAAATGTTGACAAACTGTCAAGGCGATGTCGGGATTCGTCTCCCTCACTTCCGAGTGTGGCCAATCCGTCAACCAGATGTACAAGTACAGCTGTTATTTATGCCCGACCTGGTTTGGGAACACGTGCAGCCACAACTATGAATGTTTTCTCTGTATTAGTTGAAACACTTGTTGCTTAGCAGATAGTCCGGTTTATCAGAAAGCCTTATAATAATCAACTGGTTAAACACACAGTTTTATTTTGTGACAGAGGATCAACTTCATTTCACCTGATTTCATCCAATTTGCTTGGTCTCTTTCTGCAGAATGACCTGCCAAGAGCATTGCACAGAGCATGAACCCTGTAGCTCCAGCGACAATCCCCAGGGATCCTCTGAAAAATGTCACTCAAAAACTGAATGATGGAATCTGAATAAAGAATCTACAACCATCCATCAAAGTGCAAGCCAGACGGCTTGACAAGTGTATTATACTGGCAGCAGCTTAAGTGCCGTATTGAAGGCTTAATGTGCATGATGATTGATCTGGCATTCCTTGTGTTTGAAAATTAAACATTCAATGTTGTTTTGAAGTGTCATATATGTCAACATATGATGTATTAACATGTTTAAAATTTAATCCTCAAACACAAGAAAGCCAGGTCAAACATGGTAGTACTAGTGCCACACATATAGATATCAAAGGAAGCAACTTTGAATCAATCATATAGATATCCAAGGAACCAACTTTGAATCAATCATACAGATATCATGTCAAACACTGGTGTCCTATTTTCAATAAAAACATGATGGCCTGATCTTGTCTTGAGAAGTGATATGCATAAATTTGCATGTGATTGGAAGCTCTTTTGGCCATTTTATCCTGAAAGAAGCTTCCATAAAAGTAGTAGCCATTTGATACGTTTCCTCTAAATAATTTTTTTTTACAAGATTTTGGGAATTATCTTCTGCATTGTCTGAAATGGAACACAATAATGATGAAGGGGACTCAGCAATATTTATAAGCTTGATATGAAGCAATATGGAGGCCTTGATAACACACTGGCTAGCACACTTGCTTACTGGTCCAGTGGTCATGTGTTTGAATCCTACACAAGGAGAGGATATTGGAGAAACTGACCTGGGACCTCAGGTTGAGCAAGCCTGACATCGTTACCAGGAAATATTCTGGGAAGCAAAGGTGGCAGGTGTGACACTGACTGCATCAACCGTTGATTGGTCTATACAAATATGGGGTGCCACCACACATCCAACATACCTCAAGGTGTGGAGAAATAGACTTTTATATTACTTGTGCTTCAGTGTCTGTTTACATAAATAATAATAAATCTTAGAAAACAAAGAAACTGCAAGTGATGGATTAAACGACTAGCAAAATGAACACCTCATTGTACGCAGCCCACACACGCTCTGTTCAGAACACTCTTTCTAACTCATGGTGATTTCCCTCCCAAAAGTTCTAACTAACAGTGATTTCCCTCCAGAATACACTTTCTAACCCACAGTGATGTCCCTTTGGATATTGGGTTGCTTGTTTCTACACCAACCTGACTGATAGATGCAAACCCTTTCAGAGCTCTGGCCAACCCAACACCAGTGTACTAGGCTTAAAGAGTTACACTGACAGTCTTCCAGAGGACACACAACCAACCAACCAACCAACCAACCAACCAAATACAATGGTGCTTTCCAGGGAAATAAGATAATCCACTCTAACAGCACTGATACAGTAACTAGCTACTTCAGCATTCATTACCAGAAAAGAAGCAGTTATCATGTAGTGAATCAGCTCAATTTTCACCAAGGCTGTTTAAGAAGGTTCAAGAGGGACACAAGTGCACAAACAAAGGGAGGCAGGTAAGGTCAAACTTTGTGAGTTTGTTTTATGTTTAACCAGGAACAAGAGGCATCTCTATCTGGCAGCTCAGAAGGCTATCATCAGGGGACACCACTGAACAGCTGCCCTGTGATTTTACTCCACAGAGCTCTTGTTTGCAGACACACAGGTCATAAACATCTTTATCACACTGTGAAACTATTCCTTTCAGCTGTATGAACATGTTAATGGTCTCTTGAAAGTATAATTGTTTCTGAAGTTTGTCTAGTCAAGTCCACATGTTCACTCAGTGTATCTTTTGTGTTCTATTTATCCCTTTTGCCTAGCTGTCTAGGAAACTAGGCATTATAGATCATGCCAGTTTTAAAAAAAGAATCATTTCTCCTGTGCTTTTTGGTGACCAAAACTAAATAGATCCCTAGTGTACTTTAATGGCATGGAAATGTAGTTAGTTTATAGTTATTACGAGGGTAAGTTAATAAGGAAGTCACAAATGGCTGTAGAAAAATAACTACGCATAATAACAACTTGAAACCAGTTTATTTTTATACATACATTGTCCCTTTATTTCGCAACATAATTTCCACCAACATTGATGCACTTATTCCATCGTTTTATTAGTTCTCCCAAACCGGCTGCATAGAACTGCGTGCTTTGTTTTCATTTACCGGCCATCCCACATAACTGTGTGACTTACTTACTGACTCGCCCTCGTAACATTTTCTACCCAGCTATGCACTGTTTTACAGGACAAACATTTGTCAGCATAAACACTGACAACCCACCTTGGCGGGAGACATTTCGCGAATGACGCCAAAGTTGAATGTGAACTGAAAATGTGGTTTAGAAAACAGAGCATGCAGTTCTATGCAGCCGGTTTAGGAGAACTGATAAAACGATGGGATAAGTGCATCAATGTTGGTGGAAATTATGTTGAGAAACAAAGGAACAATGTATGTATAAAAATAAACTGGTTTCAAGTTGTTATCATATTTAGTTATTTTTCTACAGCCATATGTGACTTACTTATTAACTTAACCCTCGTATATACATTAATTTGTCTAACTCTGTGACTAAACTAACACAGTTTACATGGCATTCTGGTATATATTTTAATACTGGCATTCTGTGATTTTGTCTGTGAACTAATGTGATATATATGCAATGCTGATATATTTGCTACTGATTCTATGAACCTGCCAGACTTAATACTAACTACAGACTCTGTGAACTTATGTAATTAATGTGATAGACTCTATACTTGGTACATAATCTGTTTGATTCTGTGACTGTGAACTTGTGAATTGTGACAAATTCAATACTTCCTACTGAGTCTGATTCTGTGATTGTCAGTCAAGCACTGTCTTCACAATGAAGGTTGGCAGCAATAGATATTTTGCTTGTTCATTGTCTCTGTGACTATAAAATTGTGTAATTAATGTGATAAAACTCTAAATGTGGTACCTTGTCTGTCTGATTCTGTGACCTAATGAATTAATATTGTTTTTGGTCGCTCGCTCGCTTTGAACTAAAGTGTAGTTAGTCCATACACACTACTTTTAGCGCACTGGATTGAATTTTGCATGTGGATTAGCATTCCCTATTACCAGTGTCCCTCGCCATCAGGCGAACCCACTCTGACTTTAAAGGTACTTGTAATATACGTCCCCAAGTCAAGGACGAGAAGTCAACATTTTAGCCCAGCTGTCCGGTGTAGGGGTTGAACCGCTAACCTCGACATCAGCACACTGGATGTTTATGAATGAGCATTCTTATCCATTCGGCCATGCTGACCCTCATGAAAAAAAATGATAAATTCTCTTACCTCGAACCTGAACATCGGAGAAATCATGATGGTCTGACTCCACACAGGAAACAGAAGTGTCCCATTTACTGGGCAAGCTCAGACAATCTGGCAAGTTGACAAGCCCCTTGCTGTAGTTTAACTGTATGTCTAATTTCATCGCCTCCAGCTCTGCCAGTTCAGAGAAGCAGAGTACAGATTTCACAGCTCCACAGCTCTCCCTGTGTAGGAAACAAGTTTAGAACATGTAGTAGGAAAAACAAAACATAGAAACCATTAACATTACAATAACATTACAAAAATAAAACAATATATGACTTTGCAATGATAAGCCATCATCAGAAAAAAAAAAAAAAAACAATACACCTTCATCAACAAAAAAAGTCAAAGACCAAGACAAATGGCAGACTAAAATAACTGTAATAAAAAAAATGGCCCTTTCCAAGCCTGGAGGTATATTGAGTATTTGGTCTAAACTGCACGTTTGACTAGACCAATCAACACTCAGTGGCTGATGTGGCGAGCATAAGGTTGGCCACCTTTACCCCCAGGCCATGTCCAGGTAGCCATTTTAGGCCAACTGGACCTTGGAGTCCAGGTCAATCAAACAACCAAATTTCCAGATCAATGGGGATTCGAAACAATGATTATATTACAGCAAAATGATACCAATGTACTGTGTAAAAGAAAAAACCCTAACCTGCACAGTTTACAGCGACTGCACTAGCTAGGCGGCCTTAATTCCCCAGGCTCAAAGACCCCACCCCTGTCCTACACCACAAGGTATTATAGGCAGTAGATGAGTTTTTTGTACTAATGTAAACAAATACAAGAAAAGATACAAAATGAAATGTTTGCCCAGGTGATGAGTGGATCCGGAAGTCGTCTCTGGGGACAGCTGGTTGTTGGGGCAAGTAAGTTCAGGGACTCTTCTTGAGGCACATTGTGTTAATATCTAATTCTTACAGACAAATCGGCACTCAATCATTGATATGGTCATCATCATGTCGGTTGTCTTTCATTTGTGATAGCCATGTTAGGCTGGTGCTTGCTTGCCATCCAGGCAGTCCTGGCTTGGAATTCACACTCACAGATTTTTAAAATGGACCAGGGTTTCCAGTCTAAAATTGGTCTCAGGAAATGTCTTGGAAAGAAGAAAGAAAAGACAGAAAGGGATGAAGGAGGATAAGGATGAGGAGGAAGGGGACTAGTTATAAGTAAGAAGAAGAAGAAGAAGAAGAAGAAGAAGAAGAAGAAGAAGAAGAAGAAGAAGAAGAAGAAGAAGAAGAAAAGGGAAGAAAGGGAGGAAGAAGAAGAGGGAAAAAGAAGCATAGATCAAATAACAAACACACCAGACTGTAATGGTGTGTCCAGTATATTAACGAACATTTAAAGAAGAGAAATGATTGGTCGGTTCCAATGCTGTACACGTAATACAAAAATACATGCCACATTACCATCATCATCGAGTCAACGAACTTTCAACTATTCAGCCATGTTTTCCAGTTATGAAATTGTAACAGGGCGTACATGGCTCAATTTCATGCGATCTGGAGACTCATCATTATCATCATCATAATGTACCATGGCGCACGGTGCAGGCATCGTGTTCCTCCACAATGATCTATCTTTGAGCTTTTGATCACTTGTCGTCTTTCGTTTCACTGTTGTGAACGATCCACCATTTTCTCCTTTACCTACATGCTTGCCCACCTATCCATCCATTCGCTTGTCTTCACACCCTCTAACAGGAGAAGAAATGAATCACTACCAATAACACCCACTAACACTATGAAAGAAATCTACCGCCCACTTCCGACTTCCAACTATGTCCACTCGGCATCCCCAGTTTCCCACGAATGTGTGCCCCCCTTGAAGCCAGCTGGCGTGCCCCGCACACTTCCTGCCTGAGCGTGACAAGCCACAGCTTCTGAGAATTCCCAGGGCTGGCACGATACTTATTCTAACAGTCACAACACAGGTCTGTCAGGTTGCATCCCGTGACTTGTGACATTCAAATATTTATGCTCCACAAGATTAACCCAAACCTCGGCGACCCTGGAAGAGAACCATGTCTCTCAATTAGCCTGCATGTCGCTGATATCTTCACAAACGAATGGTTTTATGCCTCAACATTCGGTAGCAACTTATAGAGGCGATAGTGAACCAAATTCTCACTGTAATCGCCTGCATGCCTAGATCCATACATACGTACCCACCTACACAACTAATTACCTACAGTTCCCGTGTGTACACATACCTACCTACAGCCGACAGACAGACAGACAGAGACAGACAGACAAAAAAAAAAGAAAGAAAGACAAACAGGCAGACGCAGACGGACGGCCCGACCGACCAACCGGCAGATAGGTAGATAGATAGATACATAGATAGCCAACTGTTCTTGATATCAACAAATCACTGATCGGCAGTATTGTATCAACAAATCACTTTCTAGACTAGAGCGCCATGTGGGAAGCCAAAGAAGAATATTCAACCACCACAGAACTGGTCTCGTCAGTCGCTACACGCAAAAGGTAAGACGTGGTCAGATTCTTTCTCCCGACCAGTACAACCTTGGGATGGACCCAGCCTCATACAAAAGGTCCTGAGCAGTTTTAGAATGTTCTGGGAATCGTTTGGAAAGACAAGGCGGCGAAGGATACTGGCTACTCGATTATTATGCTGAGTAGGCCCAGTTCGAACCGAGATGTGGATTTATTTGTAATATAAGGAACCCTGAGTATGTTATGCCCCCCCCCCCCCGACCCTGATGTAGTAGCTTGTGTGAATGTCTAACACTTCACACCACAACGGTATTTTCGGCAATGATATTTTGTTGTTGTTTTTGCATTCGCTTACTGTGAACTCAAGCGTAGTCTATACACATTACTTCTAGTAGTGCTGGACTAATTTTGCGTGTGGATTAGCTTTCCCTATTACCAGTGTCCCTCGCCATCGGAGAACCCACTCCGACTTCAGAGTTACTTGTAATTTACGTACCCAAGTCAAAACTGTCCCATCTAGGGGTTGTGCAATGGAATGATTGTTACCTTTTCGTTCTTCTTCCTCCTTCCCCTCAGCCCTTTATCTCCTATTTGAACATAGTTTCTCATCCAACTGGCACCAAGCCTTTACTCGCTCCCTCCATAATATCCACAACACCCGGGAAGGTTAACCCGGTCAACAAACATGCGCAGAAGTCGGATGTGTCGGCCTAAGGGTGCAAATAAATTGGCACAACCCAATTACATCTGAAAAAACACTCCGGATAAAGGCAGAAGAAGAGGAAGAAGATATCCACTACTATCTCTAATGTTCTTCTCCATGTGTGTAAGGGCCCCTCCACTCTATTTCACTGGTCCGGTGGGTTATAAACATGGGAATGTCAGGCTATTCCATTATCAGGTTTTCTCAGTGTGTGTCCTACCCAGGGCCAGCGTGATTCTTCCCGCTTGATTCACTGGTATTTGTTTAATTCCCTCCATCAGCTCCACGTTGGTAAATCTATCATACCATTTCTCTCCTTCTATCCTTTCTTCATAGTAAAGTATATTTGATTGTCTGTTTTGTATGAGTAACCCCAAGCACATTATCATATCTCAGCGATGCCAGCGTGGATCAAGTATAAATAATGCAATCCACGCGGAGTCATCTCAGACATAGACGGTGGGAATCTCCAGTGCTGAAATTGATTATTTCCTGTAGAGGGCCTAATTTACGTCCAGATGTTTCACATCTAGTCGGCTCGCGTCAGTCTAGGCCGCCTGCACCGACTGCGTAATTTGGCGCCATATTCAGTTAAAAAAAAAAAAAAAACAGACGAGGGTATAATTTGTAAGATTCTGCGGAGAATGTCTTTTTTTTTTTTTTAAGGGCATATCCTTTACAGGACATCGCTGTCAACACCAGCATCTTTCAGCTATATGTTGATCTCTTGGCAAGATTACGCTCAGTAGTTTGCCATTGCTTTCTGAGCGGCCGGCTCACATACCCCGTAAGTTACCGATGCGATTCGAACCACTGCTGATTCTCACCATCATCACGTTACCGACGAGAGCATACGAGATTACGGAGAAAAGTCATAACCTCTAAGCCACGAAGCCGGCGGAGAATGTCTAGTTGGGGCAAATTTACCAGGACTATCTCATGGCACATTGGTTTGGATTGTAAAAGGTCACATTCGATGCGAATGGGTATCTTTATACATGATCCAGTCTATTCTCATAGACAATACTAGAAGGTTCTCCACGCAAACAGCAAACTCTGCAGCATCGGCCAATGATCCAAGCCTCTATCAGCATCATCATCATCACCATCATATGGCAGCTCCTTCGCAGGGCGGCGCAACCATCACGACCTCCTGAAATCATACAGCAGCTTCCTCGCAGGCCGTCGCTCTCATCACAGCCTCTTGAAATAATGTAGCAGCTTCCTCACAGGACGTCGCTCTCAGCACAGCCGGCCGAAACGATTCTAGATCCTTGGCTAGTTCCTTTGCCTCATGCATCTGCATGCGCGAGGTGCCTGTGATGTCCTGCGTCCATCTTAGTGCTGGCCGAGCCCTGTATGGTGTTCCAGGAACTATACCTGTGCCTGTCATCACTGTTCGTTATCACAACCATTAACCATTGCATGTTTCTTGTAGGACGTTGCCATCAACCCCAGGGTGATTTTCAAGGCAATGTTAAGCTCAGCAGTTTGCCATTGCGTTCCAGACAAGAAGTCAGCGTTCAAGTCCAAACATACTATACACATGCTGTTATGTTGGTAGGCGTCCTAATGTTCATAGGACTGCATCAGTGATATGGGCCAAGGTGATGATGATGATGAGGGGCACGTTCGGCCTACTCTTTTCCATGTCTAACTAATCAATGGCGCCTCTCCTCTTTCTTCGTCCCTCTTTCGAGATGAGTGCATCAGAACTAGGTATGGATTTCAAGGTATGTCCGGCTTCGACATGCATGTCAAGTTTGCTCCCCCTAGACTGCTTCCAACCAAGGTCACGGAGTCTTGTCCACCCGTGGCTAGGTTTTCTTGGCTACGGAGTCTTGTCCACCCGTGGCTAGGTTTTCTTGGCTACGGAGTCTTGTCTACCCGTGGCTAGGTTTTCTTGGCTACGGAGTCTTGTCTACCCGTGGCTAGGTTTTCTTGGCTACGGAGTCTTGTCTACCCGTGGCTAGGTTTTCTTGGCTACGGAGTCTTGTCTACCCGTGGCGAGGTTTTCTTGGCTACGGAGTCTTGTCCACCCGTGGCCAGGTTTTCTTGGCTACGGAGTCTTGTCTACCCGTGGCTAGGTTTTCTTGGCTACGGAGTCTTGTCCACCCGTGGCTAGGTTTTCTTGGCTACGGAGTCTTATCCACCCGTGGCTAGGTTTTCTTGGCTACGGAGTCTTGTCCACCCGTGGCTAGGTTTTCTTGGCTACGGAGTCTTGTCCACCCGTGGCTAGGTTTTCTTGGCTACGGAGTCTTGTCCACCCGTGGCCAGGTTTTCTTGGCTGACAATGTTGCCAGGTAGTAGCCTAAAGGTCTGCTCTTTGCGATTTCCAACTGTTGCTGAATTTTTAACGTGCGCAACTTATACACGAAGCCTCCTGATTTTCACCCTTATCCGAGCTGGCTAAGTGTCTGATCTCACGACCCTAGAAATCAGGGGGACGTGCAGTATCATTATACACACACGATGCTTGGAAATAACTTTTAACCCTGTTCTGGGAACGAGGCGGTCTGTCACGGCCCTCCACACTTCTGAATACAGCATTAACCATAATAGTCAAATGCATTCATTCAGTAGCGTGTCCTTTGCAGAACCTCGTTTCCATAACAACCTTCTGGAAAATTTCTCGGTCGAATGAGTGGCTAGAATGCTGGGTTATTCCTCGTGAGACCTGGGTTCGAATCCTCGGATAAGGTGTGGAGTTTTTTTTCTGTCGGCGGCAAAAAAGAAAACTCTAGCCTGCACAGTTCGAGGCGACTGCACTAGCCAGGCGGCCTTAATTCCTCAGACTCCAGACCCCCCCCCCCCCCCCCCCCCCGCCAAACACCGCAAGGTACTTTATAAGCAGTAAATGAAAGTGACAGAATAGTCCAATAGTTTAGTTCCCACAATACTGCCCCAACACTAATAGTATGATGGTTCTCCTAGCAATACAGATTCAACGAAATGGCATGTGAAAAAGATTTTCAGTTGTGGTCATTGTCAAAAAAGTGATTAAATGCTTCATATAGAACTATATAAAGATTTTGAAATAACGATGATAAAAAACACATATAGTTTTGACACTTTTTTGTAAAACTTTCCAATTTTTGTTAATTTGAAAAGTTTTCGTCCAAGTGTCTGTCCCGTAACTAAACGTCAACTGGGTGTCCTACTTCCGCGCACGTCCTTAGATGTCAAAGTAAATGCTGCCAGAAATCCTCTCAAAGTCCCCCAAACTACCATATGGTTTGACTTGGGTTGTTCATGGTCCTGGCCAGGCGTGATCTTTCTGCTCCTAATTGGATTATAATGGGAGCAATGTGGCTTCCACTACGGTGTCTGTAGCTGTCTGCTTCGTGGCAGCGCTAATACAGGCTACTTACCTCTCACTGCCTGGGCGAAATGGCGTTAATGTGCGCGTAGGTTTACAACAAACACAACACTTCTGTACAGGGTCATAATATTGGTATAAACTCTACCATGCAGCAAGAACAACAGGGGGATTCTGATCGTCAAATGTGGCCTCCCTTCTACGAATTATCTGGCGTCTTTATATTCGTTATTCTCTCGTAGAGGATTGATAATCTGGTCATGAATCCCAAGTGTATTACTCCTATAGTGCATCAGTAATCAGTGCGAGAGCCTTCAAGCATGTGTTCAACGTTGCCCTAAATTGTAAAAACAGAATCTAATGAGCTGATTGCTTAATGCCTTGAATCAAAGCTACAGCACTTGGTAACGAACCAAATGTAATTAGTCTCTAAGAAATTGTCGACCTGTAGGACTTCTTGCTCCCGTAACGCATCTAATGGGCTCCGCGCTGAGGTCCCACATACGACTACAATTAGGGTTAGCATATTTCTGAAGTCTGAGACGGGACACCAATCTTACTGTGCAGCAGACTGTCATATATGGATATCATTATTATCTGTTAATTCTCAATGTCTCTTCAACTGGCACTTTGACAGTTAGCACACCAAATATCTAATTATCGTGCGTATAGACACAGCCATAATTAGTGCGGCAACAATCCAAATCGGCACACTTAAACATCTACTACATTAGACAGATGCCAATGGGTATGCTCGGATTGCAATGGTGTGGACTCCTGTTATTTACTTGCTCTCATAGAGTGACGACGTGGTGTGCGTTTCAGACTCAAAAGTGACCAGTGCCCTTTTACTGCGCTATTTCTTATATCTTAGATAAGCAGAGGCCATTTGAGATTCGAAACCGATATTAACTGTACGCAAGAGATCCCAAATTTTCCTATCAGTCTAATCTTGTCTCTCTTATTCGATGTACTGCATTCTTGTACACCAATAAGCCATCGTACACATAGTCGACTCTTGACACTCCTTTATAACCGCAGAAATCGCTTGGTTTTTCCACCACGAACACTGCTGTTGTTGTCGCCTTGACCTTCAACATGGACATGATTCTTGATATTTTGAGTTTACAGCTCATTTTGCATCAGCCGATCATTTGATTTAGACTCCCCTTTAGTTTCAGGATGGTAGTGTCATTCATGAAGGCCTTCAGCGGCGGAATCATGTGCTCCCCACAGAGTTTTGGCCTTTGCGCGTAACCAGTCGCCGCATCCAGATCGCCATGAAAATTCAGGGACATCGCACATACCATTGCTATTCCCACCTAGAGATCGATCCATCTGGTCATGAACGCCGGGGTCGAGATGTGCAGCGAGAAGTCCGAAAAGTATTGCTTTAGCACTATCGTGATTTCCTCGGGTATGTATACATCCCGAGGTCCCAACAAATCATCTGGCCACCCACTGACTCGTACACGTTGGATAGATCTAGCCACGTCACATGGTGGTTTGACTTCTCTGCCTCCACGCTCTGAATATCTTCCCAGATCATGGTGGCATGAACGACGCATCCGGGAATCACCAAAATCCCCCCCCCCCCCCCCCCCACACACACACACACTTTTGGGTCGACGTACTTGTAATCCATTTAAGTATGTCGCGGCTCTAACAGCCTGAACTGAGAAGAATATCTTAAAATCAACATTGAGAATAGAAATAAGCCAGAACTGGGTATAACTGGACTATATAATTTTGCTTTTTGGTGATATAGATTCCGTTGGCTCTTTTCCATCTCACGCCTACGCACTTAGGCCTGCTTCCTAATTTCGGCACCCGGTGGGTGGAGTCTTTTCACAACCTTCCGATATCCTACATACACATGATACGAGACACCGCTGGTGCGAGGTGCTGTCTTGTAGCGGGCTTTATTTACTACTGTCGTTATCTCACGCCACAACGGAGGTTTGGTGCTGAAAGCAAAATCTGGTTCTTCGGACATGACAAACCTCCCACTCCATCAAATAGGACATCTCTCTGGTAATCTGAAAACGCTTGCAACAGATGCTCCTCTAACTTCTCTGTCTCGATGATGAAAATGTCAGATCGTGGCCGTTGGTACGAATCTCTTGCAACTTGGAATGGATCCTTACTGTAAGCCGACCGTGTATGTGGAAGTTTTGTAGTTGTGTACGCAATCCCTACACTCCGACAACTGCTGAGAGGCTGAGAGGCTGAGAGGCTGAGAGAGAGAGAGAGAGAGAGAGAGAGAGAGAGAGAGAGAGAGAGAGAGAGAGAGAGAGAGGTGCCCAGGGGCCAAAGACTTCGATTCCCCTTATACTACATAATTACTCTCATGTAGCGGTGGCGTGGCTGAAAAGTTACCAAAATAACCACTTGTTTCAATGATACCAAGCGCATCCCGATCTCTTGAATAGTGGGATATTTAGACACCTGGGATAAGGGTTAAAACATAAGAAATCCGACGGTAATACTAACCGTTCCTGTATTCTCTGTCACTGGTCTATAACTATTGCTACCACACATCTAGTAGTCCCGCAATGTCGCAGACTGCTGATTTATTAAATCCAGATATGAAATTATGATAGTCTCTTCGGAGGGAAAAAAAAGAACCAAGCTCCTGCCAGTTTAATCTGGTAATAAACGAGGTCTTTATGGAATTTTAATTTACTATTCGTTCAATTTTATTTATATTTATTTAATGCCTTCATACTGGGTTGCTGCTTCTCTAAGTTTCCTTTATGTTGAAGTTGTGGCGTTGTTGCTTTTACCTTTCTTGAGCTACAATCTTGAGCTCAATTGTTTGTTTCGTTACATTTGTGCCGAATAAATTAACCATTTCAATCAGATTTTAAGTTTACGTTCTTTCCTTATATTTATCAACAAACACATCAATTTACACTGTGACAGTTTGGTTAATGAGTTTTCCACTGCCAACTGGCATAATATATTAACGAAGTCTTGTGTTTCAAAGCCAACTGCCCGCTGAATTGACTGCAGAGTATAAACTAATTTCCTCTCACTGCGTGAAGATAAACTACAGCTGCTTGTCCGCACATGTTGCCAGCACCTTGCTAAGGCAACATTCATGCAGGCAACAACAGCCGCCCCACTCAGTGTCTGGGAAATGCACATGCACCATCTCTACCACATTTCAACAAATGTAAACAAATTCTCTCTAGCAGACATTCAAGGGTAGTCATAATGCGGGCCTGAGTGTATCACCGCTGCCAACTGCCGCAGGTAACTGACATGAGCTGTTTCCTGGTAAGTGTCCCGGGGTTAAACACTTCACCCCAGGGTGATAATCCTTACCGCCGGAAACCCGACGTGAGAACCAGACCAGACGTCCGCACGTGATTGTCTGTTGTACAGAAGTGGATGCGACAGTGTGAATTATGTTGCCCGTAACTTCCGCGGCCAGCCACGGGGAGTGAGCTGTTTAGAGAACCAGAAGCTCCGGTGGTGCTTGAGCTACACCAGTTGACTCGCCAATGAATGATGCTGCATGTTCATTCATGACAGGTCCCTACAAGTCAACTGTTCACGAAGCAGACGTCCGTGTGTGCTTGTGTGTTGTACAGAAGTCGGTGCCACAGCGTGATTTATACTGCCGTGAATTACACAACAAGCCACGAAAAGTAATCTGTTGTTAGAGAAACAGATATTCTTGTTGCGACTTTGGTAAACAAAAATTGCCTCGATGACTGACTTTTGAGTGTATTCTGTGACATGTCACAATTTTTAAAGAACCAGTGATTGTTTTAATTTTGTTAATTTTTAAAGTTGACGCGCGGATGAATGATTCTGTCACAAATCGCGCGCGGTTGACTAGACAATATATTACCAATGCCGTAAGAGATGAAATGTTCTTGTCACACGTTTTCTTGATGATAATATCAAGGTTCTTGATGATATTTGCTTGATATTATCGTGTGATGGTCGTTGTCTAGGTAACGATACTCAGGGGGTGTCAATGGAGATATTTAACTGTCTTGCAATATAACTCACCCCTGCAGTGCATGTTCACCAGTCATTAAACAAGATTCCGTTGGCGCACATAATCCTTTATTACAGAAATAAGACGGACAAACGGAACATGTTTATACATCCAGAAACAATATAATCCATAGAATATAAATATCCTCCTCACAATTTAACCAGCACACATCAATGCCTTCTCACAGCCTGCTTCTTATCAACTCCACAAGACAGGTAATCCAGCTACTATCCACGGCTGGATCTCCCACAATACAACCCACACATTGGGTTGGAGCCACTGCTCAACTATGCAACCCACTCTGGGTTTAGGCCTACACTCGCTACAGAACCCACTCTGGGTTCAGGCCTGTCTTCACAACTAGCAGAACACCACAACACGGAGATCTCTCTTAAACGACCTGACCCGCAGTCGGTCTCTTCTCTCACTGACTTTTTAGTCTCCTGACTTCACACAACACACAACTGTCTTTCGCCCCATCCCTTGGGGTCCACACTCACCCTTCCCATTATTTCTAAGGACTGGCTGTTTACTCATAGCCAGGTCTGTCACTTTACTGTCTCCCACTTTCATCTCCATTCTTTCTCATGCCCGGTCACTCAACTCAATGTCAATGACCCAGGCTTATGTCATCACCCCCCTCTTAAAAGAAAACTTCGTTTTCAAATATTGGGAGACTAAAACTTACTAAACATGTGACCCAGACATATAGCCTGGGTAGCCCTAAGTATGGCTGCACCTTACTCCAGCTACCACCCTACATAATACATCAAATGCTCATATTACACTCCCATATTCATCACACATAAATACAAACAACTTTCTATCTTGTGTATCAATGCATGAACTCATACATCACATAATAATAATACATCATAGGAAAGCATTATACTTATGTACCCACAGGTCTCTTACTACTTCACGACCCCACAATACTATTTGTGTACCGACCCTATATCAGGTGGTTCTGTTCTTGCATCAACCCACCTCTGATTCCTGTCGATGCTGTGTCTACCTTTCATGTACCCATGACTCATGGTACCTCTACAATTACCACATCCGTTTGCTATCCCTAGCCCTGGGTCAGTAATGTCGCGAACACTCTTTTGACCTGACTCAACTTTCCTATATGCATATTGCACCGTTACACTTGCGTCTCTGTTTAGTCTGAACTTTTTATTCAATCTTGGCCCATATATCTGGCACCTTGCTTTCTGCTGCATACGCCTTATGCCTATGTGCCCTGCCCATGCACTATCCTGAGTTGTTCTAGTATATCGGTCTCTGTGTGCTAAAGGTACTGCTACTTGCCCACGTGCAGTACTACTATCTGAAAACCTGCGAGTGAGAACATTGTTCTTCCTCTCGAAGCACCATCTACCCTTCCCTGACTGACTATTTTCTACTCTACTACACCCTTGGAAACATTTGTTCAGAGTAGTATCTTGTCTCTGGGAGTCACTAGCACTATATTTGGGATCCCTTCTCATCTGCTCAGCTGTACTATCCTTGTCCTGAGTTCCTGTGTCTACTTCAAGTGCCTCTTCTACCTCAGCTATACTCTCTAATTTAGGTTCTCTTGTGGTAACTACCTCATTACTGCTTACACTATATTTTTGGTCCCAATAAACTACTTCCTCTTCTGTACAATCTTTAACTCCTATAACATTTCCTATGATCAAATCAGCCACTGGTGAGTCCAAAACACACGCTGTCACTCTTCCAGTGATATATGGTGTTTTTACTGTTATTATGGCTACTGGGTAGAACTCTACTGTGCCGTTGAATGTTATGCATCTAATCTTTTTCCCTGTATAATCCGAGGGATCTATTAAACTTCTCCTCACTCCGATAGACGTACATCCGGAATCCCTAATTGTTAACGCTGGTCTATCATTGACGAATCCCTGATGCAGCTTCAGACTTCCTCCTTCATGCACTGCTGATCCTGCTTTTACTGTATGACCACATATTAGGACTGGCTGACTGTCTTTTTCAAAAAGAGGTTTGCACCCACTACAATCTTCATTGTTCAGCGTCTCAATTACTTGCGCTGCATTTGAGTGCTCTGTTTCTCTCATCCTACATTGATGGCTGATATGCCCCCTCTTTCCACATTTGAAACAAGTAATCTCCCTTTTAGTGTTGTTCGTTGGTCCATCTGATGGTTGTGCATCACACTCTGCTGCCTTGTGTCTCCAGCTACCACAATTCCAACATCCGGCATAATTTGGACGTCTCTGGAAGTTCCCTCTTCTATATGGGTACCCTCCTACTCTACCAACATTGTTTCCTCGGAAACCATTATCTTGAAGTTCTTGCTGCTCACCTTTCTGTGCTGAATCCACACTTTTCGCCCTTGGTCTGATGACTGGATTCTGGTCCTGTTTAGTGTACGCTGCACAGACTATTTCCTCACTCATTAGTTTTCCAATAGATACGTTAGGATGTGCAGTCATGTAGTTTTGCCCTAACTGAGACATTGTGTCTATGTCCTTTGGCTTACGCTCCTCAAAGAACGCCACTAAATTAGAATTGCATGCAGATACTACCTTGTCTCTTAACATTAAATCTACTAATTTATTAAAATCTTTCCCTACTTCTGCGAGCTCCATCCATTTGTTAAATGTATTCTTTACAGTGTTAACAAAATCTGTGAAATCTTGATTTGTCTCTGGCCCTAACTGTCTAAACTTTGTTCTATATCCATGTTCAGTTAGTTGGAACTTTGTCAGCAAACGTTGACGTAAGATAGTGTAGTTGTTCCTTTCTTCTACAGGTAAATTGAACATGGTGTCTAGTGCCTTACCCGTAAGAAGCTCCCCTAGTCTAATAGCATACTGTTCTTCGGGGATGCCTAACACTTTCGCTGATGCCTGATATCTGTCAAGATAAGCTTCAAGGTTGTCTCGGTCCGTAAAGTATGGCAGTTTTAGTCTCTGTGACGACTGCGACGGTTTTCTACTTTCCTCACTTTGACCCTTCGATGCAAATTCTAACTTTTTAATAGCAATTTCCGCTTCCATCTTAATCTTCTCTTTCTCAATTTCCATTATCATGTGTGTCTCTCTCTCTTCCTGTAGACGCTTGGCTTCCATTTCAGCCTGTCTTTGTTCTCTCTCAGCTAACTTTTCTTCCTGCAGGCGTTTTGCCTCGAGTTCTGCCTGTCTCTGTTCTCTTTCGGCTTGTCTCTGGTCTCTTTCAATCTGTTGTTGTTCTTTTGCTTCGGCATACTCTTGTAACTCTTACCCTTCAGGCCTATTCGTTCACCTGCTTCAATATATTCCATTAAAGTAGGCATCTTGTACTTGTGGACACGTTGCTGTCTGTCAGCCAACTATAAACGTGAAGACTCTGCTGTTAGTCTTTGTGTCACTTCCCTACGTACACCACAACTCCCTGTGTACGTAAATTCGTAGTGCTAAAATATCACTCTGTACTCACCCAGTCACTCTATAAGCACTAGGTAGTGAGGGGGGAAGTATCACCTATACTCCCTTATATCTATATATCTATGACCAATAGTTGTATAAGATTTCTGGAAATATTGTTACACATACATATACATACATATACGAAACGAATGAATGATAACACTAAATGTTGTCTATAAAAACGTTAGACTCACAAGCCAAGTACACGGAGACGGTGATCACACAGAAATAAACCACAGTTACAACCACAAGCTTGTGTAAGGACACCCACAGTGCGCGTAAAATATAAACTGACTCAGACCACTAGATAGTAGATACGACGAAAGATCACAATAATAATATATATCCGAACACAGCAACTATCATATGCAAATATTATGAAAAGAAAGAGAAACAAAAACAATTTATAGCATCAACATATACACAAATCTGACGTCAGACAACTCGGCTCTAGATATTGGTTAAGACTATTCCAATGCCACTGCACGACCCGTTAACTCATTAACGTTTTTCTTACAAAAATATCGTAAGCACCAGAAAGAAAAATAAATTTTTGTGCTGTATCCCGTATCTCGAGAAACACCCCAAAAATCCCCTACACCTGACAAACACCGGACCACAAACAAGTAATAGCTTAACAACCGAAAACAATATTTATAAGACAATGAGCAGCAAACAGAACGTACAATTCGTTGGCCGACAAATATGTGCCTATTAATGATAATCCGTCGCCACAAGTTAGGTTTTTAAAAGAATTTTTCACAATATGTTGGGAATGTATATTGGTAAATGTTCCGAAATGTCTACGATATTCCACATTTGTTGCGTGGTGACTTAAATTTATGTGGTGATAACAAGTTCACACCGTCGAAAAAAATTGAAGATGATGATTGCTTATCCACAATGTTCTGTCTCGACCCAGTCCGTCACGTTATTGTACTTTCCTTGGACGTGGTCTAATAATCCAAAAGTCTTTTCTACCTTCGTTGCGAAGATGGCGCTTTGCTGTATCATAAATGTTATAGATTTCCCTAACAGAAAAGACTAAAATAATGGCAGTAAATGATCAACGCTTTCACTATGTACCGTCAGTTCTTTTTGGCAACTGTATGCAACTATGTTCGCGGAGCCGACACGTCATCATTCGTTGTCAAAATGTTTGCTGATTATAAAGTAATGAACACAAAGGGCTTTTAACAAAGACGAACAATCAAGTCTGGTTTCAAACAAAACGCCTTGTTTTGTTCATTCACAATGAGTCAGCTTGACCACCATAGGTCGTGGAAATTCCCGAGTATCTTTCCTCCTTCCACCCTCAACTCACAATGTCACCTCAATTTCTCTTTATCACTCTCAGTGAAAAATTCCTCCGTAAAATAGTTTTCACACAACTTGACAGTCCCACCTGGCTGCTATTTTAACTCCGTGGAAAGTCACACTTAATCTGTCTGTAAAATGCCCGGAACTTTTCCGCCATACACAAACACTTTCCACTTTTGCCCCCGCACCTGTGGTAGGGTTAACGTTAATACCCCTTTCCAGCTGTCCTCGTAAACAGCGCTGACCCTCTCTCAACCCGGCCTATTAACTGCGTCGACAAATCTTGACCAGTCAACTTGCGACACCACAGTGCGCTTGCCTTCGGACACACACACAAAATTCTCCCCACACACAGGATGTTGCGACGAAATTGCTCGCTGTCTTCAATCTTTGGTTCAATCCTGTCAAACACACACACTCTAGGACTGACCGCACTTGTTGCAAACACCGTTATGTCCCTGCGACATTTCCTCTGTGCTGTCCGTGACCAAACACCCCTGCTACTGCAACCGACTTTCCCGGTCGATTTGTGCTGCGTTAATTCTTCTGGCGTCCCGCCTCTGTTTCCGTGTGCTGACCCTCGTTAATTTACCTGTAGTGTGACCTGTCTGCTAGCTTGATCATTAACTCTCGTCTGTCTGTGTGAATTATCTGGCGCACACACTGAAGAGTTCACATTAATTTCTTGGAGCAGTACTGTCTAAATTGACGGAACTAAGTCACCGATAATAACTCCTCTCTTTCAGCGAAGAGCCCACAGATATCTCAATATTCCACGGTGTTCCTTGACCGAATGCAGCTGTCAGAAACTCTTTACTAAGCGACGAGCTCCCAGTTATCCTCAATCTTGCACGGACGTAGCCTCCCAGATTGTCACAAGTTTTCTTGATGATAATATCAAGGTTCTTGATGATATTTGCTTGATATTATCGTGTGATGGTCGTTGTCTAGGTAACGATACTCAGGGGGTGTCAATGGAGATATTTAACTGTCTTGCAATATAACTCACCCCTGCAGTGCATGTTCACCAGTCATTAAACAAGATTCCGTTGGCGCACATAATCCTTTATTACAGAAATAAGACGGACAAACGGAACATGTTTATACATCCAGAAACAATATAATCCATAGAATATAAATATCCTCCTCACAATTTAACCAGCACACATCAATGCCTTCTCACAGCCTGCTTCTTATCAACTCCACAAGACAGGTAATCCAGCTACTATCCACGGCTGGATCTCCCACAATACAACCCACACATTGGGTTGGAGCCACTGCTCAACTATGCAACCCACTCTGGGTTTAGGCCTACACTCGCTACAGAACCCACTCTGGGTTCAGGCCTGTCTTCACAACTAGCAGAACACCACAACACGGAGATCTCTCTTAAACGACCTGACCCGCAGTCGGTCTCTTCTCTCACTGACTTTTTAGTCTCCTGACTTCACACAACACACAACTAACTGTCTTTCGCCCCATCCCTTGGGGTCCACACTCACCCTTCCCATTATTTCTAAGGACTGGCTGTTTACTCATAGCCAGGTCAGTCACTTTACTGTCTCCCACTTTCATCTCCATTCTTTCTCATGCCCGGTCACTCAACTCAATGTCAATGACCCAGGCTTATGTCAGTTCTAAAACAGCTATTAGGTCACTAAAGGGCTCTGAATTAGAAATTATGACATTAGAAATTTCAAAGGTAGCTCGCTTCTCGTTGAATGTATACAGAGACAACAAACGCGGTGGTTCCGAGAATGAATTCCAACCTGCTACCATAACTGACGAGGGTCAGGCTTTAGGGTGTAAGACCTAGACCGTGTGGCGTTGGTGATCATGTCTATCCATGACATGATATACGAGGCATCTGCAAAGAAGGTAGTTTGCCATTGATTTCCTTCTTGGCAGTGACCATACAGGTCGGTAGCGTAGCCATTGCCTCTGTAAACAGATCCTCTGCTTACTGTCGTAACAATTGAGACCAAAACAAGTAACTATATGTCCGCTCCATCCACCACCCACTCATGGCTGGGAGGGGGAAAATAAACGGGTATTCCACCTTGCGAGGGACTAAATTGGTACCCCCTCGATGAGATACCTACCAAAGGTATACAACACAAACTCAATGCACTTCAAACGACTATATGGCTGACAAAATTTATAAATACTCCCCAACTACATCCAGTCTGCCGGTCTCTCTGGCCAAGGAGGTTAACGACATTGTTCGTAATCCCGTATATTCACGTGAGGAAATCAGCAGCTGCGAGAATCGGCAGCGGTTCGCGCCGCGCTGATAACTTACGGGGGTATGTGAGCCGGTCGTTCAGAAAGCAATGGCAAACTTTTTTGTTTTTTAAATGTTGCATATCCCTTACAGGATGTTGAAGACAACACCATAATTTTAAAAAAATCGTAAAAAAAAAATTACGTAAAATCTTGCCTAGTACATCAATAACAGCTGAAAAATTCTGGTGTTGACTGCAACGCCATGTAAGGGATATGCAACATAAAAAAACTTCCAGTGTGGAGAAACAAATCATCACCCCACGGAAATACGATAATAGAAACACTTCTACAAAGTAAGCTATAGTAGGCTTCGTTCCTGGTTGGTTAGAATTTGCAGCCAGCCCCTAGATCTTTCCATCTAGTTGTCCCTGACGACATACATGGAGGATTACAGCGCTACTATTGTTTGTTTTCCTGAAGGATTATCATAACTTCTTCTTCTTCTTCAGCGTTCGGAGCCATTGAGGTTCTTTGCTGCAGATACAATCCGTCTCCATTCGTCTCTCTGGTGGACCTTCTCTTGCCAGTCGTTGATTCCAAGTGCTTGTAGGTCTGTATATATATTATCTCTCCACCGTCTTCTTGGTCTACCTCGGGGTCTACGGTCATTTATTTCCTGAGTGTAAGCGAGTTTTGTTTCCCTATTATCTTCCATTCTTTCAATATGCCCCAGACATTGTAGTCTATTAGCCTTCATGATACCAGTGATTAGCGAGGACGTAAACAGATAATAAATGTCTTTGTTGCTTCTTCTTTTCCACTCTCCACTTTGTGTATCACTAATGGGTCCAAAAATGCGTTTTAAAATTTTGTTTTCGAAGGTTTGTAACAAGGCTTCGTCTTCTTTCGTTGTACTCCAGGTTTCAGAGCCATACAGCACAACTGGTCTGATCAGTGTTTTGTATATTGTGATTTTGGTGTTACGAGATAGCGCATTTGATTTTAGTAGATGTTGTAGTGCAAAGTATATTTTATTTCCAGAATTGATTCTAGTTTGTATTTCTTCCCTTATGATGTTGGAGCAGTGGAAGATTGTACCCAGGTATTTGTATGTTTCGGTTCTTTTAATGGTCATATTATCTATTTGTATGTATTTGTAATGTTCAACCTCAATTGAATGTTATCTGTGACAAGATGGGAAATACCTTAACAGAATCTAGACAAATTCTAGAAAGATGGCAGGAGTACTGCAGTGGAATGTATGATATGAGTGACAGTGAGGATATGAATGAGATACATGAGCCAATGACAGCAGAGACAGAACCTGAACCCTCATTAGATGAAATTGCTTGGGCTATAAGGAACCTGAAGAATGGTAAATCACCTGGATGTGATGAGATACCAGCTGAACTAATTAAAGCAGGAGGAGAAGAAAGCATACACATATATCATGCATTATGTACAAAGATTTGGAAATATGGTATATGGCCAAAAGATTGGAAGAGAACTATCTTCATTCCAATACCAAAAAAGGGCAACCTGAAATTATGCACCAACTATAGAACTGTTGCCCTGATAAGTCATGCAAGTAAAATTCTACTAAAAGTCATAATGCGACGACTTAGTAAGAAAATGGAAGAAGAGATTAACGTAGTTCAAGCTGGATTTAGACAAGGAAGAGGAACAAGAGATCACATATTCAACATGCGTTTAATAATAGAGAAGTGCAGAGAATTTAATGTAAACCTATTCTCATGTTTTGTGGATTATTCAAAGGCATTTGACTGTGTACAGCATCAGAAACTTTGGGAAATCATGAGGAATATGGGCTTTCCTTCACGTGTAGTACATCTCATAAAAATGCTATATCTGGACCAACAAGCAGCAGTTAGAATAGATGGCGAGACATCAGATTGGTTTGACATCAAGCAAGGAGTCCGTCAGGGCTGCGTGCTGTCACCCTATTTGTTTAACCTGTATGCCGAAAATATAATGAGAAATGTAAGAGATGATATAAACAGGGAGCCATATGATGCCCTAAATATCGGCGGTCATGACATACCAGAGATTCGATATGCTTATGATACAGTATTACTATCCACAACACAGAATGGCATAGAAAACCTAATAGCCTCAACACAATTGAATAGTGAAAATCACAACTTATATCTTAACATAGCAAAAACTAAGATAATGCATACAGATAAAACTACTATGGAGAAAGAAATATACATTAATGGGGGAAAATTGGAGGTGGTGGAAAATTTTGAATATCTTGGGTCATTGATTACGAATAATGGTGACACAATGAAAGAAATAAAACGGCGACTATCCATTGCTCTTCAAAGACTAAAACAGATGAATAAATTATGGTGTGGGACAGACAGAACTACAAAAATTAGATTTTTACGAGCATGCATCTTTCCCATTGCAACATACGCCTGTGAGACATGGACACTTACTAAACAAGCTGAACAGCGCATACATGCCTTTGAATATAAATGTTATAGACGAGTTCTAAGAATATCTTGGGTAAAGAAAAGAACAAATGCATCCATACTTCAAGAGTTGAATATTGAGGAGGGTATTTATATTGAAGACGATAAAACAAAGAAAATTGAAGTATTTTGGTCACTTGAAACGTCACGACAGTTTGGAGAGAACAATAATGGAAGGGTATATGCCTGGGAAGAGAGGAAGAGGAAGGCCAAAGAGAAGATGGGTGCAGGATGTGGCGGATGATCTCCAGATGGGTGTATCAGACGCGGGACATCTTGCTTGTGATCGAGAAGTTTTCCGGAGGGTTGTTATGGGAGCGAGGTTCTGTAAAGGACATGCTACTGAATGAATGAATGAATGTGGCCAGAGTTTTTAGCCATTCCTTCTCTTGAAATTACCGTATATTTTGTCTTATCTTGGTTGATAATCAGCCCCATCTGTTGGGCTTTTTCCTTTAAGTGAGTCAATATTATCATAACAAATGACCTAAAACACACGGACAAGAGAACTGGAAAAAAGTGATGGAAAATGGGAAAGACATGGAGCGAGCGGCAGGGGATAGCAAACGGTATTCAATAGTGGATAAAGGGTAGCAGCAGCAGCAGCAGTAGTAGTAGCAACAACTGTAGTAGTAGTTGCAGGAGTGGTGGTTGTGATGGTGGTGGTGGTGGTGGTAATAGTAGTAGCAGTGACGGTGGTGGTAGTAGTAATAGTTATAGTATTATTATTAGTAGTAACTAGTAGTAGCAGTACTTTTACTAGTAGTAGCAACAACTGTAGTATAGTTGTAGTAGTTGCAGTAGTGGTGGCTGTGATGATGGTGGTAGTAATAGTAGTAGCAGTAATAGTAGTAGTCGTAGTAGCAGTTGTCAGAGTAGTGGTGGTGATGGTGGTAGTAGTAATCGTAGAAGTATTAGTGGTAGTAGTGGTGGTGGTGGTGGTGGTAGTAGTAGTAGTAGTAGTAGTAGTAGTAGTAGAAGTAGTAGTAGTAGTAGTAGCAGCAGTAGTAGTAGTAGTAGTAGTAGTAGTAGTAGTAGTAGTAGTAGTAGTAGTAGTAGTAGTAGTAGTAGTAGTAGTAGTAGTAGTAGTGGCAGAAGAAAACGAAAATGAAGACAAAAATAAAGAAGAAGAAGAAGAAGAAGAAGAAGAAGAAGAAGAAGAAGAAGAAGAAGAAGAAGAAGAAGAAGAAGAAGAAGAAGAAGGAGGAGGAACAGGAGGAGGAGAAGGGGAAGGAGGAGATGGAGGAGGAGAAGAAGAAGAAGAAGAAGAAGAAGAAGAAGAAGAAGAAGAAGAAGAAGAAGAAGAAGAAGAAGAAGAAGAAGAAGAAGAAGAAGACGGAGGAGGAGAAGAAGAAGAAGAAGAAGAAGAAGAAGAAGAAGAAGAAGAAGAAGAAGAAGAAGAAGAAGAAGAAGAAGAAGAAGAAGAAGACGGAGGAGGAGAAGAAGAAGAAGAAGAAGAAGAAGAAGAAGAAGAAGAAGAAGAAGAAGAAGAAGAAGAAGAAGAAGAAGAAGAAGAAGAAGAAGAAGAAGACGGAGGAGGAGAAGAAGAAGAAGAAGAAGAAGAAGAAGAAGAAGAAGAAGAAGAAGAAGAAGAAGAAGAAGAAGAAGAAGAAGAAGAAGACGGAGGAGAAGAAGAAGAAGAAGAAGCAGAAGAAGAAGAAGAAGAAGAAGAGGAAGAAGAAGGAGGAGGAGGAGGAGAAGGAGAAGAAGAAGTAGGAGAAGAAGAAGGAGGAGGAGAAGAAGAAGAAGAAGAAGAGGAAGAAGGAGAAGAAGAAGGAGGAGGAGGAGGGGGAGGAGGAGAAGGAGGAGAAGAAGAAGAAGAGGAAGAAGAAGAAGAAGAAGAAGAAGAAGAAGAAGAAGAAGAAGAAGAAGAAGAAGAAGAAGAAGAAGAAGAAGAAGAAGAAGAAGAAGAAGAGGAAGAAGGAAGAAGAAGAAGAAGAAGAAGAAGAAGAAGAAGAAGAAGAAGAAGAAGAAGAAGAAGAAGAAGAAGAAGAAGAAGAAGGAGGAGGAGGGGGAGGAGGAGAAGGAGGAGAAGAAGAAGAAGAGGAAGAAGAAGAAGAAGAAGAAGAAGAATTCAACGGGAACCACAGACACGATGAATCAACTTACTGACAGATGGGCACAGGCTGGGTAGTCCCGTTGTAGCAGTCTGGAAAGGTCATGTGACACAGAAGTCGTCGAGCCGGGCCTTCGCAAATATTTGCATTTCCTCTGTAGCTAGAAAACAGACCCAGATCCGCTAAGTGTCTGAGGTGGGCCTGCAACTCGGCGTCCGCTTCCTGCGATGATGCCCCGCTGTGTACAACCATTCGCCCCTGAAGGTAATCTCTACATGTGGTGCCATTGTAGGGAGCACAGACCTGGATTTCCCTAAAAACAACAAAAAGAAACTGATCTGAGAGCTGCTGTGTATTTAATAAACAACATGCCTACCTGTATTCATGTTCAAGTAGGAAGAAGAGTTTTTCTCATGGCGTCCATCTGGTGCTTCAGACTTCAAAGCAGGAAGTCAGGGTTTGTAGAATTTGTAACATCAGCAGTAAAGGCGATTAAAGGCGAGAGGTTCGACTTCGTTACACTGGGTTGTTACGCCTTTTGGCGTGGTCTCTCTCCGCGGTATGACAAGCCGTCTGCCGCGAGAACCGCATCAAGCACGAGTTACGTACCTCCAGCGACGACCCCCTTGGGTTATTTTGCATTAGGAGAGCGAATTCTTTTGGACACGTTATGAGAAGAAATAAACTGGAGAATTTGGTGATAACTGGCAAGATGGAGGGAAAAACAAAGGGAAGGCAGTGAAGTAAATATCTAGATGGTTGACTACATGGCATGGTCGGGACAAGAACACGACTCTGGTGATCGTGTAAGATGGTGAAACATGACCGCCCACCATAACCGGCATGGCACATGATGAATGAATGAAGACCCAACGACGCAACATGAAAACTACCCCATGACCCCCAGAGCGCAAGGCAGATGACTTGACATCTTGGCCACGGAGACCTCCAACACCAGGACTGCCGTGTGGTATAGTGATTAGTGCGCTTGTTTACCACGATAAGGCATGGGTTCAATCTCTAGCAGCGGCAGAATCCCTTTCCCCCAACAGTACTGCTCCAAGGGCGACCAAGCCTGGTAAAATAGTACTTGGTAATGTTCATAATTTTCTGGGAATTGTCTGAAAATCAATGGCGGCGAGAAATAGCAATGGTCACTCCACATCACTGTGAACAAGAAAATGAGCAGATCTAACATTTCAAACCACTGCGGTAGTATATGTCCTGGAACTTCCTTTAACTTATTGGTAACGTTCGTAATTAATTATGTTATGTTATGTTATGTCGAACGGCTTCACTGTATATTGGGTATTCCCATGCTTGCTGAGTTTTCCCAAATTATTTGTGCTCTCAACAGAAGTTGCTTATTGTATATCCTCTCTTGGTGGTATTGGCGTGTTTGACCTGGCTTCGCTCCCAGTTCGTGTAGTCGGGCTAGCGCCGGAGACTCCGACAGTGTCCGCCAGCCAAGCCAGTACCGCATGGATATCAGCCGTGCACATGCCTCTTCCCGCTGGTACTGATCTGTAAAAGATCATGGATGATGCTTGTATCCCATGTACATGTTAACTCTTAAAGCACGGGATCAATGTTTCTGGCCGGTATTTCTAAAAGACCATAACAGAAGATCAGTATTAGTGGTCAGGATAGTAGCTGATGCAGAGCAAGAGAGAAAGAGGAAGCCCTAGGGGCAAATACACCACACAAACACGCACGGTCGTTGGGTCGTTGGGGCACAGTTTTAGGCTGAGCTGAAGATAGTTGCTGAAAACAGGAGGCATAGCTGAGGGACATGACTAGACCACGCCAGCGTAAGTCTTCAGATTGAATGACCTAATGAATGAACGCACAGATCGACAGACAGACAGACAGACAGACAGACAGACAGACAGACAGACAGACAGACAGACAGATAAAATGGCAGATAGACAGACATATAAAATCGCAGACAGAAATAGATAGATAGATAGATAGATAGATAGACAGACAGACAGACAGATAGATAGATAGATAGATAGATAGATAGAGAGAGAGAGAATGGACAGACAGACAGACAGTGGTTGTGATGCTATAGTGTCCGCCTGAAGCTCAGAGGTGGCAAGGTTCGAAACGCAGCCAGCGGGCGGGACATGTTTACAAGAACCATTGAAGTCTAATATGATCACAAGCCGCGATGATTTCGTGGATAGTCAATCGCATACCAGCCTTCTTGGACAACATCGGAAAGCAGGAAGTGCCGTGCGCAAGATACAAATCCCACGGCAGTTATAAATCACACGGCAGTTACAAATCCCACCGCAGTTATACATCACAAAGAGCAGACCGCAAGGCCAAAGACCTGGCAACATTGTAAGAAAAGAAACCTGACCTTGAGTAGACCAAGCCGACTACCTTGGAAGGAATCTGTCTAGGGCAGGCAAACTTGACACAAATGCAGCTGAAGTGGGACACACTGACGTGTCCGGCGCATAACTGGTTGTGTGACACTACCATGGCAAGAGGTACGAAGAAGGAGAAGGCTTCACAAAGAAATCGACGATAAAGTGTTGATGAAGTCATCGGTATACTTTCATAATCGTCCAGCTGGTTGCCAGGGTCGGAGTTCTGCTGTTAGTTCGGCGTGACGCCAGGCTTGTATGTTCCACCTAAGTGATATCACAGATTAGCAGCTCCGCCTTATTCTATGAGGTGTTTGTAATTCCGCCTCAAATATGTTTTGAGTTTCTCCGTGTAGTAATGATGGGAGCATTGCTTTATATCTTATAACGAATAATAAATATGCACAACGTATATTTTAAAACTATGCATAAAAGATGTGCCTGGCAGCAACTATGTCTGTACTTTATACCTCCAACTATCCATCTGCTTACATACCCATTTACTTATTTAACTACTTGTTTGCCTGACTGTCTGCCTGCCTGCCTACTTAGCTGCTTACATTCCCATCCGGCCAGCTAACTATCCCCCACCCTCTAAACCAGTCATTTATCTACATACCTACAAAGATCTCTATCGATCGATCGATCCATCAATGAGTAAATTAATCAATCACTTAAGCTCAACCATCCATTTCTACCGGTCGATCCGTCTGTCTGTCTTCTGTCTATGTAGTATATGTCTGTCTGTCTGCTTCCTTGTGGACGATGACTTGTGGTCCAAGTGTGCCTGCCATTAAGTGTATGGGACGTGTTGGATCTTCAGCCACTAGAATCAAGTTCAGTTTGTAGTTGCGTAGTGTAACGTTAGAACTGCGTAATGAAATCGTGCAAGAAGTTAACTTAACTGACTCAGATAACTGGTTACTCGCATCAGAAAAGGAGTCCACATTCTTTGGGCATGTCAAGAGCAGGGGAAAGCTGGAGTGTGTCATGACAATGGGAAAGCTGGAGTGTGTCATGACAATGGGACAGCTGGAGTGTGTCATGACAATGGGACAGCTGGAGTGTGTCATGACAATGGGACAGCTGGAGTGTGTCATGACAATGGGAAAGCTGGAGTGTGTCATGACAATGGGACAGCTGGAGTGTGTCATGACAATGGGACAGCTGGAGTGTGTCATGACAATGGGACAGCTGGAGTGTGTCATGACAATGGGACAGCTGGAGTGTGTCATGACAATGGGACAGCTGGAGTGTGTCATGACAATGGGACAGCTGGAGTGTGTCATGACAATGGGAAAGCTGGAGTGTGTCATGACAATGGGAAAGCTGGAGTGTGTCATGACAATGGGACAGCTGGAGTGTGTCATGACAATGGGAAAGCTGGAGTGTGTCATGACAATGGGACAGCTGGAGTGTGTCATGACAATGGGACAGCTGGAATGTGTCATGACAATGGGAAAGCTGGAGTGTGTCATGACAATGGGACAGCTGGAGTGTGTCATGACAATGGGACAGCTGGAGTGTGTCATGACAATGGGACAGCTGGAGTGTGTCATGACAATGGGACAGTTGGAGTGTGTCATGACAATGGGAAAGCTGGAGTGTGTCATGATAATGGGACAGCTGGAGTGTGTCATGACAATGGGACAGCTGGAGTGTGTCATGACAATGGCACAGTTGAAGGGAAGGTGAGGCAGGCGAAGACCAAGAGAGAAGACACCGAGCAGTTTGACATGTTGTCATTTAGGAACAGCGGTATCATAAATACTTGGACCTCAGAAGTCGGAGTGGGTTCGCCTGGTGGCCAGGGACATTGGTAATAGGGAAAGGTAATCCACACGCAAAATTCTGTCTAGTACACCAGAAGTAGTGGCTCGTGCATGGAATACGCTTGTGTTCAAAGCGAGCGAAAAATAAAATTAATTCATGGAAGTACAGGAAACTGAAGGCTGTGGACAGACCTGATAACCAACGCTACAAGGCATGGCCCATTATAAGAATAAGTTCACCGTTGACAGAATATGTCCATCTGATTCTTGGTCGTCCTCTAGCACGCTAGTCTGAGCTTTGATTGTGGTTGTACGTGTTACATGCTTGGGTATCAATCTTGCAAGATGTCGGGAACAATTTATTTGTTACCTCTATGTGTTCAACACCTGGGATGGTATCTAGAATATTTATTGTATCTATCCATACGTTAAAACAATTACCATATGCAACTCTATTCTTGACAGCTTGCTACAGTCACAGCATCATATCTTACAATGGCACGATGATGCATGAACACGAGGAGCCCAGCTGCAGTATGGCTTTCCTTTGATCGAGTTCTTTTCTCCCGCTTCTTGAAGTGGTATCCTATGACTGATTGCAAGGTGATTCCTTACAGTGCATCTGCTTCCCGCATTACCACCAGAAGCCGTTTTTTCCCGTCTGTTATGTCTATGCCGAGATCTTCATGTCATGAATGGTGGGTGGGCGTCCAGTATTCTTATACTACAACGGTGACCTCTCGTAATGAAGGTAAACTTGTCTAGTAATTCAACCTAGGGTTGGGGTTGACCACAACGTCCTGGAAAGTATATGCTTTGCTTTGCTTCTCGCCCTCCCACTTTAGCCGTTAGGCGTCGTGGAGAAGGGAAAGTGGAGTTCCAGCCCCTGTGACCAGCATCTGGCCTCCCTTCCTCTCCATGGTACATGAGCAATATGTTTCTAGGGTCCATTCAATTCACTACCAATTTGCTAGACCCGTCGTAGGTTCATTACCTATTTAACCCTGTTATATTTGCAACGTTTAATTAATATTCGTCAATGGGTGAATACATTTCCACTATCTATCTGTCATTCCAACTTCCCGTGCACTCTGTGTGTAAGCTTCTGTTCGCAAATCAAAAAAATTAACCAATCTCAAGAGATATGCCTGTTTATGTTGGTACACAAATATTGCTACCTCGACGCTATCTGGTAATATCGATCTCCCTATCAAACTCCAGCCGCGCCTCTATCTCTCACGGGAGATAAGAGAGTAAGGTATAGATGTCAACCCGCAGCGTGAGGATGATAACCCGTGAACCAGTCTGTAATCAGGAAAGATGCTGAGTTATAGACAAAGCTCCAGTGAATATCATAGACCTATCCACAGCTCTCTTGAACACGATGCGTTATTCGTCAGCAGGATACACACTAAATAGTTATTATGACGCCGACCGCGCGCATTACGTAAACTGCCAAGATTAATACGCAAGAGCAAAAGACTAAACAGGTAAAGGTAGTATTTACAGTAGCAGGGCTAAGTACTATGCGTGCACGTAGTTTAGGTCAACGGTATACTGAGGTGGAGGTGGGGTAATCAGCTCTTTTCCTCGCCATCTTTCTTTTTCAGACAATTCAAATTCTGAACATCATCAATACTGTTTTATGAGGCTGGGTCGACCCAAGAGCCGTGCTAGCAGGGAAAGTTAATCCTGCCATTGCAGGGGAGGGCATCAGGAAATACTGAAGGAAAACAAACAAGAGATTTTGTTATATATCACTACTAGAACAACCAATAGTTGGTAATGTTTTTAACATTCATTACGTCAGGTGCTGTTAATATTGCCGGCTCTGTGGCCAAGGGGTTAAGGACGCAATTCGTAATCCCGCATACCGCGTTCAAAAACACAGCTGCGTTGGTATGAGTGTCGGTCATTCAGAAGGCAATGCCAAACTACTGAACGTAAACTTGCCAAGAAATCACAAACAACAAAAACATACTGGGGTTGACTGCGACGTCATGTAAAGGATATACAACTAACTCTGTCAATACCTCGTGAACGAAAAATAGGAACGCCGGCCAAATGCATACAATTACTCCAGTTCAAGCATACATGCAGCATACAAATACATTCCTAAATCACAAATACTGAAGTATTGGAAAGATCAGGTTGTCTGACGGTTTGTTCCATACTAGTCTTCGTAGACTTAGATGGACAGGACACATTAAGAGGATGGATGATGGTAGAATACCAAAGGACATCTTTTTGGTGAATTGCAGATGGGTAAAAGATCTCGGGGTCGGCCTCTATTACAATACAAAGATTTGTGTAAGCGGGACATGATTGATACAGGTATTGATATTGCATATTGGTAGCAAGTCGCAACTGAACGTGTTGCATGGAGGGCAGCGATCAAAAATGGAATAAAGACAAAGAAGAAAGCGATTGCAGATAGGTCACACGTTAAGCGTGTGAGACGTAAGATGGTGTGTGATGGTGGAAATGACCATGTGTTTAAATGCATCCATCGTGGACGAACATTTACAGCGCGAATTGGTCTGATCAGTCTCATTGGCTACCGCCATGGGTTGTAGTTATTATGCCTTTGTGAAGTACATTGTAACACACTATCGTCTGTCAAGACCACAAGGTGCCAATGAATGACATTCCATCTGGGAACTGTGTTGGGGTCGGTTGACTATGGTATACCTAAACCCTGTTGAGTAAATACTACCAATTGACTATGGTATACCTAAACCCCGTTGAGTAGATATTACCAACTGACAATGAAATAGCTACACACTGTTGGGTAGATATTACCAACTGACAATGATATACATAAACCCCGTTGAGTAGATATTACCAACTGACAATGATGAACCTAAACCCCGTTGAGTAGATATTACCAACTGACAATGATATACCTAAACCTTGTTGAGTTGATATTACCAACTGACAATGATATATCTAAACCTTATTGAGTTGATATTACCAACTGACAATGATATACCTAAACCCTGTGGGGTAGATATTACCAACTAGTAATGATGTACGTAAACACAAGAAATAAATGGGGGGAACCGTTGAGGCCACTAAGACGATTACATAAATAAACACACATAGTATTATTTGGCACTCACAGAAAGAGAAGAAGGAAATAGAGCTTAGAAGACGCACTAGACAACATAAAATTTGAAAGCTATAATAGTTACCGACCGGGATCGAACCTGTCGCCTCCAAATGACAACGGCGCCTCGCTGCAGGAACAAGTGTACTTCGACGGACGACCAACTAGACACTCTGTTGGAGGCGACAGGTTCGATCCCGGTCAGTAACTATTATAGCTTTCAAATTTTATGTTGTCTAGTGCGTCTTCTAATCTCTACTTCCTTCTTCTTCTTCTTTGAGCGCCAAATAATACTATGTGTGTTTATTTATGTAATGGTAATGATATACCTAAACCCTGTGGATGAGATATTACCAACTGACAATGATATACCTAAACCCTGTGGATGAGATATTACCAACTGACAATGATATACCTAAACCCTGTGGATGAGATATTACCAACTGACAATGATATACCTAAACCCTGCGGATGAGATATTACCAACTGACAATGATATACCTAAACCCTGTGGATGAGATATTACCAATTGACAATGATATACCTAAACCCTGTGGGGTAGATATTACCAACCTATCGAACCCCAGCCAGTTCTCGTGTGCTGTGCTGATTCCTGATCTAATAGCATCCTAATATGCCTCTCCACAGACGTGAAGTTTCGGTACCGTTTTTGCACACCGCAGTGGAGCAGGGAGCGGGCGACAGAAGCTCTATAGCACAGTCCGGGATGAGACTCTATAGCACAGTCCGGGTTGAGACTCTATAGCACAGTCCGGGATGAGACTCTATAGCACAGTCCGGGATGAGACTCTATAGCACAGTCCGGGATGAGACCCTATAGCACAGTCCGGGTTGAGACTCTATAGCACAGTCCGGGATGAGACTCTATAGCACAGTCCGGGATGAGACTCTATAGCACAGTCCGGGATGAGAGTCTATAGCACAGTCCGGGATGAGACTCTATAGCACAGTCCGGGATGAGACTCTATAGCACAGTCCGGGATGAGACTCTATAGCACAGTCCGGGATGAGACTCTATAGCACAGTCCGGGATGAGACTCTATAGCACAGTCCGGGATGAGACTCTATAGCACAGTCCGGGATGAGACTATAGCACAGTCCGGGATGAGACTCTATAGCACCATCCGGGATGAGACTCTATAGCACCGTCCGGGATGAGACTTTATAGCACAGTCCGGGATGAGACTCTATAGCACAGTCTGGGATGAGACTATAGCACAGTCCGGGATGAGACTCTATAGCACCGTCCGGGATGAGACACTATAGCACAGTCCGGGATGAGACTCTATAGCACAGTCCGGGATGAGACTCTATAGCGCAGTCCGGGATGAGACTCTATAGCACAGTCCGGGATGAGACTATAGCACAGTCCGGGATGAGACTCTATAGCGCAGTCCGGGATGAGACTCTATAGCACAGTCCGGGATGAGACGGCACTTGGACACCGGGTCTAGGGAAAAGTCGCCACAACAACTTCACAACTATACCTCCTGTCAAGATTCAATCCACGTGAACATAGGGCTTCAGAGTTGGGACTCAGTCTTCCAGAAGATTCAATAACCATTTAACCACCAACAAAACAACGAATACATTAATTATCCCAAGTGCCGCATTGTGTGTGAGAGTGTGTGTGTGTGTGTATGTGTGTGTGTGAGAGAGAGAGAGAGAGAGAGAGAGAGAGAGAGAGAGAGAGAGAGAGAGAGAGAGAGAGAGTGTAGGATTGCTGTTTTGTTTATGTTAGATATTGTTTTAACCTTCGTTACTTTTCTGTAAGGCTCCCTATCCTCAACATGTTAGATATTATTTTATCCTACCGTAAGTTTCTCTAATAGTATCTACGCGTTATCATCGTGCTATATATCGCTTTATCCCATGTTATGTGTCTCCCAGACTACCTCTCCCCAATATGTTATCAACTGTTTCAATAGACAGCGTTTGTTTACACAATCTATTAATGGAGTTCTTCGTTGTTTGTGAATAATTTCTTCTTTACATTCAACACTTTCACGAGGTTATCTGCTCTCTCTCTCTCTCTCTCTCTCTCTCTCTCTCTCTCTCTCTCTCTCTCTCTCTCTCTCTCTCTTTCTCTCTCTCTCTCCCTCTCTCTCTCCATGAGGTGCCCACAACGATGCAGTGCCCCCTTCAAGTGTAACCCTGTCTAGCAGCGGCCTTATCATCACGTGAAATCCACGGGCACTTTACTCGCGTCGAGCAATTTAAACAGCGAGCGGTGAGCCCCTGGCGTGCTTTAAAATGAGCAGCTCCAGACAGGAAGCTTAAAAATATATGAGGAGGTGAGATCCAGCCCCTGGTAAAGCCTCTCTCATTATAATAAATTATAGCAACGATGATTTGTTTGGAGATGGTCGGCTCTATTGAGTTTACTTAACTCAAGTCGTATATGATCTCTTCTTCTTGTTCTAACATGAATAAAGATTATATTTTCTTGTGCTTTTTATAACATGAATACAGAATATGCTTTCTTGTTGTACTTTTTCTAACATGAATACAGAAAATGCCGATTTTGTATTTCGCACGATTGTTTCCGCGTCTGAGTATGTGTGATCATATGTGTATCGATGCGTGCATGCGTGCGTGCGTGCGTGCGCGCGTGTGTGTGTGTGTGTGTGTGTGTTTGTACGTACGAGTGTACAGTTATGCTGGAACAGACTGAACAAAGGGAGTACTACCTCATAACGTCAAAATTGAGTATATGTGGTAGCGTCATTTCCTATGCTGACATGCCAGCTCCTGACACGGAATTACCATTACCGATATTTACAGAGAGGAAATTCCGGCCACAGAAAGAGAAGATAAGTCGCCAGCTGACAAAACTGGGAAACAGCTTAGACACTTGCCTAAAGTCGACAGGCTTAAAAGCTAATCTCTGGTTGTTCATAAACCGAGCTGGATCACAGTAATCTCGGGAGATTTCGAAGTCACGGGAGAATTTGTCGAAGATACGGTTCTGCACAGAAAGAACATTTCACAGATGACATGGTTTTTCCACGGCCTGTGAAACGAGCGATATCTAAGTCAGAGAAATTGTATTTAGATAACTGTAAACTATTTAGATTTAAACATCTGCAGGAACCGTAGACATGTGTTTGTGAAGGGCTGGCTTCTTGAAATACAATGAATGCCGGCGGCAATATACTTTACGTGCAAATGACAAACACTGATATCCCATAATTCCCATAAATATATTTACAGACGGACATGGTTTTAATGTAAAATATACGGGTTAAATTACAAATAATATCTCTGAGCTAGCATTTAAATCAAATATATTTGCCTATCGTTGTGACTTATCTATTCCCCATGGCCTCACTTAGTTTATAATTATTATTATCACAAGCCAGACGCAATCTTTATTAGATTGTCTTGCAGGCATTAAATTGATAGGCTAAGGTCATATAGGAATTATACAGGCACAGACTCACTCACGTGCACACACACAATGAGCCGCGGTGGCTAGACACTCGCTTGCCAGTTCGGCGGTCATGGGTTCGATTGGCACCTGGGATCCCAGATGGACCCAGCCTAAAATGGGCACCATGAAATGTGTTGGGGAGTAAAGGCGGCCGGCGAGATATCACAAACAGAGCGCCGATTGGTCTATACAAATATGCGTCTAGCACCGTATGCCCGATACCACTTGAGGCGAGCACAAGGGACCTTTCCTTCTTTTAAACGCACACCCACTTACCCACACACGAATGCTTCAAACGTAAAACTTATAGAATTACATTTGTACAGGCTTATGAAACAAAAGTGATACACAGACAAATATTCACCCGACATGTTCACCATTGCGCTCGATAGAAATCCCATAGGCAATGAGACATACTATGTGGTTTACTCCGGCAAACATGTAATCTAGTCGCTTAAATAGCCCCTCATGTGGGACCCCAAACTCTTGCTTCCCATGGCCGCTTTGAGCGGTCTTATAGTCCATGCTGTGTAGTATAATACACGAACTATAAGACGGCTGGCTACCTCTCCCGTGCACTACCAACCATTTCTGATACCAATGTTTCCCCTTGTAATGTCAAACTGTACAGCATCTCTCTCTCTCTCTCTCTCTCTCTCTCTCTCTCTCTCTCTCTCTCTCTCTCTATTCCTCCACCCCCACCCTCCCCCAATCAACTCTCCGGTCATAACGACGCACTTCAGCTTTCCTCTTCTGATTGATTGATTGATTGATTGATTTAGGAATCGACATCACAGCATTCGGGGCATTCCCATAAGTGCCCCGTCCCCATCCTCAGCAGCCAGCGAAGAGTTCCAACACTAATAGTACCAGTAGCAATCTGATTATAAGTCCGTCTCGCCTTTCCTTTGAGCGTTGAGCGTCGGTCAGATCCCTTCGTCACTCCTCTTCTGATACCAGTAACCAGTTCTCACTTAACTCCTTTCAAGATATCTTCACTCTGTTTTTTTATAGGTCCGTGGTATTCTCATCATTCTTTCACAAACATGACAATCACTTCAAGCGATGTCTGACGAGCTTGGCCGATGTGGAAGACACTCAAGTTTGGTATTGGATGACTGAGACCGATGCAGGTGCGGTATGATGAGGCGGCAAGAACGGCCATGTTGTAACAAGGCGCCTGCATTAAGGATTTCAGTTGTTTCAATTTGATTATGGGGTGAAGATCCTGTGAAGATCGTCATGTGGGGGTCTGGCGATTATCTTTCCTGTGAGATGATCATTATGTGGGGTACTGGCGACAGTGTTCCCTGTGAGAAGATCATTCATGATGTGGGGTACTGGCGACTGTGTTCTCTGTGAGAAGATCATTATGTGGGGTACTGGCGACAGTGTTCCCCGTGATAAGATCATTATCCGGTAAAGCCGGACTTCTTATGTCAGTGGTTTTTAACTGGTGCAAATCCCCCCCCCCCCCGGAGAGTACAGGATATCCAGGGGAGGGGGGAATTAAGATTATGTTAAGATCGCATTAATACAAGAACCGATTACTTGATATTGTTTTTCCCCTCTATACTTTGCGGTTCTGTACTTTTCGCCCTACTGAAATTCGTTTTAAAACGTAAGTAAACCCGCAAATCACGTTCTATGTCGATGTCTAGGCTTGTTCTGGGTGGGGGGGGGGGGGATTTATAGGAAGGAAATACGAAAGGGGGAGATTGCATTCTGAACATATGGTGAAGGGGTGCATGGGCCAAAAAAGGTTGAGAACCACTGTCTTATGTAAACATTACTAGAACGTCAGCGAAGAACAAGATGCGGAAGATGATGATGATGAGGAGGAGGAGGAGGAGTGACTTAATCTACGAGACAATGGGTTCGGCTTGTATCAGAAGTGTTCCCGTAACTTGTGACTTAATTGTGCAGGCCTTATACTTAATGACACCAAGTGATAATCATCACCACAACCATCACATTCATAAACTGACTAGTGCGGGAGATCATGCTTCTCTAGAGCTCGTCTTCTCCAGCAGTTACCAATATCTCATAACTGTGACCTTCATAAACCTCAATAGTTTAGTTTAGTTTAGTCGATGGATCAACATCACGACACACGGGTGTAACCCATAAGTGCTCCGTTCTACTCCTAACTCAAACCTGAGTCTGGAGAAACTCAGCTCAATGCACGAATTCCGTAGCACCGGCGAGGATCCTGAAATACTTTGGGTAGATTTTTAGCTCAAAATTTTGCCCGGGCAGCGCCGCTAGGCTACTCTTTTTCGATTTCCAATTGCCAAGGGATTTTTTTACGCGCGCAACAATACACACGGGCGTCCGATCTCACTACCCAGAGACCAGGGGAAATTTTATTACTAGAAGTCCACGTGAAATAAATCCCGGTCCTCACCGGGGCTTCAACCCGGGACCTCCAGCACTCGAGGCGGACACCACACCTCGAGACCACGCAGCCCCCAATAAAAGACGTGTGTAAACCTCAATAAAAGGCTGTCAAGAATCTCCTCTCTCTTTGCCTTCCCTTGTCTCATTTCTTTCCAGTTCACTCTGTTACAACTTGGTGCAGGTGATCTCAACTCATACTGTGGTCAACAAACGCTGACGTCCTCTGAGGTGTTTATAATACGTTTCCTGTGAACTTTAAAGAACATTAAGCTTTTTTAAAGATGCTAATGACAAGACTTCTGCATAAGAAGTTCATCAAGTGAAGGGAACTTAAATGAAAACATGCGGGTTTCAATGTTGCACACAAATTATAGCTAATTAAGAAATTACAACAAAGCGTCTCAGAAACATGTTTATGAGTTTCCGACGTTAGAAAAACCAAGTTTCTGAAATCGTATATCAAAAGCCTAATTTCAACAGTCTTCCTTCTTTGAGAATGCGGCGTTAGTTAGTAATGGCTATATCTGGCTGTTTGGTTCTGGATGAGAAACACTCAAACGTTAAGCTAGGAGGGGCGCATGACCCACTGGGTAAAACACCTTGATCCCATTAGGGAGAGTCGTGTTCGAATCTTCGGTAAGGTGATGGATTTTTCTCTCTGTCGGCGAGAAAAACAGAACCTGCCCAGTTCACGGCAACTTTACTAGCAGCGCGGCTACACTGGATAGGCAGTAATGACAGATTCTTGACAGCTGCGCAAGTGAATAGGCCAGATCAAGTGGCGTGTTCACCAGGTAGAGCGTGGTGTTAGCGCACGATGTCCGCGGTTCAAACCTGTATGTAAACTCCTAGAAAACACACGGGGTTGAGTTTGATGTGGTTTGTAAGGGATCACTTGTCACTGCACACGGATATCCCCCTGAGTGCTCCAGTCTCCTCCCATAGATAAACACAATTTTAGCACAGTGTCCCAAAGATGATCCAAAAGTGTCTATAGACGAATCACACATCTTATATATAAAAAAGGATGTGTGTGGGTGTGTATGTCCTTTATGCGTTCGCGAACGGTCCATCCGATTGAGATGAAATTTTCTACACGTCTTCCTCTCATTCCCGCGCTGCCAACTGTGATATTTTTTTAGTGTGAAATCGGCTACTTACTTAATATTATTTAATTTTTCATTATAATTTCTATATAGCAAGGGGACTTAACTCTAGAAAAGTTATTTCAAGGGGCATAACTTTTAATAACTTTTCTGTATACCTTATAGTCATATTGTTGCATCGTTTTCAAAGATTTATAAACTCTTTGTCTATAGTTATTTACAGGCATATGAGTTGTAATAAATGATATAATCTTTCAGGCATTTTCAAAGTTTTCATAAAAATAATGCATAATGCATAACATTGTAACTCATCTTATTATGCTTAAGAAGTTATCTACAGTCATGTTGGTGATTAAAAACAGTTTTCATTAAAAATAATGGATGGTGTGTGGAAGGACATTCTTTTAAGTTATTTTTTTTTTTGGTTGTATGAATTTAATGAGACGCTCAACGCCAGGAGCTGGGCGAAGCCACGCCGGGTCAGATAGATAGACAGACCCACCTTTTCGCTGCAGTTATCTACAGGCATATGCGTTATAATCCTCCTCCTCCTCCTCTCCCCTCCTCCTCCTACCCTCTTCCCCTCCCCCTCCTCCTCCTTCCTCTTCCTTCCTCCCTCCTCCTCCCTCTTCCTCCTCCTCCTACCTCCTCGCCCTCCTCCCTCCTCCTAATCACTCCTCTTCCTTCCTCCTCCCTTCTCCTCCTCCCTCCTCCCCCTCATCCCTCCTCCTCCTTCTGCTCCCTCTTCATCCCTCCTTCTCCTCTCTCCTCCTCCCTTCTCCCACTCCTTCTCCCTCTTCTCCTCCCTCCTCCTCCTTCCACATCCCTCCTCCTCCTCCCTCCTCCTCCTCCCCCTCCTTCCTCCCTCTCCCTCCTCCTTCTCCCTCCGCCTCCTCTATCCTCCTCCTCCCCCTGCGTTCTCCTCCTCCCTCTTCCTCCTCCCCCTCCTTCTCCCTCTGCCTCCTCCTCCTCCCTCTCCCGCCTCCTCCCTCTCCCTCCTCCAACCTCCTCCTCCTCCATCGTTCTCCTCCCTCCCTCTTCCTCCTCCTCCTCTCTCCTCCTCCTCCCTCTTCCTCCTCCTTCCTCCTACTCCTCCCTCCTTCTCCTAATCCCTCCTCCTCCATCCTATTCCTCCCTACTCCTCCTCCTCTTCCCTGCTCCTCCTCTCTCCGCCTATCTCTTCCTCCCTCTTTCCACCTCCCTCTTCCTCCCCCCTCCTCCTACTCCTCCTTTTTCTTCTTCTGCTGCTGCTGCTGCCGCCGCTCCATTTACCCAAGTTAATTGTTGAGGGAAAATGTAAAGATCTTTCAAGTGCTCTTTCTAATGGCTTTTTGTAAGTTGGTCTTCGTTTATCTAAGGTTGTTCTAAATGCAACCAATAAATGATTAGACAGACAGGCAGACAGACAGACAGAGAGGGAGGGACGGACAGACAGACAGACAGACAGACAGACAGTCGGGAACGGGAACTTATATGACTACTTATATGAATTAAATGAGATGCTCCCCATCAGGTGCTGGGCGAAGCCGGGCCGGGTCAGACAGACAGACAGATAGACAGACAGACAGACAGATAGTCGGGAACGGGAACGAGAACTTATATGACTACTTATATGAATTAAATGAGATGCTCCACACCAGGAGCTGGGCGATGCCGGGTCAGACAGACAGACAGACAGACAGATAGTCGGGAACGGGAACGAGAACTTATATGACTACTTATATGAATTAAATGAGATGCTCCCCACCAGGGACTGGGCGAAGCCGGGCCGGGTCAGCTAGTGCTATATAAACAAAAAACGTTCCGTGTGTGTGTATGTGTATGGTTATTGTGTGTGTGTGTGTGTGTGTGTGTGTGAAAGGGGGAGGGTAGCTTTTATAATGTACTAGACGACCCGGCCCGGCTTCGCCCAGCCCCTGGCGGGGAGCGTCTCACAATTCATATAAATAGTCATACATTCAAGTACATTTCTCTAAGCGCACAGAGTACGCGTTCGGCCCCTGCTCCCGTTCCCGTTCCTGTTGCTCGTCTGTTTCTGATGCTTCCGTTCCTGTTGCTCGTCTGTTTCTGATGCTCCCCGTTCCATTTCCCGTTGCTCGTCTGTTTCTGATGCTCCTGTTCCATTTCCCGTTGCTCGTCTGTTTCTGATGCTCCTGTTCCATTTCCCGTTGCTCGTCTGTTTCTGATGCTCCCGTTCCCATTGCTCGTCTATTTCTGAAGCTCGTAATGCCTTTTTCTTTCGTGCTTGAGGAAAACTTTTTGATTTTAAACTAACTATTTAAGTTGGATCCGCGGTAGTGAGAACAACATCTGTACAAAATTTAATCTCAGTCGGATGGACCGTTCAGGAACGCATAAAGGACACACACACAAACATTCTCTTCTTCTATATACAGTAGAATATATATGGAAATATGGTATATGGCCAAAATATTGGAAGAGAACTATCTTCATTCCAATAACTAAAAAGGGCAACCTGAAACTACCGAACATAAACTCGTCAAGATATCACGAACACCCAATAAATGCTAGGTTGACTGCGGCGTAGTTCAAAGGATATGCAACTACCTTTCTCTCTCCCTTTCCCCCCCCCCCCCCCCCAAACAAGTAAACAAGTAAACAAATTCCCAGTCTATGGCGGGGGGGGGGGGGGGGGAGAATTTGAATCTAGGACCAGGAGTCGATGGGAGAGTGCGCTGCCACGGCTCGCTATGATTGTGAAAACTGCACAGGTTGGGAACATTAGAAATTGTGTAAATGATCTTAAGAAAAGTGAATGCCTTATTTGGGGGGTGGTGTGGGTGAGAGGTTGTCAGGTCCATTTCAGGCTCAGAAAGTGTCTGATTAGAATCCCAGCACAGGAACTGGAATTTTTACAAGAACCATAGTGTGAGCTGACCGTGATATAATATACTTCAAATACAACCCCATATTCATGTGAATCACACAAGTAGGAAAAAATAGAATAGATTCTCCGCAAATCCCTGACAGGTTCATAAACAACATACATTACGTCAAGAAAAAATATAAAAACACTCTAGTCCTAAAATTTAACAAAGTAATCTATGTCAAAGACACAGCCTCCTGATCTCCCTCCCTCCTTCCCACCTCCTCTGTGTGTGTGTGTGTGTGTGTGTGTGTGTGTGTGTGTGTGTGTGTGTGTGTGTGTGTGTGTGTCTTTGTCTGGGTGATGCTGGTAATCTTTGAAAAGTGTAATTATATTTCCACGGAATGGTATCCAAATTCACTGCTAATAAGCATGAAAGAATAATCCTACACAAACCACAGCAAGTCAATATGTCCACTGCCTGTATGCAAGAGAAGATATCACTACAAGTCTCGGTTATACCAATAATACTCCACCTAATTCACAGCTGCTGATATTCTGGGCTAAATATCTCTGGTGTAGTGTACTCCGTCTGGCATAGAAATGGCATATAGCTCTCCAGGCGGATTCATGATTGCTAGAACCTGCATTGAAATTGAAATTGTTTGCATATCCTTTACAGGACATCGCTGTCAACATCATCATCTTTCAGCTGATTGTTGATTTCTTGGCAAGATTACACTCAGTAGTTTGCCATTGCTTTCTGAGCGGCCGGCTCACATACCCCGTAAGTTACCGACGCGATTCGAACCACTGCTGATTCTCACCGTCGTCACGTTACCTACGAGAGTATACGAGATTCAATGTGTGGAGCTGGTGTAAATAACTGATTCATCATGCCTATCAGAGTGCGTGGTTCTTTGATCGCCGCTGTCTCGGTGGGGCGGGGATCTGATGCTTAATAAGAGCGGGCTTTCCCAGTGGCTTATCTGTCGGTATTGCAGTAAAGTGGCCATCAGTCCACATAACCCTCGTGACGTATAAGAGTGAACAACTAGAACAATGGGTTGGTAAACCAACAAACCCATCAGACCGGTGAATGTTCACAGACATTGTAACACATGTTACCTCACCCATCACAGTTTTCCCGGAAATTGTATCTCGTTCTTCCTGACCATATAATGACTGGTACAGGCTGCAATATATAAGATATTTAGAACAAAGGACAGCATAATTGGAATGTACAGAGCGGCAGGCAAGCTCGGTGATTGGGTGATTAACGCGAGGTAGCTACTTTCCAAATAGGTTCCCGCGGGGTCGACCGAAAGGATAGCCCTAACTTGCAATGTAGTTTTCCAGGCAGCAACGTATATTGGTCCCATACTTACAGTCAGGACCCTTAGTCACGCTGAATCATTGCTTACTGGCTGCTGAGAAGTTTGGATTATTTTAAACTTACACTACGGGAGTTCTTCTTCATTTCATTGGTTACAATGAAAGAGATCTTACCTTCTGGATAGTCTGAAGAGGAATATTTACTATATGAGGGACCCCCGGCCTCAGCATCACCACGCCTATATAATATCCTATATTCAAGAACAGGAAAATATCAAATAGTTTTTTTTTCCCGCATATCCTTTACAGGTCATCGCTGCCAACACCAGCATTTTACCGCTGTTGTTGATTTCTTGGCAAGATTACGCTCAGTAGTTTGCCATTGCTTTCTGAGCGGCTGGCTCACTTATCCCGTAAGTTACCAACGCGTCGAGAACCGCTTCCAATTCTCGCACGCTGCGTTATCCTACGTGGATAAACGGGATTACGGAGAAAGTCGTTTTAACCGCTAGTCCAGGGAGACCGGATATCAAATAGTACCGATCTTAAAACATCAAAATATCAACATGTATAACACAAAGAGAGCTGACAGACGCTTGAATCTCTCCAACGCCGGGTTACCAATGTCAGACATGGTCGGTGCTAGAAACACACAGCCGTAAAATCACATCATGTGAGATGAGATGCATAAGAAATGCTGTCGGGAAAAAACAAGAAGCGATAGAGAGACAAATGAGTAACTAAGAACAAATGTATTAATAACACCTATTACTGACAATATAGACCACAAAATCCTCCGAAGTCGGAGAGTGTCTGCCTGTACGGCGAGGAACCACCAGTCTGCACACCAATATGCCAGACATGGGACAACGGATACTCACGCAAACCTCAAGTCCTGTATGACATCACACTGATGTTGGACAACAGGATGCCTTCATCCGACATACAGGACTTCGCGTTGGAGCTCAATCCAACGAACACAAGCAAGCAAGCAAGCACAAAAAAGAATTACATGGATCGGAAATGTAATTAGAATGGAAGAAGATCAAACAGCGGCTAGCGAGTTCTACATCGGGGTACAAGGAGGGAGGATAACCCAGGAAGAGTTGGCTAGATGGAGTAGAAGAAACATTGCAGAAATCAAATATGACAGTACAAGCAACAAGACAAGGGAAACTCATAAAATTACATCTGCTTCCTCACTGCGACGCTTCACGGCAAAAGAAGAAGGAGACAGATTAATTCCCAGCAAAAATCTGCTATATCTATTCTAGGGACTACAGGGCATTAGATTTCGAGAAGTATTTTTTTTAAAAAAGAAGATCGCTTTATGATTAGATAAGAAGTGACACTAAGAAGTGACGATTACACACTGAACAAGGTGAAATGCCTCCACATCTCTCCACTAGCCAACTCCGACACGTGTGTTACCAGACAAATAAATCAGTCGTGTGTATAGCACATGCACTATTCCACGGTACTACAGTACAACCATTTATCAAGTTATGCCCCCTGTTGCTCACGATAACGGACCAGATGGCGCGGAGACATGATGGCGCGGACCTGGCGTATTAAAAACAATATTCATAGTAAAATAATCACGAGGCATCTAATTATTGGGGAAATCATAAAACACGTAAGTGCATCAGCACAGCTGCACTACCGGAGGGCGGGACTCGGTAGTAGTCATCACTGCTAACTCTTGGGGAAACTCAAAACTAGAGGCTTGGGGAATTTTATTTAATGCACCTGCTATTGTTATTCATTATAGTTTTTCCCGCTTCTTATCAATACTCAGCTGTAGATGAAACTCTTACGTTCAGAATCGTGTTGTTATTTCTTGTCGACATTGTTGTTGTTATGTTTCTTCAGCTTCTATCTCCCAAAGGAGAATACCCCATCAACCATCTAATGCCAAGCCTTTCTATCCCCCGCTATCACTTACAACTCCTGTCAGCTCTTTCCTATATTCTACAACTCACCTCTTTCCCATATTCTACAACAAGAGGCTTGGCCTCTTCTTATGAAACTCTTGGTTGGTTAGGGTGAGAATATTCTTTGCTTCCTTTACGATGTCGGGTCCCCCTGTATTGGATTGGAGTCTGTGGCAATGAAACAACCATTATCCGTGGAGGAAACACGACCAACTTTGGCCTAATCCCAGTCAGGCCTGTGTGCTGTGCTGATTGACCCCCTGGTTACATCCTAATCCCAGCCAGGCCTGTGTGCTGTGCTGAACGACCACCTGGCTACATCCAAAGTGCCGCTTCTCAGATGTGAAGTTCCAGTACCGTTCTTGAACACCCCGTTGGTTTTTGAGCTTGGAGAGGGAAATGAAAGCCCCGCAACACTGTTCCCGCAGAGATGGTACAGCGGTACCGGATGGGCAGGGAAGTCTCTACGCCAGCCTCGCTCGGACAGATGCAAGCTCTTTACAGGGCATACACGACCTGACCTCAATGCATGCGAATTAAAACGAATTACTCGAGAGGATTCGCCAATCAACTGACTGACTAACCACTGTCTCCCGGCAGCACACATTTATGTGACAGATACATTTATGTGAGAGACACATTTATGTGAGAGACACATTTATGTGAGAGACACATTTATGTGAGAGACGCATTTATGTGAGAGACACATTTATGTGACAGATACATTTATGTGAGAGACACATTTATGTGAGAGACACATTTATGTGAGAGACACATTTATGTGACAGATACATTTATGTGTCAGATACATTTATGTGAGAGACACATTTATGTGAGAGATACATTTATGTGAGAGACACATTTATGTGACAGATACATTTATGTGACAGATACATTTATGTGAGAGACACATTTATGTGACAGATACATTTATGTGAGAGACACATTTATGTGAGAGACACATTTATGTGAGAGACACATTTATGTGAGAGACACATTTATGTGAGAGACACATTTATGTGACAGATACATTTATGTGAGAGACACATTTATGTGACAGATACATTTATGTGACAGATACATTTATGTGAGAGACACATTTATGTGAGAGACACATTTATGTGAGAGACACATTTATGTGACAGATACATTTATGTGACAGATACATTTATGTGACAGATACATTTATGTGAGAGACACATTTATGTGACAGATACATTTATGTGACAGATACATTTATGTGAGAGACACATTTATGTGACAGATACATTTATGTGACAGATACATTTATGTGAGAGACACATTTATGTGAGAGACACATTTATGTGAGAGACACATTTATGTGACAGATACATTTATGTGAGAGACACATTTATGTGAGAGACACATTTATGTAACAGATACATTTATGTGAGAGACACATTTATGTGAGAGACACATTTATGTGAGAGACGCATTTATGTGAGAGACACATTTATGTGAGAGACACATTTATGTGAGAGACACATTTATGTGAGAGACACATTTATGTGACAGATACATTTATGTGAGAGACACATTTATGTGAGAGACACATTTATGTGACAGATACATTTATGTGAGAGACACATTTATGTGAGAGACACATTTATGTGAGAGACACATTTATGTGAGAGACACATTTATGTGACAGATACATTTATGTGAGAGACACATTTATGTGAGAGACACATTTATGTGAGAGACACATTTATGTGAGAGACGCATTTATGTAACACACACATTTATGTGACAGACACATGGAACTGTCTTCATATATAAGGTTCGGGGTCGGTGTGACCGATAAGTTTAACCCCCTTAAACTTTCTCTGCACATCGCAACGTAGTGGGTTTAATTTATACGCCAGTCAGTTTGGAATAAAATGTTAACGTCCCATCCTTGACTTGCTGACGCAAATTACAAGTATCTCAGAAGTCGGACAGAACTCGCGGGATGGTGAGGGGCACTGGTAATAGGAAAAGCTAACTAAAGCAGTAGCAAGTGTGTGGAATACGAATGAGTTCAAAGCGAGCGAAGTAACAAAATATACCAGGGCCGGTAGGACAGAATTCATGTGGGAATGGCCGAAGGGTCAAACTCCCGGTCACATGTAACATGCAGCATGGGTTCAATCCCCGGTAATGCACGGGGGTATCTATTGGAGATGAAAATAACAATCCTAACATCAAGGCAACTGCCTGGGCAAACGGTCGTTATACCATAGATCTTTAATACACCCCCTCCCCCTCCCCAACCCCGACTGGCGCCAGAAATGACACAAACCCCGCAGGATAGATACTGTTTATAGTTGTGATAGCTACTGGGCCCACTAAAGTCACATATAATCGTATTGTCTTTTCAGCTTCAAGGGTTTTCGATTGTTGTCTATAGTCACGTGTAACATGTTAGTACGATAGAACGGACCAGGCATGTTTCTTCATTAAGCATTCGCAATCCACTAAACTCTAATATGTATACACGTGTCGGTTACGGGGATGTGTCAGAGGCGTGTCCAACCACGGTACCACGGTTACATATGCTTCGATATCTGTTGAGGGAGGTGGTGTGCTTATGGGTGTATCTGTAGAACAGTGACGTCACTTATGTTAACCTATAACCAATAATCATAATGGCAGCATGTGCTTCCAATGTATCTTATGTTTGTTGGATAGCAACATCTGAACAGAGCGAAGCTACAGCGAAGCAAAAGAGATTAATGCGGCTAGCGACTCATAGTTTGACAGCTTGCGCTAGGGTCTGCCAGCAGAGTTGACTCAGAACCTATTAGATCTTCAAATGGTGGTCGTGGATTGAGGCAGCGTCAATGCAGTCTGGCCCAGAGAGTGGGAATCCACGAAGGAAGGCAAATCTGGACCGTAATAATGCCATGTTGGCTCGGCTTCGCTGTAATGGGGCACAATGCAAACAAGATCCCTTGCATGACGGACGGCCGAATTACGACGACCACGAAGAAGATGAGGAAGAGGATAGGAGGAGGTGGAGGAAGTAGAAGAAGAAGAAGAAGAAGAAGAAGAAGAAGAAGAAGAAGAAGAAGAAGAAGAAGAAGAAGAAGAAGAAGAAGAAGAAGAAGAAGAAGAAGAAGAAGAAGCAGAAGAAGAAGAAGAAGAAGAAGAGATGTATTCTGCCCAACTCCACACCTGCTGTTCCGGCTAGAAAACCAATCTGGCTAGTGGGAACAGTTATGTATGCCTGGCTCGTCCCTGGAGTCGGAGAGGTCGTTCTCTTAATCAACCGTTAGATGCAAAATGGAGGTGAACAGTTTGGGTCCAGTCTGTCCGTACTTATTATTATCGAGCCAGTGACGTCTGCGTTTCCGCCCTTTGGCCCAAAGAATATTTAGTGATACGTGCAAGTGTTCATCAGCGGTTGTCCTGTCCAATACTATGTAATATTACATGTGAGTGTTCATCGGCTGTTGTCCTGTCCAATACTATGTTGTGTTACATACAAGTATCAATCAGCTGTTATGTTGCTCAATGATAGTGATACATGCAAGTGTCCTCCAATGCTAGTGATACATGCAAGTGTCCTCCAATGCTAGTGATACATGCAAGTGTCCTCCAATGCTAGTGATACATGCAAGTGTCCTCCATGTAGGTCAGCAAGTTCCCTGACATTGTACCTCATTCTACCCAAACAAACTGACAAACTGACGGACAAAGGACAGTCCTTCTCTATATCAATGACTCTCACACTGTTATTACTTTTGACCCACTCTGATAAAGACTAAATATTAGCCACACACCGTCATATGTATTCACGTTATGTTATATTGCATGACATCACTGCACATTTGGCCATTCCCATGCGCGCTTAGTTCCCCGATACAGCTGCCACCCCAAAGTAGCGTTGTTTACTGTTGTCATGAGGGGTTGGTCACGATATCTTCTCTCATTACCTTGAAGGCGGCGCGGGATTGATGTGCTTGACCAAGCTACAGTCCCAAGTAGTGTGATCGGGTTAGTAGCGCAGGAGTCTCATCACTATGACTAGCCGATTCCGTACTGCTTTGATTATACCAGCCCTGTCCATGCTTTTTATTTCTGGCTTGCACTGGTGCACTATTCGCCAGCTGGTCTGCGCGGTCAATACCTGTAACAGCGGCATGTCAGGATGCGTACATCCAGGTGGTCAGACCTGTAACAGCGGCATGTCATGTGCGTACATCCAGGTGGTCAGATCTGTAACAGCTGCATGTCAGGTGCGTATATCCAGGTGGGTGTGTGAATCGCAAAGAAAGAATGCTGTCTGTCCTTTCTGGCTGCAACATCCGAGGAGTGAGCACGGATGGAAATGCCCAATGTTTTATCATCTGTTAAGAGTCAATCAACAGTATTCACACATAGGCTGGTATGTGTGTATTTATGCATATATGTACACCCATATAAGAAAACATAATAATATAGCATAACTAAACAGGTACACAATAGAAAATAAGGTGAAGACGACATAACAAGAAGGGAAAGAAAAAGATGCAACTGTTATCTGCTCTATGTGATCTAATTAGTAAATAAAAACAACAAAAACAACAACAACGGCAATTTCATAAAATGAAAATGGAATAAGTTACTATCATTGAATGTCAGAAGTGTTATATCGAACCTGTCTTCCTGTGTGGCAGTGAATCGTGGAATGTTAATGAACAAATTAGGAAGAGCTTAGAGACAAGTAAATATGACCCATGAGACGAATGTTGGATTGCCAGAGTAACTAACAACGATTGGTTGGAAATTAAATTAGAACATTATATACACCAATAAGAATGAGACAAAAAGTATTCTTTGGACATGTGATGAAAAGAGAAGCATTGGAGAACATTGTAACAACTGGAAGAATCAGTGGGAAAAGAGGAAGAGGTAGACCAACAGAAATGATATTCTATGGACTCAGACGGTGGCATGGAGGCATATCATCTTCAGAGTTGACCCAGAATACTACGGAACGAGATCTGCGGAGAGACATAATTACCTACGCCAGTTGGCAGGCCATATGATTATGATGATGATGACGTATCCAAATACTAATGCAGAATGTCAGTAAAAACGAAACAAATGATACTTACATTCTTGGCGTATCAGCTGCAACTGTAAGCAGAAGAGAAGATAGGAAAATAGAAATCCCAGTTAGTAACATTTCCAATGAGTTTCTTCTGTAACAGTATACTCTAAAACTTCATATCAAGAACAGTTCTTTAATAACTTCTTTTTGATAAATACAATCTCTTCCTTAAAAGGCACAGTATAATATCAGGTATCGAAATGTTGTCTTTAGTAACGCCGTTTTGTCAAGCACTAATTCAAACAATATATAGATTGCGTAAGCGAATAAAACAACACAATGTTGACTCTATGGAACAAGCATGTTATACACATTCTCTGGCGTAGTTAACAAATTGTACATCCGGTAATTGATTGTTCACTCCCTGAAAGTCTATTGTCCAGTGGCATGTATTGCCATCCACGCATCATGTGTCCTGTCACTCCACTGGGAAACATCAAACGTTCACTAGAACACTAGTAAGTCAATAACAACATATTTCAACGGCAATAGCTAAATGACCTATATTCTTTTAAACACAGTAACCACAACAATAAGTTGCACGTTTAATTGACTGGCATATTTAGATGCATCTCGTCGAGTGCTGTAGAGTTATATGTCATATGTAGTGAATAAAGAAATCATCCTTATGTAAATATTTAAATAACATAGTCACATTGTTTTATTATGGAAAATTTGTTATCCCCACGATATCGCAAATTTAAAATGAGAAATCTTGTTGTCTACACAAAACTGGTTATAACAGCCTACCACTAACGCTTCTATGTATTTGAGTAAAATTAGTGGCACTGCGGTAAAGCTGTGGAAAAGTAAACAAGATAACAATACACAACGTAATGCAGCTTTACAGAGCACAATTACGGTGCACCTTTCGGTATCCATTTATTAGGCTGGGTCGACCCCGTGACGTAATGGCTGGAACGAATCCTGCTATTAGTGAGCGCAAGTAAAGTAATAGTCAAGCAGCAGCAGCAGCAGTAGAGGACTCATTGCCACGTCGCCAAACCTATTGAGTATATGGTACTAGTTCGTGAAACAAAAGCAGAGATCATAGAGCAGACAGCGGACAACAATAAGTCTTCGAAAGGTCCTTCTAAGGATTCATTCTTGTCCGGGTAACACCAGAAGAGCCCAAAAGTTGTGCCAGTAACATTCATTGACCGAAGAGGAGGAAAAAAATCACACACCAGAAAGCAGCACCAAATAAACACAAAATAAACACATCGGTAAAACCCACAAGCTGACAGGGATTTCGGTGTGGGGGGGGGGGAAGAGAGAGAGAGAGAGAGAGAGAGAGAGAGAGAGAGAGAGAGAGAGAGAGAGAGAGAGAGAGAGAGAGAGAGAGAGAGAGAGAGAGAGAGAGAGAGAGAGAGAAGTAGATTATGTACAACAAAGGAAAGAACCGACTAGGAAGTCTAAAACAATATATATCAAAAGAAGCAACACGAAGACCTGCTTAAGAAGCATGTTGAACGACATCTAACGGTTGCTTTTTACCTTCCATAAACACTTAATTAAGCGTTTGCATTTCCCTAACAAGAACAAAGCCTTGGAAACAGCCAAGCTAAAACTGTTGCTGTTTTCTTTTGCGGAATCCATGCTTCTATTTAGCTTATTACACATTACCTTTGATCAGTTTTTTAGCGTCTGATTGGCAGAGAATGTCTGAACTCTTTCATACAAGTAGTGATATCGCTACAGTAAGATTAATGATGTCTGAACTCTTTCATACAAGTAGTGATATCGCTACAGTAAGATTAATGATGTCTGAACTCTTTCATACAAGTAGTGATATCGCTACAGTAAGATTAATGTCTGAACTCTTTCATACAAGTAGTGATATCGCTACAGTAAGATTAATGATGTCTGAACTCTTTCATACAAGTAGTGATATCGCTACAGTAAGATTAATGATGTCTGAACTCTTTCATACAAGTAGTGATATCGCTACAGTAAGATTAATGATGTCTGAACTCTTTCATACAAGTAGTGATATCGCTACAGTAAGATTAATGATGTCTGAACTCTTTCATACAAGTAGTGATATCGCTACAGTAAGATTAATGATGTCTGAACTCTTTCATACAAGTAGTGATATCGCTACAGTAAGATTAATGATGTCTGAACTCTTTCATACAAGTAGTGATATCGCTACAGTAAGATTAATGCGTGTATATGTTTTGGAGCGGAGTGGCTACAACAGAGCTGCCATTTGGGAGACCCGACTTCGAATATTTGGTAAGGTGATGGATTTTTATTTCGATTTGGGGGGGGGGGGGAGAAGAAAGAGACCCTAACCTGCACAGTTCGCAGCGACTGCACAAGCCAGGCGGTCTGAATTACTAAGGGTCAAGACCCCCCAATCCTCTTCCCTTTCCGAACAACACGCGGGAAATTCCCATACGAGCTCCTTCCTCATCATTACAAGCAAGCAAAGATTCCCAATACCAATGGTACCGGTTGCAATCTGATTATGTGCATGTCTGGCTTTTTTACAGCCTAAAGGGAAGGGTAGCTGTCAGACAGATACTGCCATAGAGGCAGCACGAAGTGTCGAGCCTTCACACATACTAAGTGATGACATAATGAAGTGGGATAACCAGTTCCAGTCTCTTTTCCTTCGCAGCAAATTCTAACAACGAGTATCCGGTAACCATTTGGCGAAAGCTGCTCATCACGAGGGTATGAACATGCTATTGACACGGGATGCATTTCAAAATGAGAACATCGCGAGGGCATGAACAGGCTACTGACACGGGATGCAGTTCAAAATGAGAACATCACGAGGGTATGAACATGCTATTGACACGGGATGCATTTCAAAATGAGAACATGCTACCCTCGAAGCGAATATGCATAGCGTGTATGATTCTCATGTACGACCACATTAGGATCCTCGCCGGTGCTAGACCATATATTATATATTTGTTATATATAAACCAAACATGAACTGGCCCACAAAGAGCTGGGCATGTGTGGTTGTGGTTGTGGGACTACACTAGGAGTCTCAGGGACCGATGAAGATGTAGTAGTAGAAGTAGAAGAAGCAGAAGGAATAAAGCATGATGAGGATCGGGGGATCCCTGTAACATATGATGCTTCATGATATGATGATGAGGATCGGGGGATCCCTGTAACATATGATGCTTCATGATATGATGATGAGGATCGGGGGATCTCTGTAACACATGATGCTTCATGATATGATGATGAGGATCGGGGGATCCCTGTAACACATGATGCTTCATGATATGATGATGAGGATCGGGGGATCTCTGTAACACATGATGCTTCATGATATGATGATGAGGATCGGGGGATCTCTGTAACACATGATGCTTCATGATATGATGATGAGGATCGGGGGATCCCTGTAACACATGATGCTTCATGATATGATGATGAGGATCGGGGGATCCCTGTAACATATGATGCTTCATGATATGATGATGAGGATCGGGGGATCCCTGTAACACATGATGCTTCATGATATGATGATGAGGATCGGGGGATCCCTGTAACATATGATGCTTCATGATATGATGATGAGGATCGGGGGTCCCTGTAACACATGATGCTTCATGATATGATGATGACGATCGGGGGATCCCTGTAACACATCGAGGGATCCCTGTAACACATGATGCTTCATGATATGATGATGAGGATAGGGGGATCCCTGTAACACATGATGCTTCATGATATGATGATGACGATCGGGGATCCCTGTAACACATGATGCTTCATGATATGATGATGAGGATCGGGGGATCCCTGTAACACATCGAGGGATCCCTGTAACACATGATGCTTCATGATATGATGATGAGGATCGGGGGATCCCTGTAACACATGATGCTTCATGATATGATGATGACGATCGGGGATCCCTGTAACACATGATGCTTCATGATATGATGATGACGATCGGGGATCCCTGTAACACATGATGCTTCATGATATGATGATGACGATCGGGGGATCCCTGTAACACATGATGCTTCCTACCGGTGATGGTATCCAATTGGAACTCACATCAACGTTTGTTAACTAGATCCAAGTTGTTCAGGTGCATGTTTCATAGGGGATAAGTACAACGGTAGTTTCCCCTTGACTTCCGCCGGTCTGTGAAAGGGTTGGCTCCAACTGTGTTTGTCTAAGACGACCATCCATCCATCATGTGCCATGCTGATAAGCGTGGGCGGTCATGTTTTGCCATCTCACTCGATCACCAGAGTTGTGGATCAGCCCGTCTTCTTGTCTCGACTATGCCACGTGACCAAGCCGTCCAGGTATTTACTTCTCGGTCTTACCCTGGGTCTCTTCCCTTTGATCTTGCCAGTTGTCACCAAGTTCTCCAAGTCATTTCTTCTTATGACATGCCCAAAAAATGTTGACTGTCTATGTATAATGATCTTTATTTGTTTCTTGAAGGACTTGTTCGTTGGGTTTTCTGTCTGTCTATGGTATTCTTTGCATTTTCCTCAGGAATCACAATTCCACAGCCATCAGATGTTTTTCAGCTTGGCTGCTCATTGTCTACGCTTCACATCCATACAAAAGTACAGGTTCTATGTAACACTTCAACATTATTTTTCTCGTTTCAGTTGACATCTTTTTTTTTGTAGTCAGTATGTTTTTTTATCTCGCAAAAGGCTACCTTTGCAATGGCAATTCTTGTTCTAATCTCTTCAAGGCATCTCCCATCAGATGTTATGACACTTCCGAGATAGTTATACCGATTAAACCTGCTTAAGAATATGCCCATTTACTCTAATATAACATTGTGGCATTTCCTTCTTCCCAGTGACGACCATAATCTGTGTCTTCTTACAATTCAATTCTAATCCTAGCTGTTCACTGTGTGCAACAACCGCATCTACTAAACGTCGCAGGTCCTGTTCATTGTCTGCAATCAAGATTATATCATCTGCATATCTAATGTTATTGATGTATCATCTCCCAATGTTGATTCCTTCCATATCTCCTATATTTCTGAAAATATTTTCACTATACAGGGAAAACAGATCTGGAGACATTATACATCAAATCTGTATTACGGTGATTTGAAACCAATGAAGACCCCCCCCCCCCCCCCCCAGGGAATTTTACAGGTTACCGAAAAGCGAGAGTCAGAATGACATGCTTTGAAAAAAGTACACGGGGCCAGACAGGTTGAGAACCATTGATCTATGATACACCTTTCATTCTGCCTGTCTGCTCCGTTTGAAACTTCTGACAGACTCATTATCCAACCGTGTGTATCTTATACTTGATGTCACGTATCGGGTTTGGTGCACGCGGCAGAGACTAAACATCTCCGTCAGATGTTGAAAGAGGAAATACATACTTTCTTGAAAGAGAAATAACGGCCGTTAGTTGATAAACTATGCGTGAGATTGTTTCGTTATTTCCATCCTTGTCTTTGATGAACAGGAACTGGAGATTTCGCGTGTCGGAAGCGGTTTCCGTTGCGCTGTTGCTGGGTAGGTTTCGTTCGTAAGTGTGGGCTGACGTGAAGATGGGAGAGGGGAGAGCGATGTGCTTGCCACACCGACTCTTAATGTGCGGTTATATCATCTTTGTTCTTTTGTTGTGATAATTTGTTTGTATACACATGTCTCAGTTACACAGCTTTGTAGGTTTTAGACGCTCGGGTAGCAAATATATATATATATATATATATATATATATATATATATATATATATATATATATATATATATATAGAGAGAGAGAGAGAGAGAGAGAGAGAGAGAGAGAGAGAGAGAGAGAGAGAGGATAAAAGATAGGGCGAGACAGAGAGAGAGTTGACAGACAGACAAACCAACAGACAAAACGACAGACAGACAGACAGAATGGTAAACTACTGAACGTAAAAATGGGTAGTAATATGCAATGTCCGCGATTGTTCTTACGCGTCTATTGTATACATGTAATGTCACTTATTTGCTCTAACTCTCCTATTGCACAAATATAACGTCATCTATTGTTCTAATTCTTATGTTGTACAAATATAACGTCAGCTATTGTTCTAATTCTCATGGTGTACAAATATAACGTCAGCTATTGTTCTAATTCTCACGTTGTACAAATATAACGTCAGCTATTGTTCTAATTATCATGTTGTACAAATATAACGTCAGCTATTGTTCTAACTCTCCTATTGTATAAATATAACGTCAGCTGTTGTTTTAATTATCATGGTGTACAAATATAACGTCAGCTATTGTTCTAATTCTCATGTTGTACAAATATAACGTCAGCTATTGTTCTAATTCTCATGTTGTACAAATATAACGTCAGCTATTGTTCTAATTCTAATGTTGTACAAATATAACGTCAGCTATTGTTCTAATTCTCATGTTGTACAAATATAACGTCAGCTATTGTTCTAATTCTCATGTTGTAGAAATATAACGTCAGCTATTGTTCTAATTCTCATGTTGTACAAATATAACGTCAGCTATTGTTCTAATTATATTGTTGTACAAATATAACGTCAGCTATTGTTCTAATTCTCATGTTGTACAAATATAACGTCAGCTATTGTTCTAATTCTATTGTTGTACAAATATAACGTCAGCTATTGTTCTAATTATCATGGTGTATAAATATAACGTCAGCTATAGTTCTAATTCTCATATTGTACAAATATAACGTCAGCTATTGTTCTAATTCTCCTATTGTACAAATATAACGTCAGCTGTTGTTCTAACTGTACTATTGTACAAATATAACGTCAGCTTGTGTTTTAACTGTCCCACTGTACACTTATAACGTCAGCTATTGTTATAACTCTCCTATTGAATAAATATAACATCAGCTATTGTTCTAACTCTCCCATTGAACAAATATAACGCCAGCTATTGTTCTAACTCTCCCATTGAACAAAAATAATGTCGGCTATTTTTTCAACTCTCCTATTGAACAGATATAACGTCAATTAGTGTTCTTACTCTCCTATCGAACAAATATAAAGCCAGCTATTGTTCTAACTCGCCCATTGAACAAAGATATCGTCAGCTATTGCTCCAACTCTCCTATTGAACAAATATAACGTTAACTATTGTTCTGTATCGAACTGTAGTGTGGTCGTCTCGACAGAGATTGAAACTCAATCAATGGGCCGGCGGGTAAGCGTGCTTGCCACTGTACTGTAATGTATTCTACTGTAAAGTAATGTGTGGTACCGTGCTGTAGGCTACTGTAAAATAATGTGTGGTACCGTGCTGTAGTCTACTGTAATGTGTGGTACCGTGCTGTAGTCTACTGTAATGTGTGGTACCGTGATGTATTCTACTGTAATGTGTGGTACCGCGCTGTATTCTACTGTAATGTGCGGTACCGTGTTGTAGTCTACTGTAATGTGTGGTACCGTGCTGTAGTCTACTGTAATGTGTGGTACCGTGATGTATTATACTGTAATGTGTGGTACCGTGCTATAGTCTACTGTAAAATAATGTGTGGTACCGTGCTGTAGTCTACTGTAATGTGTGGTACCGTGCTATAGTCTACTGTAAAATAATGTGTGGTACCGTGCTGTATTCTACTGTAATGTGTGGTACCATGCTGTAGGCTACGGTAAAATAATGTGTGGTACCGTGCTGTAGGCTACTGTAATGTGTGGTACCCTATTGTTTTATACTGTAACGTAATGTGTGGTACCCTATTGTTTTATACTGTAACGTAATGTGTGGTACCCTATTGTTTTATACTGTAAGGCATTTTAACACATATTACTGTCTTGTATTCTATTATAAAACATTGGGTGGTACCGTAGCCTCGTGTAATTGTAACGTACAGTAATGTATCTAGAATCCGTTTTGCTGTATGGCAGTGCACCCTGGAATGTAAATGAACAAATTAGGAAGAACTTGGAAGCAACTGAGATGTGGACTGTCACAGTAACTAACAACGACTGTCCGAAAGAGGCTAATGAAACTAGAACATTATATTCAACAATAAGAAAGAGACAAACAGCTTTCTTTGGTCATGCGATGAGAAGAGAGGCACTGGAGAACATCAAGGGGAAGAGAGGCAGGGGAAGACCAAGAGAAATGATGCTGGATGGACTGAGAAGGTGTCGTGGAGGAATGTTATCTGCAAAGTAGATCCAGAACATCAAGGACCGAGATCTGGGGAGAAACAAGAACGCCTAGACCAGCTGGCAAGGAACTTGATGATGATTAATGTATTGTCTTCTTCAGTGTAAAGCATTGTGCGGTACTGTGTTGTATTCTACTGCGTAAAACATTGTATGGTACTGTATTGTATTGAACTGTAAAGCACTGCGTGGTACTGTACTGTATTCTTATTTAAAGCACGTAACGTATAGTACTTATTGTATACTTCTGTGTAAAACACCGTGTGGTACTGTATTCTTCTATGTAAAGCATTGTGTTATTGTACTGAATTCTTCTGTGTAAAGCATAGGGTTACTGTATTGTATTCTTCTGTGTACAACATTGCATGGTGCTGTACTGTATGATTCCGTGTAAAGCATTGGGTTACTGTATTGTAATCTTCTGTGTACAACATTACATGGTGCTGTACTGTATGATTCTGTTTATAGCATTGTGTGATAATCTAATGTAAAGCATTGAGGCACTGCATTGTATGCTAATGTAAAGTATTTGTCGTACTGAATTCTAATGTAAAACATCGCGTGGTACTGTAGTGCAATCCAATGTAAAGCATTATGTGGCACTGTATTGTATAATAATGTAAAGCATTGTGTGGTACTGTACTGTATTTTAATGTAAAGCATTGTGTGGTACTGTTCTGTATTCTAAAGTAAAGCATTGTGTGGTACTTATTCTAACGTGAATCATTGTGTGGTACTAGATTCTAATGTAAAGCACTGTATGGTACTGTAATGCATCCTACGTAAGGCATTGCGTGGTAATGTGTTATATTCTAATGTAAAGCATTGTGTGGTACTTATTCTAACGTGAATCATTGTGTGGTACTAGATTCTAATGTAAAGCACTGTATGGTACTGTAATGCATCCTACGTAAGGCATTGCGTGGTAATGTGTTATATTCTAATGTAAAGCATTGTGTGCTACCACACAATTGTATACGTATACCACGTTGTATTCCACTGTAAAGTACTATGTGGTACTGTACAGTGCCCTACTATGTAAAACAGCGGCGCCGTACCGTCTTCGTATTACACGGTCCTGCGTGCGCAGTTAAAAATACTCACACACAACAGCGCGCTAGTTTTAAGAAAGCACAATCATACATGTAGATAACACTTGTCTAGCACAGTTCACACGGCCAGATAGCTGCACAAGAACAACACGAAAGCTCTATTAAAAGTCTTCTCCACACAACGACACGAAAACAGCTTGAAATTCTCATCGGCGGTCGGAATCAAGAACTGTAACCGCATCTTAGTTGCCCTGGTCCCGACACTCCAGTACATAACTAGCCAGCGCCGTTTTCACGTGCATGCGCGAGCACAAGAACAATCCCGCCTGCTGCAATTCATGTTAGTCCGCCCGCCCTGTTCTGTTAATGTCGTCCTGCCCTGCTTCGGTTCTCATTAACCCCACCCCCTTTATTATACACATAATGGTACCGCACGTCCAAATAACAACAACAACAACAACAACAACAACAACAACAACAACAACAACAACAACAACAACAACAATAAATGAAACAGGAGCTTACACAGTCAGTGGAAAAAAGAAAAATGACTGGCCGAGACAAAGAAATGAAGAAAAGCACCCACAAAAATGTGATAACGAGCAGCGTCTTCGGGAAAATAATACACAATTACATCTAATTAATCAAATTCAAATTTAACTCTTGCAAATGTCAATTGAAGTGACTAAAAGAATAATATTCTGGATGGAACTTAAAACACATAAGGTACTGATATTGTTCGAATGTAAACCATTTGTTATTCCCACGGTGATCGCAAATGTGAAATAAAATATGTTTGTCTGCACAAAATTGGTTGGTACCGCCTAATTGCCGGCGCGGTTGCGAAGGTGTTGTGAATGCGATTCGCAATCCCGCATACCGTGTTCGAAACACAGTTGCAAGCGATTTGAAAGCAGACCGTCTTAGATGACTTTCATACAATGGTTTGAGGTCGGTCGTTCAGAAAGCAATGACAAACTAATGTACATAAACTCGCCTAGGAAATCACAATCCGAGGCCGTGCTGTGAGTGCCGTTCTGGCAAGTAGAGCTGCATGATGATTGTCTAGATTAGAATTCCTGGCAATGTAAATGTTGGTTGTGTTGATTAATTTAACTATTGTCTGTGAGATAATCTTTAAACACACAGGCACACGCATATTTAGACACACACAAGAAGAATAAGCTGATGATGATAGATTATGATGCTGATTATTGTGACTAAGAAAAAGAACAGATGAAAATGAGGAGAGGAGGAGGATGAGAAGAAGAAGAAGAAGAAGAAGAAGAAGAAGAAGAAGAAGAAGAAGAAGAAGAAGAAGAAGAAGAAGACGAAGAAGAAGAAGAAGAAGAAGAAGAAGAAGAAGAAAAAGAAAAAGAAGAAGAAGAAGAAGAAAAAGAAGAAGAAGAAGAAGAAGAAGAAGAAGAAGAAGAAGAAGAAGAAGAAGAAGAAGAAGAAGAAGAAGAAGAAGAAGAAGAAGAGTTAAATCTTCCAAACGATAACGTGATTTTCCCTTTAAAATGAATGGCATCATCAAAATAAAGTATGCACGGCAAAAAGACAACCAGCTGAATACATCAGAATGTTTAACTGTAACAGAACAACAGCAGCAGAATACCGCAGCTGCAACTGCTTTCTTGCAACAATGCCTCAGCCACTGCAGATAAATTCTCAAATGTCACCGCACGTTTCCATGAACAACGAAGACATAGCACTCTGCCCCTTCGTAATTATACCAGCTGCTTCAGCAAGCACAGCGCTCACCCAAAAGTATGCGTGAGTAAAGCTACATGCAGCACGGCAACCCCCGATATTTCTCCGTGTGAAGGAGCGGCAGTTCCCACAGCTGACATTTTCTGTGCATGTTTAAGTTTAAGCGCGCGTTCTCAGCGGTTCAGAGAATGGAGATTACTCAGATCGCTTCTGGAGACGTTCATAACTTACTAGCAGCAACAAAACGACCTCGCTTGTTTGTTATTCAGTTTTGGTGTATGTTTGTTTAACTCGTCACCAATAGAAAAAGTAGGTTGCAGATCCTTTACAGGACATCGCAGTCAACCCCAGCATTTTTGGCGGTTTGTGATTACTTGGAAATTTACGTTGAGTTATTTGCCATTGCTTTCTGAACGACGGTCACATATACCATTTTATGGTAGCCAAAGCAAGGCGGTATGCTGCCAAATTACCCTCATCCTATTTCGAACACGGTATGCGGGATTACGAATTGCGCGCGTAACCCCTTCGCCATAGATCCGGCTCCTTGTGAAGGAGCGGCGTTGAGAAGGACCTAGAGTTTGAAACACTCATGCTTGTCGACCTATGCTGCTGCATTAACTTTTCCCGAAGCTGTTATTTTATACTGCTGAGGTTAACATTATAACATGTTGCATTTATATGTAAACAATTGATGACTCTTGGAAATAATTTAGCGTTGAAATGTAACAGAAAATGGGAACTTTCACAAGCAGAAAAAATCCCGAATTAATAAAAAGGGGAAGGGGGCGGGGAAGCCCTCGAATCCGTTAATAGTTATGATATTATAGCGCTATTAAATAGCTAGAAATACGTCGTGTCCAAATTCAAAGTTATTGGTCAGGTAGATCCTGGCCTAGAGGTTAGCGACTTTTCTCCGTAATCTCGTATACTCTCGTAAGTAACGTGACGACGGTGAGAATCAGCAGTGCTTCGAATCGCGTCGGTAACTTACGGGGTATGTGAGCAGGTCGCTCAAAAAGCAATGGCAAACTACTGAGCGTAATCTTGCCAAGATATCAATAATCAGCTGATGATGCTGGTCCTGTAAAGGATATGCAAAATTTTTTTATTTTAGATCAGGTGAAAGTATTAGGTAACATATAAGGGAACAAACTAGACAGAAGAAAAATAATAAAAGTGATAGTCGCACTTGATTTGCCCCGTGTGTTACCGGGGTCTATAACGGAAGCAAAGAACAGCAACACTGTGGTCTACCATGCGTGTCGTTACAGGCCGCTAAGGAGGGTTGGTGTGAGGCTGGCTGCCTCATCTCATAACGTTTAAGCTGCAAAATCCAATGAAACATGATAAGTCTTTTAGTTCGCTGATGGTCTATTTCGCTATTGAGAGATTAAGGGATGATGGGGAACAAAAAAGGCGACAGAAGGAGTAGACACCCTGATTTAACCGTGATACATTCTCTACAACTTCCCCTATTACTTTCCGCTATTACTTTCCTTCGTACTACAATAAATTACTATGAAGGTATTCCATCACTTTTATACTCTTCTTTGGACGATTATCTCGGCCAATAATGATGATTTGTCCCTATTCTAACATCCACGTACTAGATTAGAAATGACGTAGATGCAAGGTCATAACTGAAAAAAAGTTCTGGGTTCGAATCAAGCTATTTTACAGAACAGACTCAAAGATTTACCCCTGATCTTGGATCTAGTGAAGTGGATGGTTAATCTTCTTGCACAAGGGTGAGAAATTAGGAGGTCTCTGGTGGGCCATTAGATATGCTTTAACATTAACATGTAGCAAGGAATGTACGATCGTGACAAAAAACTGTGAAAATGACGTGCCGACAGCACACTAAAGATTACAAACAATATTACAGATTACAGACATAACAGAACCACTAAGGCAGGCAGGCAGAAGCCAACAAACCAATGTCTTCAGTCTGGGAGGCTACAGCCAACTCAGAACACACCTTCACCGAACGGATCTAAAAGATTGTCACCTGCATCATATGAGCACCTAAGCCAACTACACAGCATATCCTACATACCTCCATAATAGTCCTGCTACTTAGTCAGCCGCAAGAGCGGCTGCCCATTGTTTTATCCTTACATGCTTAATACTCTGAAAGTAATTGTTGTCCTTAAGGGTAAATAATAATAACATATGCGATTCATTCATTCGTTCATTCGTCCGTCCGTCAGTTCGTTCGTTCATTCATTCATTCATTCAATAGCATGTCCTTTGCAGAACATCGCTAACATAACAACCTTCCGAAAAACCTCTCGATGATAAGCAAGATATCCCGCGTCCGATACACCCATCTGGAGATCATCCGCCACATACTGCACCCATCTTCTCTGTGGCCTTCCTCTTCCTCTCTTCCCAGACATATACCACTCCATTATTGTTCTCTTCAAACTTTCGTGACGTTTCAAGTGACTAAAATATTTCAATTTTCTTTGTTTTATCATCTTTACTAGCCAACCTTCTTCAATATTCAGCTCTTGAAGTATGGGCGCATTTGTTCTTTTCTTTATCCAAGATATTCTTAGAACTCGTCTATAACATTTATATTCAAATGCATTTATGCGCTGTTCAGCTTGTTTAGTAAGTGTCCAGGTCTCACAGGCGTATGTTGCCAATGGAAAAGATGCATGCTCTTAATGAGAATCATACACGCTATACATATTCGTTTCGTGGATAGCATTTTTTCATTTTGAACTGAATCCCGTGGTAGTTGCCAGTTCATGCCCTAGCGATGGCCAGTTGTATTTATCACCTATACAACATGCCTGTGAACAAGTGGGATCTAGTTAGCAATGTCTCCCACAAAATCAGCACTACAGGACAATATGTAAACATGTAAAGACTTCAGATGTGCCACGCCGCCATGTTGATGACCCGTGCCAGAAGATACGCATAGTAAACGTCGATATTAGATGACAGCGGGGACTAAACATAATAATAATAATAATAATAATAATAATAATAATAATAATAATAATAATAATAACAATATAATAATAATAATAATAACCGGGAAGGTTGACCCGGTCAACAAATTCTCGCAGAAGTCAGATGTATCTGCCGAAAGGTGCAAATATCGCAAGTTTGCTGTAAACAGACACAATGCAATTACGACCAAAAATATTCCGGATGAACGCAGCAGCAGCAGAAGAAGAAGAAGATAATAATAATAATAATAATAATAATAATAATAATAATAATAATAATAATACGACTGACATGGTCGCAGCCCTGATACACTTCAAGGTGAAAAAACATGCCAACAGATTATGTGCGACTTCCGGTGCCTGGGTGAGAAAGTGCCACCGCTAGATGTTGACATCATACACGACACACAGCGACCTCGGCGGGAAGTGGTGCTCCAACAACCCTTAGGTTATGAGAGGACGAAAGGAATGAACAAGACTTAGGGCGGTAAGGCGAACCATCCGCAGAGGACACAACAGACTGAAGTACCACTTGTTGAATACACTAAAAATAGGAGATACTGATGAATGTTACTGTGGAACTGGTAACTTGACAGCTAAACATGTTACAGCAGTGTCCAACATATGTTGAAAAACACCCACTCCATTTGAGGACAAACTTTATGGAGATGTCAATAAGCTTAAGCAGGACTTAAGCTGACCGCTACTTTCTTTGGATTAATTCATATTGCCATCTGAAGGTGAACGAAGAAGAAGAAAAAGCGGAAGAAATGAAAAGGCGCTAGTCTTCCCATAGATTTGCAATACAGATCAAGTTTTCAATAGGAATGGCGTGGAAGAAAGGCAATCATGCAATCCTAAAACATCGTCACCGAGCAGTCATTTAATGTACATGAATATAGTGGTCATCAACATAACTGGACGTGTACTGGGTGTTCTATACTTCATCTACTAGATAACATTAACATTAACATTGTTTTAATAGTAAACGTATTTCCCTTTAATTAAATGTCTGCCCTAATCTAACGAGTAATTTTAGACGATAATTTAGAATATTTAATTTTTAATGTAGTTTGCATATATTGCATTCGTGAGTAATTTCTTTGTTGTATTTTAAACAACTGTTTATTTACCTTTGTATCGACGTCTGTGGCTTGGAGGTAGTCAACTCAGTTTCACAATGCCAAGATACCGGATTCGAAGTCAACCGCAAGCTATTTCTTTGCGTTGATTTTCACAACGGTATGAGAGTCGGTCGTTTAAAACCTGCTTGTGTCTGTCATGTGATAGGGTCATAACATGGTGTAGGCTTGAATGCACAGACGAATAGGTGACCATTCTTTCTCTCTCTCTCTTAGCGAGACGACGAACGAATGCGTCGAATCCTCGTCCGACCGCGCTCATGACATTATCAGCATAGCTCCCTATCAACTATGCTAACGCGAACGCTAATTACGTTAAATTCCCTAGAAAATCATAAACGGTCAACAAATGCTGGGGTTGGATGCGAAGTCCTGTAAAGAGCATGCACATTTATTTACTTTGTGTCTTCGCCTATACTTAAACAGCAAACGTAATCCGATACAACATGCCACTAGCGGTGACCTGCCCAAGTTATATAAGGTCATGGATTGATTAGTAGATGGATCTGGAAACAGCCAGAGAGCCGCGGTAGAGTAGCGGATAGACGCCCGCCTGCTGCACCCGTAGCCTTGGGTTCCATCCGCAGCTCAGCTGGTTTGAATCTTAAAATTTGACCTGGCTCCTATGTCGACCCAGTCTAAAGTGGGTCCCATGAAATGTCATGGGAACTAAAGGCGGCCGGTGTGACCCCGACCCCATCAGCCAGTGAGTGTCGATTGGTCTAGAAAACGTGGGTCTAGCTCCATGATCCCAATGCGCTTATGGCGTGTAGAAAGGACAACGCCAACAGTCCGCGTCGTCTCTGAAACATGTTTACAGGAGTGTGATCTAACAGACCTCTGAGGCCGCAGCTCCGGCGCTCGGCAACCCGAGGAACTAACTATACAGAGATAGCAAAGCCCCAAGGGCAAGCGCCAAGCTCATTTCTGACACCGGAATCGAAGTCTAAGAAAGAACGGAAACTGAAGAATGGCTTCCTTTACGTGCGATCTCCGAGGCAAGCGGTGAAATCGTATTATTTTAAACGCTCTCCCTGTGGGCCACCAAGGTAACAATAAACAACGGTTACAAAATGTTGCAACAATCAAATGTTACTTCCTGATTTGATCGAGAACAGCAGATGAGGTTTATGACACGTGGTTAAAATTCACATGAACTGGAAAACGCACGTTGAATGATGCAGAAATATAGAAGAAACAAAGAGGGAAGGGGGGTGACTAATGGAAGCAAGGGAAGACAAGCTCAGACAAAGAAGTACTCGCACAGAACCACCACAGACAAGGACCACACACGAGTGGGGGAGAAAACACGGACGTCTCCTACAAGATGATCCAAGTGATGACACGAAATGTTAGTATTTGGGAGAGAGGGAGGGGAAGGGGTGGGGGGATCGAGATGGCGAAAGACAAATGCAGGGCTCCGAAAGGGTTCAATATTGTAACCCGTGACAGAAGTTCGGGTTAAATAAGGGTGGACAACAAAATACACGGTGGACCAAACTGTAGGGTGGACTAAAAGTAGGCATTAAGTACTGTTTAGTCTTTTAGGTACTGTATAGTCTTAGGTACAGTTTAGTCGTTTAGGTACTGTATAGTCTTATAGGTACTAAAAAACAATGTTTGCATATCCTTTACAGGACATCGCTGTCAACATCAACATCTTTCAGCTGATTGTTGATTTCTTTGGCAAGATTACGCTCAGTAGTTTGCCATTGCTTTCTGAGCGGCCGGCTCACATACCCTGTAAGTTAACGACGCGATTCGAACTACTGCTGATTCTCACCGTCATCACGTTACTTACGAGAGTATACGAGATTATGAGAAAAGTTGCTAACCTCTAGGCCAGGAAGCCGGCCTTATAGGTACTATGTATGTACAATAAATATGCTGACGTTGGAAGACAGGTAGTGGTGTGAACATAAAGGGAACGGGGTGTAATGGGAGTGAGAGAAGAGACTGAAGTTTGTTGCAACGTGTAAAATGCAGTGACATCAAGTGATACATGCTGCCCCCCCCCCCCTCTTTTCCCTCCTTTATTTATAAATGAACCATTATAATAGGCAATAAAAAAGAAACAAACAATCTTCACTAAATAAAAGCATAAGATAAAAGCATGCAGTGGAAGATGATAGTTAATGAGGGTGCAATATGAGATAAAGAATGCATTAAACATACGCGATGAAGAGGGGGGAGAGAGAGAGAGAGAGAGAGAGAGAGAGAGAGAGAGAAGAGAGAGAGAGAGAGAGAGAGAGAGAAAGAGAGAGAGAGAGAAAGAGAGAGAGAGAGAGACTATATTAATGTTTACCAATAATATTGCGTCATCCTTCGACTTTAAACGAACAAATCTACAAAGGTCTTGGGGTTAGTTGGTTGAGGAGGAGGAGGAGTAGGAGGAGGAGGAGGAGGAAGAAAAGAAGAAGAAGAAGAAGAAGAAGAAGAAGAAGAAGAAGAAGAAGAAGAAGAAGAAGAAGAAGAAGAAGAAGGCCTGTAACGTTCTAAAACTAATTTGCCAGAAAAAAAGGCGTAAAAAGAATGACTGTGTTTACAATCTCAACAGTTCGAATTACAAGGCTTCACAGAAACAACCAGGAAACGAAGAGGCTGGCAAATTGGCAAAGAAAGCTGGAAGACTACCTCAGCCTGATATAGACATAACATAACCTACGGTGAGATATAGACATAACATAACCTACGGTGAGATATAGTGGTTTATAAGAAACAGATGTAGAATCAAGTAGGAATCAGAGCATCCAGGCCACCAGAAAGATGGTGCATATTACCCATTCCTCCGAGGTAAACAAGAATTAATCTATAGACAATATACTCAGAGTGACCAAGCTGATATGCCAACTGCTCAACAAGCTAAAGATGTATGCAACTGGAACTAGTAAACGAATGGCCAAACATTTGCTGAAAATGTCCAACTTAAGCAGAATAGATAACATTATTTTGATCTAGACCGGCTGCGGAGATGAACAAGCTCAAGCTGACTGCTGCTCTCTGGAACTATATTTAGGTTGAAGTCTGAATGTGCACGAAGAGACAGATAATCACTGAATTGGTTTAAACCTTGAGAAATAATGTTGATCCTGGAATTTATAAATGATTCTTCAAGCTGTATGTTAAAATATGCGAGGGAAGAGGAATATGGCCGTGAGAACACAAATCTGGGAACCACCAACTTTACATGTTGCAAATTAATACAAAGCAGAGGGAAATTCTCAAATCTTTTAAATTGCACGGAGCCTCAAAAACAAGGGATTGAATTTAAAGGCTAGTTAATGGTGGCAGAGCTAACACACAACAACGTATTTCTAGAAAAGGTAGCAAGACACATAAAACGATAATTAAAATCACCACAAATAAACGTTTTCAGTGAGGAATGAGGAAGCAGACAACAACGCAGCCAATTAACCAATGTGAAATAAAGTTATATGGACTTTTGTTTGTCAGTTGCTCCTCTTTCGTATCCAGTTCAGAAGAGTCTATTAAAGTCGACCCTACTGTGGTAAAATATACACCACCGGCAAATAATGGGATTTGGCAAAACTAGCAACATCAGTCCAAATGTTACGCCCCTTGAAGCGCAATAACCACAGATTAGAAGTGCAGATCCACGTCAATTAACTTCTGACCCATGCAAAGGGAGAGGTATCAACATCAAACTAAGCGTATTTCAAGTAAAACTTGTTCTTTGTTTTGTTCTTCCTCTCCGTTGCCACGTCACTGTGTGTTCCGTGTTATTGTGTTCACATGTCAATCGCTCCACAGCAAGCTGCGTGAACAAGGAACTAACGGAAGACATAACAAAGAAACGGGCAGAACCTTTTGCCAGAATTAAAGAACACTGCATTCTTACAACAAGCAGACCGATGAGAAGAGTTACAGATGCATCGAGGAAATGCCAGGCAGATATACAAGTTGAAAGATAACAGATGGACTAACAGCAAGCAGTCTATCGGAATATCACCATCGCCACAGACTAGTGGAGATCCGCAGTAACCACAACCTCCATTGTTGAGACGACAGCTGATTAATGACTGATATCACGATAACCATTATTAGCCACAAAATTACCACAAAGACGATTTCCAATGTCCATGAGTCACTATGGTTTAAAAGACAAAAATGGGAATATGCTAAATACCAATGAGGAAATGTGCAACACATGGAAAGAATATTTTATTGAATTACTAAATTGTGAAGCTCCAAGTCACATTTTCCCACAGGAAGAGGTTCTAACATGCGAACCCCAAATTGAAGAACCTACATTTGAAGAAATCCTATATGTAATCACACGACTTAAAAACAATAAGGCAACTGGGACTGATGGAATTGCTGCTGAATTTATAAAGGCAGGTGGCCATGCATTACATCTAAAGCTATACGAACTAATAATAAAAATCTGGAGGACAGAAGAATTACCCCATGACTGGAAAGAGTCATTATTGATACCTATCTTTAAGAAAGGAGACAAGTTCCAATGTGGAAATTATAGAGGAATATCACTACTGTCCACAAGCTATAAGATACTATCCGCAGTATTACTAAATAGACTAAAACCATATTCAGAAGACATATTAGGTGACTACCAGGCGGGTTTTAGACAAAACAGATCAACAATAGATCAGATATTTATCTTACGACAAATAGCCGAGAAACATTGGGAATATAAAAGAGATCTCCATAACATTTTTGTGGATTTTAAAAAGGCTTATGATAGTGTCCATAGGAATAGTCTATGGAATGCTATGCAGGAATTTGGAATACCAAGGAAGTTAATCAACATGACCAGACTATGCATGGAAGATACTTACAATATAGTAACATATAAAGGCAGGAAATCAGACCCCTTCCAAATAACATCTGGCTTGAAACAGGGTGATGCACTATCGCCGCTACTCTTCAATCTGGCTCTAGAGAAAGTTGTAAGGAAGGTAAAGGAGGAATGTGATATTGGAGGAACATCCAAGCTGCTTGGTTATGCAGATGATATAGATATTATAGGGCAAAGTGAACAAAAGACATTGGAAATATTGACTCACTTAAAGGGAAAAGCCCAACAGATGGGGCTGGTTATCAACCAAGATAAGACAGAATATATGGTAATTTCAAGAGACGGAATGGCTAGAAACTCTGGCCACATACAAATAGATAATATGACCATTAAAAGAACGGAAACATACAAATACCTGGGTACAATCTTCAACTGCTCCAACATCATAAGGGAAGAAATACAAACTAGAATCAACTCTGGAAATAAGATATACTATGCACTACAACATCTACTAAAATCAAAGGCGCTATCTCGTAACACCAAAATCACAATATACAAAACACTGATCAGACCAGTTGTGCTGTATGGCTCTGAAACCTGGAGTACAACGAAAGGAGACGAAGCCTTGTTACAAACCTTTGAGAACAAAATTTTAAGACGCATCTTTGGACCCATTAGGGATACACAAAGTGGAGAGTGGAAAAGAAGAAGTAACAAAGACATTTATGATCTGTTTAAGTCCCCGCTAATCACTGGTATCATGAAGGCTAATAGACTACAATGGCTGGGGCATATAGAAAGAATGGAAGATAATAGGGAAACAAAACTCGCTTACACTCAGGAAATAAATGACCGTAGACCCCGAGGTAGACCAAGAAGGCGGTGGAGAGATAATACATGTACAGACCTACAAGCACTTGGAATCAACGACTGGCAAGAGAAGGTCCACCAGAGAGACGAATGGAGACGGATTGTATTTGCAGCAAAGAACCTCAATGGCTCGGAACGCTGAAGAAGAAGAAGAAGATGAGTCACTATAAAGCGAGCAAAAAACTGCCACGTAATCTTTTTTTTGTATCACCAGGTTTTCTAAGGAACTCTCCGCGTAGTTTGGCCAAACAGGGTCACAGAAAATGATACGAATTTTAGAGAATGAGGCACTGTCTACATTCCACTCTTTATATTGAAAGCCTCTGTCAACCAATGTGACTCGAACAGAGACCAGAGAATCGGCTCTTCGATTCGACTATCTCCCCTTGTAAAGTCATTGCACCCTACAGCAACCATATCGTGAGGTGTGAGATGTCAAACACGTTATACACACTTGTTCTTGGTTCCTCTTGTCAAGGGAATGCCTGGTCATACCTCGTTAAGCACCTCATGGGTCAGTGATAGCCGGAATGTTGATCTTTGAAGAGAGCTGTTCATACACATTTAATCATTCATTCAGTAGCATGTCCTTTGCATAACCTTGCTCCCCTAAAAACCTTCCGAAAAACATATCGGTTATAAGTAAGATTTCTAGCGTCCAATACACACATCCAGAGATCATCTTCCATACCCTGCAGACATCTTCTCTTTGACCTTCCTCTTCCTCTCTTCCCGGACACATACCCCTAAATTATTGTTCTTTCCAAACTTTCATGCTTTCATGACGTCTAAAGTGACCAAAATATTACAGTTTGCTTTGTTTTCTCGTCTTTAGTATTCAACCTTCAATATTCAGATCTTGTCGTATGGATGCATCCCCCCCCCCCCATACTCAGTACATCCAGCATCATTTCTCTTGGTCTGCCCCTGCCTTTCTTCCTCTTGATCTTTTCGGTTGTCACGATGTTCTACAATGGCTCTCTTCTCATCATATGACCAAAGAAAGCTGATTGGCTCATTCTTATTGTTGAATGTAATGTTCTATTTTCATTAGCCTCTTCAGGGATGTCGTTGTTAGTTACTTACACTGGCAGTACAAGGAATTCGCAACATTCGTCTCAGGAACCGCATCTCTGTAGCTTCCAATGTCTTCCTAATTTGTTGTTGTTGTTGTTGTTGTTGTTTTGAGCTCGCTCGCTTTGAACTCAAGCATAGTCCATACATACTATTTTTATAGTAGTGATGGACTGGATTTTGTGTGTGGATTAGCTTTCCCTATTAACAGTGTCCCTCGCCATCAGATGAACCCACTCCCACTTCAGAGGTACTTGTAATTTACGTCCCCAAGTCAAGGACGACATGTCAACATTTTAGTCCAGCTGTCAGGTATCGGGGTTGAACCGCTAACCTCGGCATCAGCACACCGGATGTTTAAGAACACCATCCTTATCCATTCGGCCATGCGGACCTGCTTCCTAACTTGTTCATTTACATTCAACGATAAAAATACAGAGCTAACAATATATGCTCAACTTTACTCGCGGCGTGACAAGAGGTCGGTACTTTCACTTAATAGATACTCCATAGCCGATGTGGTCAATAGCTCGCGGCGTGACAAGAGGTCGGTACTTTCACTTCATAGATACTCCATGGCCGATATGGTCAATAGCTCGCGGCGTGACAAGAGGTGGGTACTTTCACTTCATAGATACTCCATGGCCGATATGGTCAATAGCTCGCGGCGTGACAAGAGGTCGGTACTTTCACTTCATAGATACTCCATGGCCGAAATGCTCAATAGCTCGCGGCGTGACAAGAGGTCGGTACTTTCACTTCATAGATACTGAATGGCCGATGTGGTCAATAGCTCACGGCGTGACAAGAGGTGGGTACTTTCACTTCATAGATACTCCATGGCCGAAATGGTCAATAGCTCGCGGCGTGACAAGAGGTCGGTACTTTCACTTCATAGACACTCCATGGCCGAAATGGTCAATAGCTCGCGGCGTGACAAGAGGTGGGTACTTTCACTTCATAGATACTCCATGGCCGATATGGTCAATAACTCGCGGCGTGACAAGAGGTCGGTACTTTCACTTCATAGACACTCCATGGCCGAAATGGTCAATAGCTCGCGGCGTGACAAGAGGTCGGTACTTTCACTTCATAGATACTCCATGGCCGAAATGGTCAATAGCTCGCGGCGTGACAAGAGGTCGGTACTTTCACTTCATAGATACTGAATGGCCGATGTGCTCAATAGCTCACGGCGTGACAAGAGGTGGGTACTTTCACTTCATAGATACTCCATGGCCGATATGGTCAATAGCTCGCGGCGTGACAAGAGGTGGGTACTTTCACTTCATAGATACTCCATGGCCGATATGGTCAATAACTCGCGGCGTGACAAGAGGTCGGTACTTTCACTTCATAGATACTCCATGACCGATATGGTCAATAGTTCGCGGCGTGACAAAAGGTCGGTACTTTCACTTCATAGATACTCCATGACCGATATGGTCAATAGTTCGCGGCGTGGCAAGAGGTCGGTACTTTCACTTCATAGATACTCCATGGCCGATATATTCAATAGCTCGCGGCGTGGCAAGAGGTCGGTACTTTCACTTCATAGATACTCCATGACCGATATGGTCAATAGTTCGCGGCGTGACAATAGGTCGGTACTTTCACTTCATAGATACTCCATGGCCGATATGGTCAATAGCTCGCGGCGTGGCAAGAGGTCGGTACTTTCACTTCATAGATACTCCATGACCGATATGGTCAATAGTTCGCGGCGTGACAATAGGTCGGTACTTTCACTTCATAGATACTCCATGGCCGATATGGTCAATAGCTCGCGGCGTGGCAAGAGGTCGGTACTTTCACTTCATAGATACTCCATGGCCGATATGGTCAATAACTCGCGGCGTGACAAGAGGTGGGTACTTTCACTTCATAGATACTCCATGGCCGATATGGTCAATAACTCGGGGCGTGACAAGAGGTCGGTACTTTCACTTCACAGATACTCCATGGCCGATGTGGTCAATAGCTCGCGGCGTGACAAGAGGTCGGTACTTTCACTTCATAGATACTCCATTGCCTATATGATCAATAACTCGCGGCGTGACAAGAGGTCGGTACTTTCACTTCATAGATACCCCATGGCCGAAATGGTCAATAGCTCGCGGCGTGACAAGAGGTCGGTACTTTCACTTAATAGATACTCCATGGCCGATATGGTTAATAACCAGCCGGCGTTTTAGACTTCCTAGGCAATGTCCTTGTACCCGTTTAAGGTTAGACCGAAATGGCAGCCCAGATTAATTTGTAAAAGAATTACACCTCCAGGGAGATACGAACACATGACCTACGAGTCGGGAGGGAATCGTGCTTGCCATGCGCTAGAGTAACTCTCAGAAAAGAGGAAAATAAAGACATCAAAAATAAACACAACGGTAAAAACCGGAAGAAAGAAGGAAATAAGCAGAAAGAAAGAAAGAAAGAAAGAATAAGAAAGAAAGAAAGAAAGAAAGAAAGAAAGAAAGAAAGAAAGAAAGAAAGAAAGAAAGAAAGAGTAGACACATTACAGCAAAGGGCATTGCAGGTAAAGACTTAAGTGTACCCCGTGAGACAAAAAACTAAAATGCTGACATTTTAAATTCAGGGATTTGTCGGTTTATTGTTTTTGCCCCAGCGTTTACGCAACGGAATACGTGTCGATAGAATCTCGTGGTCACAGCCAATGCCACTCCTTAAACAAATCTTTCATGTTTTTACCCCGGCATCCATTCTCCCAACCCCTTCTCCCTCTCTCTTCCCCAGCTTTAAGGTTGCGTAAAGACTCCAGGAGACAGCTGGAGAATGAGAAAATAAGTTAGTTGATGAGAGAGGGAATCGGTGCAGCTCTGTGAGTATTATATACACTACATCCTACATCAGTGGTTCTCAACTGTTTTTGGCCCATGCACCCCTTCACCATGTGTTCAGAATGTCACCCCCCCCCCCTTTTTTTTTGTTTCGTCTTTCCTCCCCATAACCACCCTCCCCCTTTTTAAAAAAAACAGTATACGTAAAAATGGAAGCGAAATTTAATAACACATACTAGAACAAGTCTAGACGTCTACATAAAATGTGATTTGCGAGTCTACTCCCCCTCCCCCTGGAAACCCTAAAATTCCCCCCAGGGGGAGTGGGATTCCCAACTGGTTGAGAACCACTGTTCTACATCGTCGTTGCAGTCGTAGTAACGCAGTTGCTAGCACGGTTGCCTGCCGGCACGGCGGTATTGCGTTCGAAAACCCTACGAAGCGGGATTTTTGTTTCATGTACACGGCTCCTGGGTCTGCCCAGCCTAAAACTTGGTGCGAAGAAATGTCCAGGGGAGTGAAAAGATAAATAACAACAGATCAATACCAAAGGTACAATTACAACAATGGTATTCATTTGAAGTTAAAGTAAAAGACATGTTTCACAATTGAAGCGTATTGGACATTTGGTTTTAGCCCCGTATTGTTATAGCCCAACCGGCACTCGAGGGCTGATGTGGTCAGTATCCCGCCAGCTGTCTTTACTTTCTGAGACATTTCCTGGTCCCAATTTAGGTTGAATTGATCTAGGACTTAGGGCCTAGGCTGACCTATGACCAAGGCTGATCTAGGCTGACCTAGGAGTCCAGGACAATTTTAAAAAATCCGCTTCGAGGTCAATTCGAGCCCATGACCATTGCGTCGGCAGGCAAACGTGAGCATTAATGTGTGACGTATTAATGTGTGACGTATTAATGTGTGACGTATTAATGTGGGGTGTATTAATGTGGGGTGTATTAATGCGGGGTGTATTAGTGTGGGTGTATTAATGTGGGGTGTATTAATGTGGGGTGCATTAATGTGGGGTGTATTGATGTAGGGTATATTAATGTGGGCTGTATTAATGTGGAGTGTATTGATGTGGGGCGTATTAATGTGGTGGTATTAATGTGGGAATATTAATGTAGGGGTATCGATGTGGGGGTATTAATGTGGGTAAGTATTAATGTGGTGAGAGGGGGAGTATTAATGTGGGGGAGGGGTATTAATGGGGGGCGGTATTAATGTGGAGGAGTATTAATGTGGAAGTGTTAATGTGGGGGAGTATTAATGTTGGGGGGGGGGTATTAATGCAGGGGTATTAATGTGGCGCAAGTACATACGTTCTATGTCAGCCGTGAGCGATTTGGGATCAGATCGCTTTGCGTTGATTTCGACGGTGTAAAACGTCGGCCGTTGAGAAAGCAATAACAGACCAATGATAAAAAAATCACAAATAGCCAATAAATGCTGGTGTTGACTATGACGTCCGGTAAAGGATATGCAACTAACTTTTAACAAACATCCAAGTACGTGGGCTCAGATCGGCGATGCATCGTGGAAACAAAGAGCATAATACGACAAGGAAAGACGGCAGTTTACAAAATGCTGTACCCGATGCAATAAATCCTTGTCAGTGGAAGTTACGTAGAACCAATGTTAATGTTAACAGACGACTGGATATCCTGGATAATTAGTAAACGAGCTAAGACATCTCTAGGAGCCGCGGCAGTGCGGTTGTTCCTGATACTGGAAATAACCTGGACAGACAAAATGAGTAATTTATATGTGTTGGAAGAAACTAAGCCACAAAGACAACTTATCACAGGCTTCATGCCAAGGCAATCTGTATATTTTCCTCACATTATGAGACAACTTATCACAAGCATCATACAAATGCAATTTTTATGTTTCGGTCACATTATGAGACAACTTATTACAGACATCATACAGAGACAATCTTTATGTTTCCCTAACATTATGAGACACCTTATTACAGACATCATACAGAGACAATCTTTATGTTTTCCTCACACTATGAAGCAACTTATCACAAGCATCATACAAAGGCAATCTTTATGTTTTGGTCACCTTATGAGGCAACTTATTACAATCATACAGAGACAATCTTTATGTTTTGCTCACATTATGAGGGAAAAAAGAGGTCAGCGTGGCGTAATGGATAAGATCACCCCTTAAACTTCCGGTGTTTTGTTGCCGAGGTAGCGGGTTTAACCCCTACACTGGTTATTTCGGACACAATGTTGACTTCTCGTCCCTGACTTGGGGACGTACATTACAAGTACCTCAGAAGTTGGAGTAAGTGCGCCTGACGGCGAGGGGCACTGGTAATAGAGAGAGGTAATCCACACGTAGAAATCAGTCCAGTGCACTAGAAATGGTAGCACGTGTGTGGAATACGCTTGAGTTCAAAGTGGGCGAACGCGGAAACAAACAAACAAACAAAAATAAGAAAACTATAAGATAATGAAACAACTGGACATATTTGTGAACAGTCGGATACAAGACAACAGCAGAAGAAACCTCTTGACAGCCTGTCATCATGGCATGGGAAATATGTCAGCACACGTTGGAGATTACGAGATGTGACGACACATCATCCTCTACGCCAGTCCTCAAGGACCTGATGATATCGCTGATTTAAACAAGGTATTTCAGGATCCTCGCCGATGCAACGGAGTTCGTGCATTGAGCTGAGTTTCTCCAGACTCATGTTTGAGTTAGGAGGAAAACGGAGCACTTATGGGTTAAACCGTGTGCAGTGATGTTGATCCAACGATTAAACTTAAACTTAAACTTAAACAAGGTAGTCTAGGATAAGAAAGAGAAGAACGGCAATGAACAGTTGGGGAAATTCAGTTCTGTTGCATTACAGAAAGACAAGATAACGGGATGCTAATAAACAAACGGACAATATAGATAATGCCATAATAAGAGAAGAATTGACATTCCTGTTAAATTCAAAACAATGTTTTCCCGTAGTGAATTTGAATAACAAAGACATATACAATATATTGCACGATTTATTGCCTGGCATATTTCGCTGTATCTGGTCAGGTACATACTGCACAAATCACACAACATAAACTAAAGTAATAAGATAGATCCTTCAAGGTGAAATATACAACACACATATTCACAAAGTAATTTGAGTTGACTACTGTGGTAATTTTCATCTGACTATCATGTCCTGGCGAGATGCAGAGAAATATGCTAGGCAATAAGTCGTGCAATTTATTGTTTGTATCTTCATTATTCAAATTCCTGTTAAAACAGTCAGTAAACCCAGACAGCAATGGTGTAATGTGTGTCAGTACCTCCTGGGCATAACTTTAACAGCAACTTAAGACTCGCGACGGACTGCTTAGCATTGATAATGAACTTACAGTAATGTTGATGTGTGACGCGGCTATGGTAGTATTAGCAATTTCAACAGTGACTTGAGTTGGAGCCTTGTCGGCACAAGGGCTGCTCCAGTTCAGCTATTATAAGAATATTACACGGGTCATTCAAGAAGTACATCAGTGTATAATGGATAAATGCTGATTAGGAATAACACTAGGACATTATCATAAAAGCCTCGTTTTGCCATATATCACTAATTAATGTATCTGACTAAAACATGCCTGATTGGTCAATTCCAAGTTTTTACAGTGAATTTGATGTTTCATAAATTAATTGCAACATCCTGGACTACAACTCTCGCTGACTGTGCACAGAAATCACCAATCACCAATGGCACTCTTTGTGAAACCAGGCAGACGTATAAAGACAACGCCAACCATGAACAAGTGGACAAATGAAGACAGTGCTAGTAACGACATGAAGAAAGCGGGGTGAATAAAACAAAGACAGATGGCGAACGACAAAATTTGCAAACAAGAGACAAACGCGATGAAGAAAACAATAAAGCATCGTAATAGAACTCCAAGAAGACAGTGAGTCAGCGAAGAAGCGTGACTCATGCAATTAAAGATCTTAATTCGGTACCCTTGAACTGACACAAAAAGCGTGACTGGAGAAAGAAGGGAAACCATGATTACGACAAGAAAGAAAGCAGTCTTTCTTTCCGTTCACTCTCTCCAAGCAGATGCGTTGTTTATTCATAAATACGCTGTTAGTTGTTATTTGGGAGCCGATTAGAATATGTGAAAGTATTTATTAAGGCGTAATCTGTGTAAGTAATGTAAATGACCCTTTCCACGCGTTTTGGGAGTATTGGGTGTATGGTGCTAGCCCCTTTATTGTTATACTCAAATCAGCATTCGGTAGGCGATGAGGTCAGTATCTCGCCGGCCGCCTTTACTTGCCAGAACATGTCCTGGTACTCGTTTTAGGCTGGGTCGATCCGGACACACAAGTCAATTACAAGACTTTTTACAAAAAATAGGCCATGGGATTTATATTTATGATCACCGGGTTGGCAGGCAAACGTGTTAGTCAATGCATGACAGTGGCTGGACGTACATCAAAACTGTATGTGTCGAACAGTGCGATGTATCGGTCGAAAGTTGGATGTATCGGTCGAATGTTGGATGCATTGATCGAAAGTTGGATGTATCGGTCGAAAGTTGGATGTATTGATCGAAAGTTGGATGTATCGGTCGAAAGTTGGATGTATTGATCGAAAGTTGGATGTATCGGTCGAAAGTGGATATATTGATCGAAAGTTGGATGTATCAGTCGAAAGTGGATATATTGATCGAAAGTTGGATGTATCAGTCGAAAGCCACATGTATCGTCCTGAAGCCACATGTATCGGCCTGAAGCCACATTTATCGGTCAAAAGTTGTATGTATCGTCGAAAGTCGCATGCATCGATCGATAAGTTGGATGTATTAACCCAGAGTCTGAAGCACATGTCGAAAGTCAGAAGTAGGGTCATACCATGACCCCTGCATCCACCGCTTGTTTTGAGCCTTCAGTCCACGGGTATCCAGGATGTTCAGCAACTGGCCGACCTCTGGTGGACCAACCAGCGCTAGTAACGTAAAAGACACCTGTGAACAACTGGAGTGGACGAGGTGCAACAACAACCCATTGTGTGCCAGCCATTGAGGACGAGATGTTTTGGTGATGGGCTTCCCTCTAAGTCTTAATTGAGTATAAGTCAGCGCAGTTGAAAGGTTTATCGCGCTCATGATTAAACTTCCCGTGCGCTGACGGCGGGATAGTGGGTTCTTTCCACACACCGGTAAGTGGGATTGAAACGTTGACTTCCTAAACCATTGGCAAATTACTGAACGTACAATTGCATAAAACTTTAGCATGAGGTTGGAAAGAACATGCAATATTTTAAACATATATACTGCTCATATTTAGGGTTCATTGGGGGGGGGGGGGGTGCTGAGTGGTCTCTGAGTATGGTGTCCGCCTCGAGTGCTGGAGGTCCCGGGTTCAAGCCCCGGTGAGAGCCGGGATTTTTTCACGTGGATTCTAGTGACAAAATTTCCCCTATTCTCTGGGCAGTGAGAACGGACATCGGTGTGTATTGTTGCGCACGTAAAAAATCCCTTGACAGTTGGAAATCGAAAAAGAGTAGCCTAACGGCGCTGCCCGGTGAAAATTTCGAGTTAAAAACCTACCCAAAGTATTTCAGAATTCTCGCCGGTGCTACGGAATTCGTGCACTGAGCTGAGATTCTCCGGACTCGGGCTTAGTTAGGAGTAGAACAGAACACTTATGGGTTACACCCGTGTGCCGTGATGTTGATCCGTCGACTAAATAAACTAAACTATTTAGGGTTCAATATTTACATTAGAGCACCAACTGATCCAGATTAACACACATCCAGGTGACATAGTGATCTATACTGATGGGTCAGTGGTGAGAAACAGACGGAGTGGTTGGGGTTTCACTGCGAAGGCTAATGGACGATTCTTGAAAAAGAAGAGGATGACATATGAGGCTACAACCTCCAGTATGAGAATGGAGGTGGAAGCAGTCACAGTGGCATTCCAGAGAAGACCACTGCAAGGCATATTGTCTTCATCATGGACTCAAGGAGTATGCTTGGTAAGGTGGAGAAATGAATGTTTCGTGTGGAATGGATCACCTCGCTTCAGGAGTCGCAGGTTGTGAGAATTGTATGGATGTTTTGCCCTCGCTATGCGGGAGTGCGAAGGAATGAACAGGCTAATAGGCTGTCAGGGAATGCACCTCTTGGTGGTTGATTACCAATGGACAAGGGAGAGGTTGTCGTGCGCCTGTGGGACCAGGTGGATAAGGCGGGGGAATAGATTGAGAACCCTTAAGTGGATAGGATGAAATTGCAGAGCATTGGCAGGGGTTCTGGTAGAATCTCAAAACTGAGAGAGGTGAATAGGAGAACTTTCAATCAAATAGCGTTAGGAACGATTAGTAGTGTGACTCTTCTCTGGCTGTTGAAGGAGGGGACGGAGCACTATGGGAATGTCATGAGTGCAGTCACGTCAGTTCTTAGCTTCACTCAACTCAACAATTAGAGCAAGAATCTCTACGGAAACGAATCCTTATACAAGATGTGAAACTGGACACAACGCTTTCAATTGCAGTTAGGAAAATATTGTTAAAAGTGCTGCATGTATGTGAAATGCAGACAATGCGTTACAAGCTAAGAAACATCAAATTGCAGTGAAATTGCGGTTTCTGAGGACAATGCAAACAATATTATGAAAGGACAGAAAAACCAACGAGACAGTCTTTATAGACACATTTGTTAACTGTTTAGAGAGATTAGACGTAAACAGTCAAGGTTTTGTAAGCACGTTATGAAGAGAAATACATTTTACAACTTAGTAACAATTGGAACAATTTATGGTGAACAGAGGAAGGGGAAAACAGTGAGATAACTAGCTGCATGGCTTGGTCACACGGTATAAACGGAACAAGAATACAGAACTGATATGATTCTGATGATAGTGTGAGATGGCGAACTTTACCGCCCATGATTAACAGTATGGCTTATGATAATAATTTACTTGGTTTTCTTATCCACATTGGCGTCATCAAGCGGTATTTAATAATTATAACAAGGGCAACACGAAACTGAAATGTAGAATAAGTTTTAAAATACTGAACACTTGTAAATATGTGCCCCGTATAATGGCCTCTCCGCCTTTACGTGTTAAATGTAGGTAGTGTTTGATTTGTTGCATCAATTGCTGTGCCATCTACAACTGGGTCGCATATTATTTTAATGATTTAATTCGTTAAACGCATCGAAATAAATGGGGTTGCCTGTTCTTAATATGTGGGTGGCACTGCTTACCTTCAGATTCCCTGCTTTGTATTCTTGTATTTTTTCTGTCTGTGTTTGCATGTGCTTTTCTTGTAGTTTGTCATTCCTTTCTGCGCGGCCTACGCCTCAAACCACCAAACTCAACGCAAAGCGGCCTGCTTTGAAACCATCCGCGGCTGATTTTGAACCCTAGACTCTGTGTGTCGAGGAATTGTGAAACTGTGTCACCAACCTAGGCCACAGGTTGATTTCGGTGGTTTGAGGCGTAGACAGTTCAGAAAGGAAAGGCAAAATTGGGGTTGACTGTAACGTCCTGTAAAGGATATGCACATAACTTTAAACAAAAACAGACTTTGGTTGAAACACTGGCCTGTATCTGAGAGTATTTTCATTTTCATCGAGTTTTCCTAGTCATATAGCGGTTTAATCTGGACTGTAATCGTTAAAATGGCGGTCAGAATCCACACAATAGAGAGAAGCATTAACTTGAGATAGAGATGGGAATAAAGGCCACGTGTATGTCATTCGGTCTCAGTGAGTGTGTTTTGCTAGGGGAACTAGAACTTCCTATCGGCTTTCGTTTATTCGGTTCTCTCGTTCAGCCCGTGTATTGCTAATTCCTTGTTCTTTGTTCGAGCTACCATGACAGTCAGCAGTTGCAGTACTATAGCGTGTTAATATGGCTAATTAATCAAGGATTGTAGCAATAGCTATACAATCCCTGCTTGATACCCACTACTCAATGACTGGTTGGTCCAGGGGCGGTCGTGTGAAGTGGATACAGCGCAACCCTAGACATGTTTGTGTTACGCGTCTGACTTGATGAATGACCTCCAGTTCGACACTGCAGAGCACCAGAGAGTACTGTCGCTTTGTTCGCACCAACTCAGAGTGGCAATTGTCAAACAAAGCCGCTGATAAATGAGAACAAATCCATAACAGTTAACTCGGCACGAAACCTCGTCAAACGCATACACCCCAGGCACAAACATCTGCCAGGTCTCTGAGAAGCCAACCCCGAGTGATGCCGGCTGCGAGCAGGGAAGATTAATGAAAGCTCACCACTGAAAGTGAAGAATGCTATCTCAGCTCTGAAAATGACGAGTTCTTGACTCTTCTTTTTCTAATATCCGACCCCACTCTCAGCGTTTTTCCCCCTTTGACCTTTCATTGTCCAAAGCCACATCTCCTTTGATAGTATCAGTGAGTCCTTTAAGGACTCCCTAAAATAACTCTAAGCTATAACAGATTAAGTAACCCTGTTTGCATATCATTAGCGCATATGACACTGTTTGTTCCACTTTTCACGTGTGATATTCACTGGCACAGGGACGGAGCATTATGGGGGTGACCCTTTGCCGTGAAGTTGGAACCGCGACCGACTAACTAACTAAAACTAACTAACTAACTAACCAACCAACCAACCAAGCAGCCAGCCAACCAACCAACCAACCAACCAACTAACTGACTGACTAACTAACTAACCAAGCAGCCAGCCAGACAGCCAGTCAGCCAACCAACCAACCAACCAATTAACTAACTAACTAACTAGCTAGCCAGCCAACCAACCAACCAACCAACCAACCAACCAACCAACCAACCAACTAACTAACTAACTAAGTAACTAAGTAACTAGGGCATATGACATTCTGTCCATAAGAGCCACGGAGGATTAGTGTGCTTGCCTGCCTAAACAATAGGCCAGGTTCAATCCCCTGCAAAGGCCAGGCTATTTTCCCTCCTGCAGTATGCCTCTGGGATCGACCGAGCCTAATAAACATGGGTACCAGACAACATTCTGAATTGTCTTGGGGGAAAAAGACGACGAGGAATAGAACTGACCACATCACTTCATATGTCGTGATCTAGAATATGCGATAATCTAACACTTCATATTTCGTGACCTATCCATCCATCATCCATCATGTGCCATGCCGGTAAGCGTGGGCGGTCATGTTCTGCCATCTCACTCGATCACCAGAGTCGTGGATCAGCTCCGTGTTTCTGTCTCGACCATGCCACAAGGCCAAGCCATCCAGGTATTTGCTTCTAGGTCTTCCCCTTGGTCTGTTCCCCTCGATCTTACCAGTTGTCACCAAATTCTCCAATCCATTTCTTCTCATAACATGCCCAAAACATTTTGACGGTCTATGTCTAATTTCTCTAATCAATTTACGATCTTCATTTGTTTCTTGAAGGACTTGTTCATTGGTCTTTCTGGCTGTCCATGGTATTCTTTGTATTTTCCTCAGAAACCACATCTCTACAGCCATCAGATGTTTTTCAGCCTGACTGCTCATTGTCCACGCTTCACATCCATACAAAAGTACAGGTTCAATGTAGCATCTCAACACTCTTTTTCTCGTTTCAATTGACATCTTTTTATTGGTCAATATGTTTTTCATCTTGCTAAAGGCTACTTTTGCCATGGCGATTCTTGTTCTAATCTCTTCAAGGCATCTCCCATCAGATGTTATTACTGTTCCGAGATAATTGTACCTGCTCACTTGTTGAAGAATATTCCCATTTACTTGTATATTACATTGTGGTATTTCGTCCTTCCTAGTGACGACCATAATCTGTGTCTTTTTACAATTTAATTCTAACCCTAGTTGTTCACTGTGTGTAACAATCGCATCTACTAAATTTTGCAGGTCCTGTTCGTGACCTATAATATGCTATAATCTAACACTTCATATGTCGTGACCTATAATATGCTATAATCTAACACTTTATATGTCGTGACCTATAATATGCTATAATCTAACACTTCATATGTCCGTGACCTATAATATGCGATAATCTAACACTTCATATGTCGTGAACCTATAATATGCTATAATCTAACACTTCATATCCCAACGGCAGTAACCTTGGTGATAGAAATGAACACAACCTCATGTATTGTCAGTGCCAGGCAATTCTATTCTAGCTTTTAACCGAAGTTCTCGGCATCTATTTCATAAGAGTGGTCCTCTCGCTGAGCCTAAAAGTGACTTAACAATTGCCACCAACTGATCGGTGTTCACCATAGATCACGGAGTACACACAGACATACTGATGGAAGGGAAATCATGGCAGGATAAAAAACTAAAGAATTATGACAAAGCTTGGGACTGAAAAAAGCAAAAAAATACTGAATAGGATCAAAATCAGACAATTTAAAATACTTCGGAAATATAAAGAGATACATATCTCAGATAAAATATATTGTATAGGAATTTGGAAAGCAGTCATGCAAACAAAAGGATACATATGGGTAAACAACATCAAGACACAGACTGTAAAACCCGCGAAGATGCAGGATAGGGTGTCTTGATCATATATTACCGTTGACCTAGATTCTTGGAGACATTGCTGGTGTATAATGACGTAGATAGGGCGGTATTTTCTCTAAGAAGTCCCCAAGCATGGCCAGTCTTTCCCTTACTGTAGCGGACGAAGAACGTAGACGTCTAGCCTTCTTCCGACCGCACCCATGACATCATCAGCGCAGCCCCCTAATGATTACACAAATGTCCCCCCCCCCCCATTTTATAGGCACACTGTCCTGACAATATTATAATGTATTTACTGTCTGCTACCGTCTACTGTCTACTACCGGTCTCTGTGGCTAAGGGCTTGCGAACGCAGTTTGTGAGCCCGTATACCCGGGTTCGAAACACAGCGGTGCTGGCTTTTTTCGAAAAAGGTACAGGAGCCGGTCGTTCAGAAAGCAATGACAAACTACTGAACGTAACACTTGCCCAGGAATCACGAACAGCGAAAATGCTGGGGTTGACTGCTACGTCCTGTGAAGGACATGCAACTTAATAATTAATAAATTTACTGTCACTAAGACTTGTCTTCACAAACGTATGCGATTCGGCCATATGCATGATTATGGTGACTGCTCGCTGCAGCTGTATTCGTTATTACAATGCGGCAAGTCAAAATACCGCATAGAGCCGCTCTAACATGGTGGTTAGTGAGTTCGCTTACCAAACCAGTGACCCGGGTTCAGTTCGCAGCAGTGCCATAGTTTTTTTTCTTTTCTAGACCAGTATGGCTTTGGGGAGTTTAGTGGCCAGGCGCTCGCCTGCCGGTGCAATGGTCATGAGTTCGAATTCACCTCGGGGCGGATTAAAAAAAATGACCTGGGCTTATACGCCGAGGCAGCCTGAAACGGCTACCAAAAAATGACATGGGCAGTAACAGCGAAACTGACCAATCACACAATGAGTGCCGATTGTTGTATACAAATACACGACATGTCCTAATGAGCCTTAAGGCGTGTAAAAGAGTCCTCTATTCACGTATTAATATTTCATGGGCATGTGCAGTAGATCAGTGGATAGCTCGTTTAACTGCAGGTCATGTGTTCGGATCCTCCTTGAAGCGGGGATTTATTTCTAAAATAGAACTGGGCTAAAAACCCAGGAACCAGTCTGGGAAAATATTGGCCTCATCAAGTGCCGAGTGCTCTATACAACCACGGGGATACCGCCATACACCCACTACATTTATGGTGTTTAAAACAATATATTTCACGCCCCAACAGTGTATCTGCCAACGGACAACGTTTACCTTTCTCCAAACCACGGAGAATACGGCGTAGAGAAGCTGGCAGCCAGGTCACTAGAAGTGTTATCGACATACGAGACTTCACCCTGGGGTGTGCCATACGCGGTGAATTTATTGCATTCACGATCGACTTATAGATAGTCTCACGCCTTGTCATAGTTCAGGGAAGCGGTACAAATACTAGCGTCCACTCGTCCCACCCGCTGGGAAGAACGCGTTAAGATAGGGATATAGCCGTCCATCTGTAGTACTGACAGAAGGCGTACATCACCCCGTCAGCCAAGCTCTCGTGTTGGTCTCCCTGTGACACGGAGGAGCATCAGCTGGCGTGTTTAGACTGGCCACCAGACAATTTATGGGCGGGAGACTGTGGTCAGGATGGGTGCAGCCCCAGAGTTCCAGAAACACTTTAGAAACTGATAAACTACCCCCTTCTGATTCAATGTACATGAATAGATATTTTCTGACGACAGTTAGCAATGGGATATCGCGGCCAAGTACACAGTTACAACACTTCACCATCTTAAAGATGTCGTTATGTTTGTTTACATCCCCCTGTCTCAGATATTGATAGTAAGTGACATGTCTGAGTCATTTAATTTTGTAGATGGGGAATGCTTGGTGTTAATTTTAATCAGAAACAAATACGACCTTGAAAGAACCGTGTTAAGATTGAGTATTTGTTTGGAAATAGTGATTGCATGGCTGAATTTGATATACATTACGTTTACAGATCACCTGGTAGTTAGTATATTGCACCTGCTGTGTCTTTATGCACACTCAGGTAGAGTAATAGTAGCCTAGAATCAGATTTTAAAAGGGATTCCTTCTCTTCCTCCTCCCTCTTTGTACCTCTTATACAACATCACCCCGTTCTTCTTCTCCTGCTGCTGCTGCTGCTGCAATGTAGCACCAAATGATAAGTGACCTGTCACCAACTGTCGTGCTAGGCTGCATATAAGTGCTTCCCATTAACCAAGCCTGACCTAACGTTGTCTTGACTGCCTATTCTCATTTGTCGCATTCATCAAAGACATTAACACCCATTGCAGGTACTTTCAATGTTATCTGTTGCTTTTATATAATAATAAACCTTCGTCTTCTGCACATGATAATTCAGAACCTCCTGGAGTGCTAGTAGAGCCCCTATGCTACACCTACCATCTTTTAAACTCCGAACTCGGATGGAAACCTGCGACAGAGAGGGGGGTAGATGACGTCATCACAGTAAGACCATAGAATAGCTCAAGGTACTCGGAAGGCGAACGTGGGCAATACATGCGATGAGGTTGGATGTCTCGGCCGAAAGGCTTCAATATCGCAGCACTTGTATACTGATACCACACAACCGCCATCCTGCACAGAACACAAACGAAGAAAGAAGAACAAGACGTTGAGGAAGTGGAAGTAGAGGACGAAGATGAAGAGAAATACCTGTTGCCTTGTTTGTCCTGTAGTACGTTTTGCTTCGTTTCTCATATTGTTTTATTCTGCTTTAAAAGCCGTTTTTAATATTGTATTGAATAATGCTAAGTATTGACAATGTAGTTATTAATAGTAATTTGATCATCCAGCAAGCCTAGTCCTTGGTCATTAACGATTCGTTTTACCAACAATCTCACAAACAAACAGCACAAACCAGCTATCAAACAAACAGCACAAACTATCTCCAAACAAACAGGACAAACTATCCGCCAAACAAACAGGACAAACTATCCGCCAAACAAACAGGACAAACTATCCGCCAAACAAACAGGACAAACTATCCGCCAAACAAACAGGACAAACTATCCGCCAAACAAACAGGACAAACTATCCGCCAAACAAACAGGACAAACTATCCGCCAAACAAACAGGACAAACTATCCGCCAAACAAACAGGACAAACTATATGCCAAACAAACAGGACAAACTATCCGCCAAACAAACAGGACAAACTATCTCCAAACAAACAGCTCAAACTATCCCCCAAACAAACAGGACAAACTATCTCCAAACAAACAGCACAAACTATCCGCCAAACAAACAGGACAAACTATCCGCCAAACAAACAGGACAAACTATCCCCCAAACAAACAGGACAAACTATCTCCAAACAAACAGGACAAACTATCCGCCAAACAAACAGGACAAACTATCTCCAAACAAACAGCACAAACTATCCCCCAAACAAACAGGACAAACTATCTCCAAACAAACAGCACAAACTATACCCCAAACAAACAGGACAAACTATCTCCAAACAAACAGGTCACACTACGATCTCCAAACAAACAACACAAACTATCTCCAAACAAACAGCACAAACCATCTCCAAACAAACAGCACAAACCATCTCCAAACAAACAGCACAAACCATCTCCAAACAAACAGCACAAACCATCTCCAAACAAACAGGACAAACTATCTCCAAACAAACAGGTCACACTACGATCTCCAAACAAACAACACAAACTATCTCCAAACAAACAGCACAAACCATCTCCAAACAAACAGCACAAACCATCTCCAAACAAACAGCACAAACCATCTCCAAACAAACAGCACAAACCATCTCCAAACAAACAACACAAACTATCCCCCAAACAAACAGCACAAACTATCCCCCAAACAAACAGCACAAACTATCCCCCAAACAAACAGCACAAACTATCTCCAAACAAACAGGTCACACTACGATCTCCAAACAAACAACACAAACTATCTCCAAACAAACAGCACAAACCATCTCCAAACAAACAGCACAAACCATCTCCAAACAAACAGCACAAACTATCCCCCAAACAAACAGGACAAACTATCTCCAAACAAACAGGTCACACTACGATCTCCAAACAAACAACACAAACTATCTCCAAACAAACAGCACAAACCATCTCCAAACAAACAGCACAAACCATCTCCAAACAAACAGCACAAACTATCCCCCAAACAAACAGGACAAACTATCTCCAAACAAACAGGTCACACTACGATCTCCAAACAAACAACACAAACTATCTCCAAACAAACAGCACAAACCATCTCCAAACAAACAGCACAAACCATCTCCAAACAAACAGCACAAACCATCTCCAAACAAACAGCACAAACCATCTCCAAGCACACCGCACAAACCATCTCCAAACACACAGCTCATACTGCGATCTCCAAACAAACAGCACAAACTATCTCCAAACACACAGCACACACTGCGATCTCCAAACAAACAACACAAAATATCCATCAAACAAACAGCACAAACCATCTCCAAACAAACAGCACAAACCATCTCCAGACACACAGCACAAACCATCTCCAAACACACAGCACACACTGCGATCTCCAAACAAACAACACAAACTATCCATCAAACAAACAGCACAAACCATCCCCAAACACACAGCACAAACCATCCCCAAACACACAGCACAAACTATCCTTCAAACACACAGCACAGACCATCCCCAAACAAACAGCACAAACCATCTCCAAACACACAGCTCTCACTGCGATCTCCAAACAAACAACACAAACTATCCATCAAACAAACAGCACAAACCATCTCCAAACACACAGCTCTCACTGCGATCTCCAAACAAACAACACAAACTATCCATCAAACAAACAGCACAAACCATCCCCAAAGACACAGCACAAACCATCCCCAAACACACAGCACAAACCATCTCCAAACACACAGCACAAACTATCCTTCAAACATACAGCACAGACCATCCCCAAACAAACAGCACAAACCATCTCCAAACACATAGCTCTCACTGCGATCTCCAAACAAAGAACACAAACTATCCATCAAACAATCAGCACAAACCATCCCCAAACACACAGCACAAACCACCCCCAAACACACAGCACAAACATCCCCAAACACACAGCACAAACCATCTCCAAACGCACAGCACAAACCATCCCCAAACAAACAGCACAAACCATCTCCAAACACACAGCTCTCACTGCGATCTCCAAACAAAGAACACAAACTATCCATCAAACAAACAGCACAAACCATCCCCAAACAAACAGCACAAACCATCTCCAAACACACAGCTCTCACTGCGATCTCCAAACAAACAACACAAACTATCCATCAAACAAACAGCACAAACCATCCCCAAACACACAGCACAAACCATCCCCAAACACACAGCATAAACCATCTCCAAACACACAGCACAAACCATCTCCAAACACACAGCACAAACCATCTCCAAACACACAGCACAAACTATCCTTCAAACATACAGCACAGACCATCCCCAAACAAACAGCACAAACCATCTCCAAACACACAGCTCACACTGCGATCTCCAAACAAACGGCTGATATCTAACTTGACGGCGAACACAGACCAAGTCTAACGGACGGGCTGCCTGTCCAGGAGATTGTAGATAAGCCTATCAACGCCCAGCTACCTAGCACAGGTGAGTTACATACTTAAGACGTAGGTGAAATCGTTACGACCTGGCGTCTCGGCTCTAACAGTTGTGCTTCTGACAGCCACACTAGGACTTTAATGACCAACAACAGTTTTCGTGTACTACGTTTCCTACTTAATAATAAAACGGCCAACAACTGCATGGTAAATAGTTTAGGTTAGGTTAGTCGACGGATCAACATCACGGCACACGGGTGTAACCATAAGTGCTCCGTTCTACTCTTAACTGAAGCCTGAGTCCGGAGAATCTCAGCTCAGTGCATGAACTCCGTAGCACCGGCGAGGATCCTGAAATACTTGGGTAGATTTTTAACTCAAAATTGTTCCCGGGCAGCGCAGTTAGGCTACTCTATTTTTTTATCTCCAACTGTCAAGTGATTTTTTTACGTGCTCAACAATACACACGGGCATCCGATCTCACTACCCAGGGGAAATTTTGTTACTATAGTCCACGTGAAAAAATCCCGGTCCTCACCAGGGCTTGAACCCGGGACCTTCAGACTCCAGGTGGACACCATACCTCGAGACCACTCAGCCGCACCCCCCCCCCCCCAACCAGTATGAATATAAAAGTCTGCATGCACCAGATGCTTCCTCTTCTACCCTCGATCTCCCAGTGGGGTCAAAGGCCCTGAGCCAAACCACGGCAAGCCTCTTGCTTGCTATCTGTTACTATACCATCTTCTGCAGCCCCCCACCCCCCCCCCCCTGCCCTCCCAATATTATTCATATATGTCCGTAATTCCCTTCTCCGTGTGGTTTAAGCCTCCGGCTACTTCGCTTGCCTTGTGGGTTCCAGACAAGAGAGCGTCTTGTTACATTATCCTCAGATGTTCTCAGTGTGTGACGTATCCAAGGTCAGCCTTTTCCTCACCTGTTGGCTGACTGGGAATTGTTTAGCGCTCTCCATGAGATGTGCATTGCTGGTTCCGTCTGTGTATTCTCACTACTCTGCTCAACCACCAGTTAGCTCTCTCCATGAGCTGTGCATTGCTGGTTCCGTCTGTGTATTCCCACTACTCTGTTCAGCCACCAATTAGTGAATGTTTATAGTTCACTGGTAATTCTTGTAGGTGTTCTTCATGTTTCTGACCCATACAGTAACGAGATCCTAGTCAAGGTGAACATGGAATGATATGGCACACACAGTGTAATGCCTAGACTTGTCTTTCTGGCAAGAACTGACATGGATATACAGTCTCAGTAATGCAAGAGAGTGGGGCAACCAGAGTGAGGTCTGTTGGCTTTAAGAGCACCGCTGGCTGAATGGGAAAGGTGGTATCTTGTAGACTGTCTACGGCTGTGATCGTCGAGCGCAGACACAAGAACAGATGCAAGAGCCTGTTCATGCTTCACCTTGAATTACGTGTGGTTCTAGTTGCTTGCTTGTGTTCGTTGGCTTGAGCTCCAACGCGAAGTCCTGTATGTCGGATGAAGGCATCCTGTTGTCCAACATCAGTGTGATGTCATACAGGACCTGAGTTTTGCGTGAGTATCCGTTGTCCCATGTCTGGCTTATTGGTGTGCAGACTGGTGGTTCCTCGCCGTACAGGCAGACACTCTCCGACTTCGGAGGAATCGGCGATCCTACTGACCTTAGCCAGGACCCCGAGGGGACCTGTTGCCCAGGACGCTCGACGAGGACGCGACAATAGGTCTTGGCCAGTATATAACCCGGCCCTGGTGCCCTGGAAACACCTCTGCGTCCCTGTGGTTCTAGTAAATATGATCTATGATGGGACGAAACCTAAGTGTTATTATCTAGCATGTTACCGGAGTCAGTTGCCATATTTTCCGAGAGAGACTGGGTGTCTATATGTTTGAGCGAGGTGTCATGATACTGACTATTAACCATTCAACAATGCTCGTGGACATCCAACATTAACTTGCATCAAATTATGGCCAGCTGGGATTAACTGTGACTTTGAACAGTCACACATTTCTGGGAAGTGTGAATTCTCCCTAGAACATGAAATAGAACACGGATAAACACATAGAACTGGTTCTGAACCTTCAAGGGAATGAGGAAAGCTCACACCTGAGACTTTAACACATTGGTGTCTTCGTGTGTCATCAAACACTCAAACGAAATAGACATGGAACAGCAAAACTTAACAGACAAACAATACTGAATTCTTCTTCTAAAAGAAACATGATATGTTGTACCACAATACTCACTAAAAATAACATCAATACACAGGAAAATACGCCAGTACATTGTTAAAATTTACATTAGCAACAGGAAGGTGTGACGATTACAGAAAACACACAAGCCATCAATAGTGTTTTAACTGGAAAAAGTGAGTCGAGACTTCCTTATTAAATTTCACGGATGATTCCCCAGAGTCCGAAGGCAAGCATAGATAACTCTCGACACGTAGCGGCATTTAACTGTCATTTATGTGAGTGAATGGGCCAGCATCCTTGTTACATCTGAAGCAGAACACATTCATAATACCTTTCGTATACAATCAAAGAGGCAAGTGTATGGCAACCAAAGCATTAACAATCAGTATCATTTGCTCACGGGGTGCAGATTACACGCACATACTCGCCGACAGATATAAGCGAATACTTTTTTACATAACTTTGTTCAGTGAAGTTTCAAGATGCTCCTAGAATGTGATTATTGAATATAAATCAGTTATGATACAAACATGTACACTTCTGACTTAATGAGAACGGTCCCCATTATTGCTAATTATGGCGTCAATGTTTTAATAACACATCATACAGGGGCATTTCTAAATACCCTACAATCAACTATAACATTACTAAGCAATCAAAAGACGTCCGTAAATATTCAAAGATGTGAAGCTTTTGCTAACAACTAAACAAACTACCCATACCGTACAACATATACTAGGAGCGGCGCTTATAAACAGATCACGGAAATAGCAACCGACCACGTGAAGAAAGGGGTGTAGAGAAAGTTGTTATCAACAAACTGTAACAGAACCATTTATCGAAAGATCAACATTTGCTCGTATAAAGATCGCGGCCTCAAAATAGGATCATGCTGCTTGTTAGCGAGATGCCAGAATCCAGGTAAGATGGGCCAACAGATGGCAGACAATAAATTAGTAGCCTCCACGCCCCCCCCTTCTTCTGCCATTTATTACCCAACCCCACCATGTCCTCCTGTTTTCTGCCATCTCCTGCAGCCCCCCCCCCCCCCCCATGTCCTCCTGTTTTCTGCAATCTCCTGCTGCTTTCCCCCAATGTCCTCCGGTTTTCTGTCATCTTCTGCAGCCCCCCCCCCCATGTCCTCCTGTTTTTTGCAATCTCCTGCTGCTCCCCCCCCCCCCCCATGAATCCCCCAATAACAGAATCACTGATGCGGAGTTTAAGTACAGAACTACATACATTCTAGCGAATCAAGAAATGGCGATAGGACACACGTTTATAAAACAAGAGTGATTCACTCATATAAGAATTGACATCATGGCACACAGGGCAGAGCCAGAGAAGCTCAGTCTCATGAAACAGTTGTAAGGTTTAGATGCACATTGGTTCAGTAACATGCTGGCTGTACTGTAACACGTGGTATTCTTCTTCTCAGGCGTCACTCCTGGCCAGACAACGCTTAAATCCGAATTTGGTCATCGTTACATTGTTGTTTTAACTGTCATTGTATCTTCAACTAGCATTGTATCTTCAACTAGCATTGCATTTTCAACTAGCATTCGTTCTCTAGTCTAGAAAACCTGGTAACAGATTACCAAGAAAGTCAACAGGACAAAAGAAATAAGGGAGTCATAGAAACACGCGGAAAAGCCGGGATGCCACCTGGACCAGCCGCTTTCTCATCCTTCAGTAGTTTGATAGCTTTTCTAATTTCTTCTTTACGTGGTTTCTGACACTTCTGCATTCTGGATGTATAGGGGGCGGTAGGGAGGAGGAGGATCATTTAGAAACTATGAAGAAGTCCCTCAAAGTATTCACCCAATCTATTCATGTCATCTTTACAAGCTTTCGCTCAGTCCACAGACTAATTATCTGCTACTTTCCTAGTCATGCTGTAAATATATCGGGGGTTTCCTTTCGCTGCTGCTACTTGGATTCTGCCTCTCCTGCTACCTGGCTACAATTCAGATAAGAAACACACGCTCCTGTCAGAATAACACAGGAAGCCACCTGGCCTAACTGCAAATGAATGAACCTCCAAACGTTACACAGGTTAAGTCTTAGAATCCCAGAGAGGAAAATATTGTTGTCTACTCAGGTGGCGTGTAACTCGGTAAAGCTGCAGAAACACTAATGTAAAGATAGTTCCTCGTTGACTGTCTGTCATCTCCGAAAGGAGCATGCGTCCTCAACCAACTCTCGCCAAGCCCTGTGTAGACTCATTCATGGCTGGTTGTATTGTGCTCCTAGAGTTGACTATAGGATGGGGTGGCCAGCCTTGCGCCAGCTCCACCTAGTCGCCCCCTACGACATGCCTGGTAGGTAGTAGTGTTACTATTGTTTGCCTTTCTTGCTAGCCCCGGTAACACACGGGCGGTAAAGGTAGTTGCGGGACAGATGCTGTCGCTAGAGTGCTAGTGTTAGGTGTGGGGCGGACAGTATCCTCCAGGTCACGTGTCTTACCCAGACAACTGTCAGATCATTGGAAAAAAAAAAAAAAAAACAGATCTGATACCAACATTATGAGGATTCATCAACCTTATATCACTTTCACGTAGCAAAAAGAAAAAATATATATACGCATGCGCAGCTGGAATTTGTTCGTGGGCAACTTGCACACGGTACTTTTTCCCGTCCTTAAGTGAGAAGGTAAAGTGCCCTATATGACTAGCTAGGAGATAGAATTAGGAACAAATAGTCCCACTAACAATCCTAGCTCCACGGTGAGATAATAAGGAAGTACCAACGATTGCCTGGAACAGGCTAATGAAAGTAGAATATAATATACCAATATAAGAATTATAGAAACAGCGTTCTTTGATCACATAACAGAGGAGAGACATTGGGTAGACCGACGGGACAGACCAGTTGCGAGAAGAGGCAGACCGAGAGAAATGATGCTGTAGACCAGTGGTTCTCAACCTGTGGGGAATTCCCCCCCCCCCCCACAGGGGGGATTTTTATAGTTTCGGGGGGGGGGGGGGAATTAAGATTATTTCAAGATCGCGTTAATACAAGAACCGATTACTTGATATTGTTTTTCCCTTCATACTGTACGGTTCTGTACGTCTCACCCTTCTAAAATTCAATTTATAAAGTAGATCCAAAAATCATGTTTTATGAGGACGTCTAGACTTGTTTTAATATGTGCTATTAAACTTAGCTTCCATTATTACGTATACTGTGTAGGGGCGGGGCGGGATTTATAGGTAGGAAATATGAAAGTGGGGAATGACATTCTGAAAATATGTAAAGGGGGCACGGGCCAAATTTTTAGGTAGGAAATACGAATGGGAGGGGGGTGGGTGATGACGTTCTGAAAATATGGTGAAGGGGGGCACGGGCCAAAAATAGATTGAGAACTATTGCTGTAGACAGTGAGACTGCGACATGAGTGGATATCATCAGCAGAGTCCATCCATAACACTAAGGACCAAGATCTGTGACAAGACATGAAAGCCAACGTCAGCTGAAAGGCACATGATCAAGATGATCAAGATATTCAAATCCGGTAACGTATGAGAGCAAGGTGGACACTGTAACCTTTCAGCCGCGACGATTCCCTACTCTGAGTTCAAAGGCTGAGAATCCCCGATCAACATGCCGAGGTTATGGGTCACAAACAACAACCTGGGGGAAGGCACACAATCGGCTTATGAACGTCTCGTTACAGGAGATCTTCCTCTGTTATCTGACTTGCTCGTGCAATCACTGCAGCACGGATCGTCTTCAACAAACGCTATTAGCAATAGCACTTTGTATCTTTCCGTGGCAATTCCGGGGCATCCCTGAGTGGTGCACACAACATTTACAGACTTGTCATTAACACCGAATACTTTTAGCTTATCTAGTGTACTGACGGAATGCCCAAGAGGAACAGGAGATGATAAAAGAGATACACATAAACACACAGAAGTCAAGCTGAAGGGCCAAGCGGGACGATGTACAGCAGCAGTAACAGAAGATGACGATGGGGGTGAGGATGGGGTGGGGGATATGACATATATAAAACAACTGAAGCTCCCCCGATGTGTCTCCACCTTGACGTGGTGGGGGAGCTTGCGTGTCCCATAGACCCCATTTGCTTGCCGATGGGTGAAAAATTACATATCGGACAGCTTATGGGATAGGGACCAGACTAAGAGAGACACAACCTGCTGCTCTGCAGGCATAGACTGAGGATAGCAGTCAAAATTTAAATGAGGTGCACAAAGGCAGAATTTCTTGGTCCGGACAAAACTCTTAAGGCTCCCTGTCGAGGGCTGTGGCTGAACGCCTCTAAGCCACAAACCCTCGGATCTTAGAGCCAGGCTGATACCCGTCTACCGGAAAATAGAAACATGATACTGAGCAAGCTACATGCTCAGGTCTGATACATGTTCGAAGGCTCCCAGCTGGGGGATATGAGAGATTCCCGGATGAAGGGGCCTGGCCGTTTCCCGTTCACTGCTGCACGAAGGTAAGGTGCTGAGCCGGCAGCACATGTAGCCTACCTCGTGAGCGAGTACAAAAAAGTCAGAAAAGTGCCCCAGTCGAAGGGTTACGAAAACTGTCTGTATCTAACTCATAGAGAGTGTAGACAAAAGTGGAATAATGTCTCATCAACGCAAAATGGAACGCACGGCGAGCGAACCTATTGCGTGGTCTGAAGTCACAAGCAAAAGCTTACCGAGTGGATGTCACTCGCAGTCTGACCGCTCCTGGTGTGTGATTGAGCGATCAGTGGCAAGTGGGATGCCCAACACATGGAAGTGAGGAACTAAAGCAGCCATGAGCAGGACGTGGAAACTCCTCGGGTGAGCCCAGTCTCAGAGCAATATGTGCCGGCTCTGCAATTATGGAAGCCTCCTTGGATAGCGAGATAATGCCCATGGTCTGCCCCTGCCTTCCCTTGAGGGCAGACCACGATATCGTTGATCGTTCTATCTTGACCAGCTGAGATGTGGGTGACATTACAACAGTCTAACGTGTCTCGAAACCAGAGGAAGGCTAACCTCACTAAAAAATGCCCGCCGGAAGTCGGAAGTGTCGTCCTACGGGTGGCAAACTAAAAATTGACACTACGCATTTACGTCCGAGTGAAATGTCTCGTCCGAATGTCTCCCGTGCTAGGAACAGCTCTGACTACCTAGTTTCCGAATGCCGCTCTTGTTCGGAACAGCTCTGACTAGGTAGTTTTCCGAATGTCCGCCGTGCCTGGAACAGCTCTGATGGGTACAGGGACAAGCACATGTCCGAAAACTCGCTTAGTGGAAACCAACCGCAGAGCTGACTGGTTTGTGCAGGAACGGCCCAGGGCGAGCGAAATGCCCAATATATTGAAGTGAGGAATTAAAACAGCCATGAGCAGGACGTGACGATTCCCTCGGTAAACCCAGCACCAGAGCGTTATGTGCCGGCTCTGCAATTATGGAAGCCACCCAGGATGGCGGAAAATGCTATGGACTGTCCCTGCCTTCACTTGAGGGATGACCGTGTAGTCTTCGACTGTTCCAACTAGACCAGCTGAGATGTGGACGGTACCACAAAAGTGAGAGTCTCCCAGGATTGCTAACCTGGTCAAAAATGCACGCTAAAAGTCGGATGTGTTGGCCTGAGGGTTTCGACCCGAGAGTGCCTAACCAGACACACCGCAATCACATCTGAAAAAATCACTCCGGATGAACGCAAAGAAGAAGAGAAACAACTGAAGATAAAATAACAGAACACAAATGACCAAACAAGAAAAAAAGAAAAGAAACTAAATAAAACACACAGATGAATGAGAAGGCGACATAGAAAACAAATAATCGGGCGAAAACAAACAAACAAATAAAAAGAAAACAAAAACACAAAACACACACACACACACACACACACACACACACATACACAAATATGAAAGAACGAGTAATTATGAATACGGATATATAAGCAAATAGAAATATAATGTTTATGAACAAAGAGGTGGTACTGAGAAACAACTGCATGTTGAGAAAGCAGAATAAAAAAAAAAGTCACACAAGAAGAATAGCCAACAATGTAAACTAAATTATCAACAATGGATTAAAAAAAAAGCATATGGCGTTCAGGAGATGGCAGACATTCAAGACAAAAGAGAATCATCATCATCATCATCATCATCATCATCATCATCATCATCATCATCATCATCATCACGTTCATTGCCACATGGCATAAACGCTCACGTCTCTCTACATTCATTGGTGAGACTGATCACTTGTATTGACTATGTTCTCCAGTGTCACTGTCGTAGACCATCAGGGATTGATGTCACCCAAGGTCATCAGCCATAACTGCTCTCGGTCCACCTCTTCTACCGTTGATTTCCCCAGTTATCCTGATGCCCTTGAATGTCTCTGGTCTCATTATATGACCAATGAACACTGTCTCTGTCTTACAGTTGTGTACAATGTTCTGCCTCCAGCAGCCTCCTTCAAGCATGTTTGCTAGTTACCCTGGCAGCCTCCTTCAAGCATGTTTGCTAGTTACCCTGGCAGCCTCCTTCAAGCATGTTTGCTAGTTACCCTGGCAGCCCACTTCAAGCATGTTTGCTAGATACCCTGGCAGCCTCCTTCAAGCATGTTTGCTAGTTACCCTGGCAGCCTCCTTCAAGCATGTTTGCTAGTTACCCTGGCAGCCTCCTTCAAGCATGTTTGCTAGTTATCCTGGCAGCCTCCTTCAAGCATGTTTGCTAGTTACCCTGGCAGCCTCCTTCAAGCATGTTTGCTAGTTACCCTGGCAGCCTCCTTCAAGCATGTTTGCTAGTTACCCTGGCAGCCTCCTTCAAGCATGTTTGCTAGTTACCCTGGCAGCCTCCTTCAAGCATGTTTGCTAGTTACCCTGGCAGCCTCCTTCAAGCATGTTTGCTAGTTACCCTGGCAGCCCAAGGTATTCGCAACATTCGTCTCAGAAGCTACACCTCTGCTGCCCCCAAGCTCTTCCTGGTTTCTTCGTTCACGTTAAAGACTCGAGGCCATACCCCAGAACATGTTCTATAGTACACTTTAGTGATGTTCTATAATACACTTTAGTGTCCTCTTGTTGACATGGAATGAATGTGACGTATTACATGTGTACACTTTTCATCTTCTTAAATGCAGCTTTTGTTGGGCCTATTTTTCTGTTAATCCCCTTCAGACATCTTCACACTAATGATATGACTTCCTCCAAATATTTTAATTCATTTACTTCGTTCAGCAGTTTTCTATCTACTGTAATACAGTATTACAATTTGAATAAGCATATTTCTTTCTATTGTAATATCACATTTTGGTATTATATTTTTCTTGGATATAACCATCGTTTACATTTTCTTGATAGTCAAATAAAGTCCTTTTATGCATTCTTTATTTCTTTGGTGTAATCTATAAAGGACAAGTTTTGGGTGTTTCTGTGTCTCAATTGATCTCGCTATAGTATTCACAATGTTGAATTATGCGTTCCTCTCCTTTTCACAAACCCATATTGTGTTTCAATAATTTCTTCCTTATTTTCCTTTTTGTTCTTCTCATTATAATTTTGAGTAGACGTCTTCTGAATTGGTTTATGCAGTTCATTGTAGGAATTGTTTCTAACTCTATAACTCCTGGTCTCACGGGTAACGCTATAAATACAGATTTCAGCATATTGCTAGGCATATTACTAACCAGCTCTGTGGTGAAGGAGCTACCAACGCAGTTCATAACCCCGCATACCGCGGGCAATTTGGCAGCAGACTGCCTTGCGTTTGTTTTTATAACATGGGATGAGTGCCGGTCATTCAGAAAGCAATGGCAAACTACTGAACGTAAACTTGCCAAGACACCCCAAACAGCCAAAAATGCTGGAGTTGACTGCGATGTCCTGTAAAGGATATGCAACTAACTTTTTTTTTTTAAAACTAGGTGTGTATCCACTGTCGTGAATATCATCCAACATTTTAGTTGCCATACGAGTAATTATTTCGAACTTTCCAAATGCTCTAAATTGTATTCCCCGTTTTCATCTGTCGCGGGCGTCGTTAATTTCATGTTTGATAGCTTAGTGACTCCTTCGTTTAGTATAGTTTCTAAGTTACTTTCTTCTGTTAATCCTCTTTCTCCACCACATAAATGTTATGTATTCATGTGATCTCTTTATTATGGCATTTTCTTTCATTAAAACCTTTCCTGTTTTTGATTTCAAACTGTCCGTATTAAAACCTACTTTTCTGACTGTCAAATCACTGACTCACAGGATTATCTATGTATTTTGTATCTTTAATAGATTTTAATTCAGTTCTGTTTAATTTGTTGCCTTTGTATCACAATCGTTTATGTCATTTTTACTTTGCTTTCTATTGCTCACAAACTTGAACATTACTTTAACCATCCAGTTCTTCTGAGCTTTTATCTTTCTCGGGCAATAACTCTTTACTTGCTCGATGAATGGAGTTTTTCGGCATTTCCTACTGGTCATTTATTCTGTGCATTTTAGGCACTGCATTGTATTTTCCCTCGCGGGAAAAAAAAATTGAATTGCTCTTCAATGTACTCATCTTATCTTGAAATATATTTGTTAAGTCTAACGTTCTTATTATTTGTCTTTTCTTTTCTTTTGTCCACAAAGTGGCACATGATCACCTTTGCAGCCAGCTCCTATCACTGTCTTCATATTATCAATACAGATCTTAATCTTGTCTTAATCAGTATGAAGTCAATTTCGCTGAATGTTTTCTTCTCAAGACCCTTCCATGAGTACATTGATCTCTTCTGTTGTATAAATCAGGTATTTCCAATCAACATATCATTTATTTGTTGCCGATTCTATCAATTCAGCGTTTCCCTTTATTGTCTCTCACTGCTAAACCATAGTGATCAACATCTTACATGGAAATCTCCAAGTGTTACTTTCACTTCTTGAAGTTTAGCTTGCAATGCGGCCATTTCTATTTCACGGCTGCTTGTTGTTGCTGCATATACTATACTTGTACAATACTGACATGTATTGGTTTAATTGTAACCACGAAATACTTCAATAACAACTGACTGAGCTAATTTGAGAATGCCGATTACAAATAATGCAGCAACGGACACGGAAGTTGAAAAAAAAAAAAAACAGATACGGAGCAAATACTAAAATACAAGAAAACCGACAAGCTAAAAATACGTATATATTGAAACAATACAGAAATCTGAAAAATAAATGATGGTTATACTAACTAAATACAGCAGCCAGTACAAATTCATAAAATAATAACGGAAATAAAACAATTAAAATATTTAAAAAACAAAAACAAAACCAAGAGAATGAAAATTTAAAAAACAAAACAAAAAAACAAACAAAACAAAAAAGAATAAGGAAAAGAAACAAGAAAGAGGCGGACAAAAAGTCAGTTGTATCATGTGCATGATGATGTATATGGGGAAAATGTATCTTAATGTGAAAGTATTATCAACAAACTATACATATACACAGAGCTCAACTGACAGGTACGTGGCTGTTTATCTATATAATGAAACCCGAGATAATATTTTTTTGTAAATTATTTCCCCTGAACAGTTTTTATGTATACAACAATTATAGTAAATGATTGCAGTGCAGCTATATGTAAAGACATGTGTACGATTTACACCACAATCTTAGTGGCTCCGTTTTAACTATGATCAGCTTCTTCTTCTTCTTCTTCTTCTTCTTCTTCTTCTTCTTCTTCTTCTTCTTCTTCTTCTTCTTCTTCCTCCGCCTCCTCCTACAACTACTACTACTGCAACAACAACAGCAGCAGCAGCAGCAACTGCTGCTGCTGCTACTACTACATCACCATCTCTTGCCCCCCTCCCTCGCCTTTTTTCTTCTATAACTGTTCAACCATTCAAAGCTGTTTGCTACAAGAAAACATTCCCTCCTCCTCCTCCTCTCTCTCTTTCTCTCTCCCCTCCCGTCTCTCTCACTCTTTTTTCCCCATGATAAATATTGCTTTTACCAACGATATCCATGATGATGAATTAAGGAAACGGGGGGAATAGATTAATACCTCCACTAGGAAGTGTGAGCGAGTTTTATTTCACTGAACTTTCGCAGATAATTAAAATGAATAGCTTATATTTTAACTTAATAACGGGGGATATAAAGAAACAAATTAAATAGGGCTTATATTTTAACTTAATAAGAGGAGACAGAAAATGTTGAGCACACAAGGAAATGTGTTGTTTTCTATCCTATGTATCAGGTTGTTTTATTAATTCAGCAATTGGTGTTCACATGTGTGTTCATTCTCTTTATTTGGGTAATTCAAGGGAGAGGTGGTCGAGCGCCAGTGTGACCAGGTGGAGAAGGCGGGGGAACAGATTGAGAACCAGTATGTGAAAAGAACGATATTGCGAAGATCGGCAGGGGTTCTGGAAGAATCTCAAAACTGAAAGGGAAGACCAGGAGAACTTTCAATCAGATAGCGGTGGGAACGATTAGAAGTGTGACTCTTCCATGAACGAGGGGACGGAGCGCGTATGGGAATGTCCTGAGTGCAGTGATGTCGGTTCATAGCTCAACTCAGTTCAACTTGTGGATAATTCTAGTAACGAAAACCACGAACTGGGCGCTTCTGAATCCTTCAAATTTACTCTAATTTTTCGGAAAAGTATTTACAGTTCAATCCACATTAGAGACAGGAGATTAATTATTGACATAAAATGGTATGTGGTCGACCCCACCTCGGAAAGTGGTTACCAGACATGTTTTTGGGAAGGTAAATCAGCGAAGGCCGGTCTCTCTGTTGTAGAGGTTACAAGACTTTCTCCATAATCTCGTATAATCTCGTAAGTAACGTGACGTTGCGCGAGAATCGGCAGCGGTTCTCTCCGCGTCGGTAACTTACGGGGTATGTGAGCCGGTCGCTCAGAAAGCAATGGCTACTGAGCGTAATCTTGCCAAGAAATCAACAATCAGCTGAAAGATGCTGATGTTGACAGCGATGTCCTGTAAAAGGATATGCGAAAAAAAAAAAATCAGCGAAGAAGGGATCTGGTTAGCTGACCTCATAACGTAATTGCTTGGTTATTTGAAGGTGCAGTACGTGATACATCTACAGTTGATGTATGTTCTATAACACTTTTCTCTCTTACAGTTGTCTTTTCGTATATTCACACTCCAGCACTGTATGAATTTCTCATCAACACGGTCAACAGATGGCGACCATGCGAGATAAACCAACGACCAGGACAAATCTTTAGAACGTGACACATCAATCAACACTGACCAGGACAAAGACAACAGAATCAATCAACGTCCAAGAGTAAATAAAACATGCCTAGCTGCTGCCAGCCAGCATTCGTCCACCATCTGCAGCTTGTCCAGCTTGAGAACCCCACATGAGGAAAACAATCAGGTGCGATATGGCCTCGTGGTAACCTTTGCCAGGCGCTTCTGGAATGTACCGTAGAATGAGAGACTAAAGCCGGGACAGAAGTGGCACTACTGACATGCTTCCTCTTTTTTTCTTCTACGCATGTTTGCCAACTAGCATGGATGATCATATCGCTCCACAACCCGCGTGCAGTAAGTAATAATATTTATTATGCAATGTGCTGTAATATTACCAGTCTTTATGGAAGACGATCTGTCATCTGTCCCTTCTGACGCCCTCGGTCTATTTTCCCCTTAGACTTTGTTCATCACTAGTTGGAATGTGCAGCTAAAGTCTTCTATGGGATTAAGTAGTTAGTCTCCCACCAACCCTACGTAGCAGACTCCTACAAAACGCAAGGCAGCTTACATTACAGGTAACTGTTCTGTACTTGTCATGGGTGAATTAATAGCAGAATACACAGCTGGGTAGACCAGACAAACAGATCGGAGGTAGACAAAGAACCCAGCAATCAGAGTCTTCCTTAAGACATCCTTATGTAAATAATAATAAAACACATAATCAGATAATGAATAAAACATGCTCTTCTGGGTTCCACTGTCAAAGCCGAAGTGACAGGCAGGCAGTAAAATAGACAGACACAATGAGAAACAATACAGTTGATATACAGGGGTAGGTTTTTATACAAATGTATTTGCTACAGCCATTGCCGGCTGCCGTGGTGTTGAGGGATGTAACACGGAATAAATTCAGTCAAGGATGGGTGGGGTGTCAGCACTTTCTCTGATATGGCACGGAGAAACTTCAGGGTTTTGCCAGAGGTTCAGGGAGAGAGGGTGACGTGAGGAAGATAAGAATAGCATACGTTCGTCACACTGACAAAAGATCGCGCGCACGATTTCTATGAGAAACTGAACTGCAGTAAAGCTGTAAACACAGAGCGAGTAAATCAACGCAAATGAGAAGTAGAATTGGAAAGTTTACTAGAAGACAAATTGTCTGGGAAGCAAATGAGAAGTAGAATTGGAAAATTTACTAGAAGACAAATTGTCTGAGAAGCAAATGAGAAGTAGAATTGGAAAGTTTACTAGAAGACAAATTGTCTGGGAAGCAAATGAGAAGTAGAATTGGAAAGTTTACTAGAAGACAAATTGTCTGGGAAGCAAATGGAGCCGGCGTGGTACTGACTACAATCAAATATCGCGTGCCGATTACTCTATACAAATATGGGTTAGCACCATTTACCCGATGCGTCTCTGAGCCTGTAAAGGGGTTCTGTAGTTTTTACCTTCACTGACTGAAAGGACGGCAGGAGCTTGCCATACTTGGCTCAGGTTTGCTTTCCATGTTATATTTCCATTCAGCTGTCAAGTTTTAACGTCAATATCCCCAAGCTATTGTTTTCTAAATTATAATAATAGACACGGCATTGTAATAAGAACATTACAAAACCACAAAATACAGAATACGAAACAAAATGTGTTTAAAGTAATAGTTATAATCATGAACGGTTTTGAATGTCGTTCACATATATGACCTCTCGTCTGTTAAGAGCTGCTGTTGTTGTTTGTGAATTCTCTGGTAGATTTTAACTCTCAAACTGACATTGGCATTCAGGCTGTCTGAGCCCACAGAAGGGTTTTCATCTATGGGGCTGAGGTTGGTGTACAGACTATCCCCATCTGGTACAGACTATCCCCATCCGGTACAGACGTATCACCTTCACGGGAAGTGACTTCCAGAGCTGTCCTCTCCCTCTCCAAGCTCAGGAACTAGCGGGGTGTGTAAGACTGCTACTCAAACTTCACTTCTACGGGGAGGAATAAGATTTAACCAGTTCACGATTGAGCTCAGCACAATAGAGCTACCTGAGTTTAGTCCCAGATTGGTGTAGTTTCACCCACAGGGTTTGGGTATTTCATTGTGAACAGTCTCTAACCCAGTGCAGGTTGGGAGTTATAGAAGAGGCATGGCCAGATGGCGGTTCCTTTCGTTATGAGCCAGACAGAACGCTAATACAACACACGCGTTGGATATACCAACTGTTGCTGCCCAGAGTTTGATTATAACCTTTGTAGTGATTGTATTTGAGTGTTTTTGCGGTTGTTGCACAAATACACTCACTTCGGGAGTAGCGATAGCGTAGTGTCTCGAGACTAGCAGCCGTAGCGGTCGTCTTGACTTCGATTCGCATCAGAGCAGTTTTGAAATTTTGTTTTATTGATTGACCTAGGCTCCAAGGTCGACCTAGCCTAAAATAGATACCAGGAAATGTCTTGGGAAGTAAAGGCGACAGCTGATACACCGACCACATCAGCCACTGAGTGTCGTTTGGTCTACATTCTCCCAGCGCCGCGGGCGTGTAGAAGGGACCTTGGTTAACTTGTACTTAGACTGACTTCACATTCTCAAAGCCACGCCCTCTCACGCACGTGTTGATGTTTGTGTGCGTTGTATTGCGAGAACTCAGATACAATCTGCCGGCTGGCAGGAGACGTGGACGCAGTCTTACATTACTCTCTATATCAGAGGGCCAGTGAATCGGGAAAATACATCAAATAAAACCGGGAAAATATGCCTGACATGGGGTAACATAACCGCCTGGGAAATTCCCCAGTGGAACAATGCAGGGGGGAAAAACAACGGCTACGCAAAAACAGTGTGTTGTAATGAGTGGGGATTTATATTGTAGTGAATGGGAATTGTATGAGTTTAACACACACAGGGAAGAAAGAAAATAGACATTACGTTGCTCAGTATACAATAAATCACATGATTATAATCGTTATAATGTCTGTTATGTTATGTATTTATTGTTTGACGCCACATTTCCCCGTCACATGTATTGGTATGTGTGCGCGCGCCCGCCCGCATAACTCAGAGCATGCCGAGCTGAAAACAAGATGAATGAAAATGTGTGTGTGTTTTGTAGGAAACCACAAGAGATACACACCCCCTAAATTCCAGGTGGCGGATCCGACGCCTGGTCTTCTCAGATACGGGCCCATGTGTATGGACAGTTGGACAACACAAAGAGTTGGCCGAAAATACCACAGTCCGGGCTACATTTCAAATATAAGATCTGCTGTTGAGATAATATCTATAATATACTAGGGGAGGATATGGACGCCGTCTAGTGGATTTCTTGCTTCTGTGAATGCAGGACAGCTAGGCTAAACACTGAGTGCTGACATAATAGACAGAATGTTGACACGATGACCGACAGTGGGTGTTAAGGTGATGGTTAAGCTTACATATGAGCATTGTTAGCGCATTCTTTACTTACATTAATCCAATATATCCAAACTGTTACTTTTACCCATCCTTCCTTTATATTAATCCGTTATATTCAAACTGTTACTTTTACCCATCCTTCCTTTATATTAATCCGTTATATTCAAACTGTTACTTTTACCCATCCTTCCTTTATATTAATCCGTTATATCGAAACTGTTACTTTTACCCATTCTTCCCTTATATTAATCCGTTATATCGAAACTGTTACTTTTGCCCATTCTTCCTTTATATTAATCCGTTATATTCAAACTGTTACTTTTACCCATCCTTCCTTTATATTAATCCGTTATATTCAAACTGTTACTTTTACCCATCCTTCCTTTATATTAATCCGTTATATTCAAACTGTTACTTTTACCCATTCTTCCTTTATATTAATCCGTTATATCGAAACTGTTACTTTTACCCATTCTTCCCTTATATTAATCCGTTATATCGAAACTGTTACTTTTGCCCATTCTTCCTTTATATTAATCCGTTATATTCAAACTGTTACTTTTACCCATTCTTCCCTTATATTAATCCGTTATATTCAAACTGTTACTTTTACCCATTCTTCCCTTATATTAATCCGTTATATTCAAACTGTCACTTTTGCCCATTCTTCCTTTATATTAATCCGTTATATTCAAACTGTTACTTTTACCCATCCTTCCTTTATATTAATCCGTTATATTCAAACTGTTACTTTTACCCATCCTTCCTTTATATTAATCCGTTATATTCAAACTGTTACTTTTACCCATTCTTCCTTTATATTAATCCGTTATATCGAAACTGTTACTTTTACCCATTCTTCCCTTATATTAATCCGTTATATCGAAACTGTTACTTTTGCCCATTCTTCCTTTATATTAATCCGTTATATTCAAACTGTTACTTTTACCCATTCTTCCCTTATATTAATCCGTTATATTCAAACTGTTACTTTTACCCATTCTTCCCTTATATTAATCCGTTATATTCAAACTGTCACTTTTGCCCATTGTTCCTTTATATTAATCCGTTATATCCAAACTATTACTTTTACCCATTGTTCACCCACGTTAATCCGTTACATCCAGCTTGGTACTAGAACTCCTCCTTCTGTTCCACAGTTGTATTATGGAACTCACCTACACTCTGAGATATTTACTGTAAAGTACAACACACACTTTGGGACAGACCAGGTTAGAGTAACCACTACAAGGGACAGAGAGAGTTAAGGTCCCCTACGACCCATGATGGGAGTCGAGGTAGACTGGTGGCTAGACCCTCGCCTGCCGACCCGATGGTCATGGGTTTGAATCCGCATCCAGACGGTTTAAAAAAAAAACAATCTGACCTGGGCTTCCATGAGGACCAAGCATAAAATAGGTACCGGGAACTGAAGGTGGTCGCTGTGCTACTGACTACATCACCCAGCGAATGTCGATTGAAAGGGCTCCTGTTTACGACCCATGATAGGGTTACGAGTTCATTTGATGTTGTTTATAATGTATCCGTATACTATATATGTCTAGTGCAGGTAAAGATGATAAAACAAAGAAAACTGAAATATTTTGGTCACTTGTAACGTCATGAAAGTTTGGAGAGAAGAATAATGGAGGGATATATGCCCGGGAAGAGAGGAAGAGGAAGGCCAAAGAGAAGATGGGTGTAGGATGTGGCAGATGATCACCAGATGTGTGTATCGGACGCGGGTTATCTTGTTTATGACCAAGAAGTTTTCCTGAAGGTTATTATGGGAGCGATGTTCTGTAAATGACATGCTAGTGAATGAATGAATTGCAGGGAAAATCCTATTATAACCCACAGCACACAACCACGTAAGGGGCTGGAGGACAAGCTGGGCTGGAGGACAAGCTGGGCTGGAGGACAAGCTGGGCTGGAGGGAGTTGCTGAGAAGAGGGGACGGTGGAGGAACATGATCAGATGGCTTCAACACATGCCCCAGCCTCCCCCCTTCCCGTAAAAACCGCCCTTTCAGGTACAATTAAAAATCTGATTTATTTTTCTTTTCTCGGGCAGCTACTCGAATATTTTCTATTTTGCTTATCGTTCCTCAAAACTTTTAGTACACTTATCTCTCTTTCCCGCGGTTTCTCGTTCTCCGTCTCCCTGTTGTCTATTTTTACGCGTTCGGTCTCTATCGACGGCCAACCTGTAGACAAGTAGCCAGGCGCGTTCCTGCCATCACTATTTAGACTTTCAGCATCTGCTGTCGTGGATCTTAAAGCCATATTTGCGTATCCTAGAGTAATACTCTCCCGACTGTGTGACCTATATACAAATACGTGGTAATGAACGATCGACGGCGTCGCGTGTTTTCTTTCCGCCCTAACGTCATAAACAGGGCCGGATATGATGATGTCTGTCTAGAGAGCCCCGTGGTTTTTAGATGAGATTCACAAGAACCACAAACAAGAGGCGATCGGCACGAAAACACGCGAGAGCCCAATGGCGCCAAATCGGCCAGTTTCTCTTTCAATGCTGCGGGTCGTAGCGTTCGTGTACCATCGGCGGATTTTATAGAAATTAATTTAAAATTCTCGGGTTGTCCAAGAAAATGGTTTAAAAATACATACTTAATATCACTGACTACGCCCAGGTTTTGTGTTGCTGAAAGAATGAGGCAATAATACAAGGTGTTTGGCAAAACAGCTCTCATTGTATATCATTGTAAATATCATTGTAAAAAAAAAAAAATCAAAAAATCTCATTGTAAATATAGCTTATATAAATGTGGGAATGTAAACAACTGGAGAGGACGTTAGCTTTACAAAATTACAATAATGAAAAAAGACAGGTATTCAATTTTAATTCACCGCAAACAAAGGGAATTCCAGGGCACACGTCATATCCTGGAGTCCCCTTATTCGCGCTGTATCTCGGTGTGCATGACCTTGACCGGAATAACGTTGTTGGTGTGCAGCAAATGGTTTAGTTATATGTGTGAGTTGACCTGAATATTTCAGTGGTTGTATACTCTTGTGCACACTTAGGGGCTGTTATTGTGTGCTAATTTGTGACCCTGAAAAGGGCCCGTTCCGTTATGGCATTCTTCTAGTGGCCCTGAAAAGGGCCCATTGCTGGATGATACTGCTGTATGCATGAGTTGACAATCATATTCTGCAGACTAGTGTTGCGGCGGTGGCCAGACTGCAGACTATTGTTGGGGTGGCCAGAATCGAACAATGTCAGCTAGAATGGTGTTGAGCACATCTAGGCCAGCACATTTAGTGCGACGACGCCACATGAATTCGCACATGTAGGAATCGAGTAGATGCCTGTGTGTTCCATTCTGCCTCTTGGGTTAGGGTTAAGGTTAGGGTTAGGGTTAGGGTTAGGACAGCTGCTTTCAGTTCAATAAAATTCATGACTGCAGAAAGCCAACGTAAAAATGTACTACACACACTGTGTTACCGTTCGTCGCTCCTTTTTCGCGCCATGACACGCACTGAAAAAAACTTTAATTGAACGGCGATCCCCCGCCAGTGCTATATATAGCTGCTAACTACGCTATATATAGCTGCTAAAGCTAAATATAGCCTCGTGACGTCTGTTGCGGTGAATTAAAATTGATGTACCAAAAGACGTTTCGGCGACACGCCTTCATCAGCAAATAATAAGAAACAAAACCACATCACACACAGAAAAGGAAATGGCGCTAAAAGTAACTACTCAGGGCGTTATATTACTGGAACCATGTAAAATAACAAGAAAGCAGAATGAAATAAAATATGTGCTACTTAATTAAGAGGTTCCAAATACATTTAAAAAAGGCTAATGATTCTATATGTTACCTCCGATAAATATAACAAAATCCATTATGTTACTGGGGATTAGACTGAACACGAGGCCACGATGAATGAGCTTGCGTATATAAATTACTGTTAAAATGGTTAAAATGTGCCAATGTTAAAATATGTAATAACTGTTGAAAACTTAATACCGTTAAAACTTGTGGTAACTTGGAAACTTGTAACTGTCAAAACTTGAACTTGAAATCTCGTAACAATTACAACTCTTCAAAACATGTGACTGTTAAAATGCGTGTTAAGTCTCTAAAACCTGTAATTGTTAACACTTAAAGTAACTGTTAAACTTAGGCAGGTCTTAGTCATATATGACTGTGCTACCGTATGCCAGTAGACGGTACTACCTACTTTCTGTTAGCGCGGAAAATTGGGCGGTGTTCACCAAGCCCGACACCCCACATTGTGCCAATGGATGGATGAGCGTAATTGGGAGGGCACAAGCCTGACCATAGTGCGAAGAAATGCAACCTAAGGACTAAATGTTATGGCAGGGCAGACCAGGCCCTAAGGTCCTAAGCTTGGGTCGGCAACGGGTCTAGGATAGAAGCTTAGATAGGCGGGCAGTTAGAAGAGCATTTCTTTGCTGATCCCACAGCTTGTCGAGCTTGTCTTGTTCCAGATATGTTGGTGTTACCTTTTCTCTGGAGTACACTAGGCAGACCGAGAGAGTGATCATGCAGCATGGGCAATACATTGTCTCTAAATTTAGCCCAGGCTTTCTATTATGGAGAGGCATACCTCCATTTCTAAAACTATCATCTATCAAAACGGTCAGTCAGTCAGTCAACTGTTAAAACTTGTAAGTGATGAAACTTGTTACTGGTAAACACTTCTAAAGTAGAAGTCATCAGAGATATACTCATGCTATACAAAGCAAATGGTTGTGTCCATTATACCAGCCTTCTTACACAGAGAATGTGTCTGGTGTAATCTATAACATGGTACCTGTTGCTGAGATGAGAATGTCACTGGTACATTACCAGTACGATAAACTACTGATAAAATTACCAGTATGATAAACTACTGATAAAATTACCAGTATGATAAACTACTGATAAAAATACCAGTATGATAAACTACTGATAACATTACCAGTATGATAAACTACTGATAACATTACCAGGATGATAAACTACTGATAAAATTACCAGTATGATAAACTACTGATAACATTACCAGTATGATAAACTACTGATAAAATTACCAGTATGATAAACTACTGATAAAATTACCAGTATGATAAACTACTGATAAAATTACCAGTATGCTAAACTACTGATAGAATTACAAGTATGATAAACTACTGATAAAAAAACTTCAACTGTACACTCGGATCGCCTCCCTTTGTGCTCTACTCTCCTCACAGACACCGCTCCACTTCCCTCACAGACACCACTCCACTTCCCTCACAGACACCACTCCACTCTCCTCACAGACACCACTCCACTCTCCTCACAGACACCACTCCACTTCCTTCACAGACACCACTCCACTCTCCTCACAGACACCACTCCACTTCCTTCACAGACACCACTCCACTCACCTCACAGACACCACTCCACTCTCCTCACATACACCACTCAAGGACAGGGCAGCCGTGGCTGAGAGGTCATGGTGTCCGCCTCAGGCTCAGAAGGTACGGGTTCGATCCCTGCATAGGGCTGGGAAATCCCCCAACAACCATTAGTAGCTAGTGATACCACATGACCCCCTGATCACTTGGGCAGTGAGATCGGATACTTACTCTTCTGGGATAAGCGCGAACAATAGTAGGTCCCGTGTGCAAATCGTGCACGTTCCACGGCAGTTGGTCACCGGAAAGGGTAGGGCGTTATCCGCAGAAGTTCTGGGCGCGTTGGGTCAGGATGTGGTGCTGACACTGGCATGAGCTCAGTCGGACGAGAGTCGTATGCACTCGCCGTTCGCTACAGGAGGAAAAGACCACACGGCCTAAATACTGTGACAGTACTAACACTTCGCATACCCTAAGAGGTTCCTGCCGCGGAAGTTGATTTGATGTTTATAAGGATATGATTCGGACTCTATCATACTGACCAATTTCAAAAGAAAACAGGTCCGTACCTGTAGGGGTGACAGTAGGAACAAAAGAGAGATGACGATCATACCATCCGTCACTTTCTAAGTAGAATGACAAATAGCATACACACAATTCAAACCTGTTTTAAAGCACTTTAATGTAAGACCGTAACTATAACTTTGGTGCACGAGTACTGGTGCCTGCTGGGAAGCGTGCCTGTGAGGCAGAGATTGAAGACCGTTTACCGCCTCGCTGCCACCGTGCAGTGTCAAGGTTTCTGCTAATTGTTTTTACAGCGTTAAAAGCTATGGTCGTGCCTGAGTTCAAACCCGCACCTTCAGATTTGAGGCGGCCATCATCACAGCCCGTTTGTGCTTGGCCAGGGCCCCCGGTGGGAAGTCAAGAATAGTCACAGTCTAGACCCCTGTTCATGTCGTAAATGGCGACTAAAGAAGGTTGGTATGATACTGACTATCTCACAGCAGAGAACAAAAAAGTCAGCATCCAACCAGCCATGAGCTGGCTTACACAGGGGTTGGCATGCGCAGTTGTGCGACTATACTCCACTACTCAAAAGCCAACAAACAAAAAAAGGTGAATCATGGTTCCTTTGTGCTCGCCTCTTTACAAAATCACTACATACAGTCACATGATACACATTTGTATTCTCCTTTTACGTCTTCTTCTTCGTATGTAATTAAAGGATATATTTTCACACCATGACATGCACTGGATATATGGTGCTAATCCCATATATTTAAACCGACCAGCATACGACGGATTATGCGGCAAATATCCGCTAACAGCCTTTATGTAACAGGACATCCTCTAGTAGACATGGTACTGGACAGACTTGAGACAATGGCATGGAGGAATATCGTAAATATAATTGATCCAGAAGACCGACCATGCGCCGAGACGTGTGAAGATGCATCAAAGCTGACACCAGTCGGCAGTGCACATGCTAATGATAACTCATTTTAAGTTGGGTCGACCTGGGAGCTCAAGTCGCTGAAAAGATCCCCTGCCTGGAAGAGGTTTGAACACCACCCGGCCGACAGGCAAGCATAGTAGCCATTACGCTACCGCTGTTCACTTTTCCTGAACCCCTCATTTTCTGATCTCCTGGCAGTTGATTGGATGATTGGCATTTGTCGGATGAGGGCGGGACTGTAAAGAGTAGTCCTTTTTTCCCCCTCAAACTTACCTGGCAGAGCTGAAAACACAAATTTAGCACATCTGTCTACAATAGAATATCTACAGAAGTACATCTCTGATAAGGATGATGAAGGCACGGGGAAAACAATTTCTCAATGACAAATGTATGGAGGGTGATAAAGCTAGATTGATGTCGATGCGTGGCATCTCAGGATACCAAGCCCTTCTTCTTTCTTCTTCCTCATTCGCACTCAGACCGCGTTAATGCCTCAAATAAAAGCAGCAGTTAGTTTCAGATTCATGACATTCCCAAACAGTTTGTGTGTGGAATCAAGTTGGCTCATACCACATTATGTGTTTGCGTTCATAACATTAAGTTGGACAGGATTGTAGAAGGAGACTGCTCGTCGACAGGGGCTTATTGCTACATAGACAGAGATCCGACTATCTAATCTGTTGCCCTGTTTGCAGTCTTCTCCTTCCTCTTGTTCACTGCATGGTTAAGTTATGAACAGATTTCTAGAAGAGGCACTGGTAAGAGACTAATACTCCATGAAATAAACGCTGATGAAGCCTACTGCACATTACGGTAAGAATAGCACGGTTTGAGGAGCGGCTGGTCGAGTGGCTAGAACGCCAGATTCTCATTCAGGAGACCCGGGTTCGATCCCTCGGTAAGGTGTGGGATTTTTTTTTCTGTCGGGGGCAAAAACAAAATTCTAACCTGCGCAGTTCGCGGCGACTGCACTAGCCAGGCGGGCTTAATTCCTCAGGCTCAAAAACCACTCTGCCATACACCGCAAGGTACTATATTTGCAGTAAATAACAGTTTGACAGTTATGACAGAACAACATCACCAAACCAAAGAAGACTGGTTACGTAGCAGACAAAAAGCTTAAAACTCAACTGAAACAGTGCTGTTCCTAGACCATACAGAGGAAAACGTCTACATAGTGAAGGAGTGGTCTAAATGCGATCTAAGGAGTCAGAGAAAGCATTAATAGGGCGAGGCATACATCACACAGAAAAAGAGTTAGGGATTGGTGAATAATATGGAGAAGACATAGAAGAGGATATGAGAAGATAGGAGGGCTTGGGGTAAGTTGGTTGAGGACTTAAGCTCCCACGGGGGATGATGAAAAAAACGAAGAGAAAGAATGTGTTCACGGAGGAACAGACAAATGTCACTGAACCTTAAAGGTGAGGCAATAATACTGGCGGTGAATAAGACAGACTGTGAGAAATCTTCCAACAGCAAAACCATGAACTCTTTATGAAGACCACAGGGTAAAATATTTATATACCACGGCCTAACTGACAAGGAAATGATGATTTGAGATACAGATTAATAATATGGGAAAGAAATTGAAGTAACTGCAAGATGGAGCAAAGGACACGGCGACAAGGGGTTGATTAGTTATGGGAGCGATAAAATAAAGGATCAAAGATAAACACAGCAATGTTTGAAAAGAGAAACACAGCACTATTGAACAAGAGAAACACAGCAGTATTGGGTATTAAATTGCTGTTACGTGCGATGAAGATGCCACAAACAGCTTCTTAAACTCTGCCATCAGTGCAGGTTCGATTATAGCAATTTGGTCACAGACGTTCTCGAATTTCTACATGAACTCGGCTGTTGGTTGCCCCATGAATTATTTCCTCTATGCCCTAATTTGTTGCGGTTTGGCAGTGAATCTTGCAATGTAAATGAACAAATTAAGAAGAACTTGGAAGCGACAGAGGTGTGGTTCCTGAGACGAATGTTGCGAATTCCTTGAACTGCCACAGTAATTAACAACGACTGCCTGAAAGAGGCTAATGAAACTAGAACATTACATACAACAATAGGAAATATACAAACAGCTTTCTTTGGTTATGTGATGAGAAGACGGGCATTGGAGAACATCGTGACGACTGGAAAAATCAAGGAGAAGAAGGCAGGGGCAGACCAAGAGAAATGATGCTCGATGGACAAAGACGGTCGGCATGGAAGACTATCATCAGCAGAGTTGATCCAGGACACCAAAGACCGAGATCTGTGGAGAGCCATGAACGTCTACGCCACCTGGCAAGGCACTTGATGGTGATGATGATGTCCTAATTTTCAACATGTCAGCAATTTGGATTGACAACAAGATTTTCACTCAAAAGTATACAGAATTATTTTCAAATCCCTTAGACCTACCAAAGTAACATGCTCGCAATCTACGCGTGAATCTGCCAGCTGAAGAGATGCCCCCTGATACTTGGGTTTCTCCCATTATAAGATTAACATTTTCCAAAATAACACGTGGCTACTGCGATTAATAAGACGGTAAATGTTATTATACGTGTTACATTTGTCGCGAACAAACTAACGGTGGCTTAAGTAGCAAGAAATCAACACTTGGTATCAGACTCGCCACACACGAGCGCCTCACAATGTTACGGAACTAGGACGGACACACAATGAACGAATTCTGAGCTTACTTAATATTTACTTTCTTCGCCCAAACAACCGTCTCCTCTTACACCAGAAGCCGCAGAGAAAACAGCGCGGGAAATGCAGGCAAGTGGAACTTCAGCGTCTGCTAATTAAAAACAATCAAACGACAAGCGTGTTGCTGGCACCACCTTATCTGACCACCCCAGCGTGGAGTCATCTTCCCGCGGGATCAGAACAACTACTGCACGAAAACACCCAACATTGTTTCTAAGAGGATGAATCTGTTGTTGGAGTGGTTGTCGTGTTGATGCAGTAGGAGTTTACTGCGTGCCAAAGTCATTTCATATGCCACTATGACTGAGCTCGTGTATTATCGTCGTCATTTCATTTGCCATTATTACATTATTCATTATCGTCGTCATTACATTTGCCACTATTACATTATTCATTATCGTGTCATTTCATATGCCACGATTACACACACTATTCATTTATTGCTGACATTTCAAATATCAATATTTATTGTATGCACATAAGCGTACACTTTTTATTACACTTCGCTTTTTTTCGATATGCATTACTTCTTTAAGTGTCCGTATTTTTATTTTATATATTACACATCCTTCACTGACTCCACTTTCATATGTATATTATTGAAACCAGATGCGTACTGTATCTCTGTTGTATATGTGTATACATAGACGCGATAGTTATATCTGTTTTGAATACTAAACAAATAATAATAATCATAATCTTATACTTCTGCCGTCAAGCGCCGTGGGGAGAAGTAATTTACGTTCCCAGCGACCGACTGGTGCCACTCAATAGTGTCATTTCGTAGGATTTACAATGTCTGTGATCTCGTTAATCCCATGTTCCTCTCGGGCGTCCTCTTGCTCTCATATCCGATCTTCATTGGTGTAGCGCCAGTGCCGGTAACTGATAGTATTACATTCTAACGAAATGGCCGAACCATTTGATCTTCTTGCCGTCAGTATATATGGCACAAGGTGTTGATCCCACTGTCTGTCTGATAACACCATTTCTTACTTGGTCTCGGATTGTTAAGTTGGCAGCTCTTCTCGGGCATCTCATCTCGCGAGTTTTGATTGTACGTATGTGATTGGTGGATAATGTCCAAGTTTGACATTGGTAGCACAGGGTTGTTATAAATATGGTATTATTATCTGTCCTTTTGCGAGCATAGATATATTTGGATGTTTCAGTATGGATGTCAGCTGATATACAAGCGTACTTGCTTTTTGACATCTGATTTCGATTTCTCGGTATATTCTGCCATCCTCTGCAATAATACTTCCTAGATATTTTAATTGCTTAACATTCTTCACCGGTGCACAAGATTTGTTCATTTAGTGGAACAGAAAGAAGATCTGCTAACTTGCATTACTTCTGTTTATGATTGTATTTACATCCATATTCTATCTTCTGCACGTGGAACTCACTATTAATATAATTATGTTGCCTGCACTATACAGCAGGTAGGTAAAGTCAAGATCTCTTTTACATGCTCAGGGCCTATTGGGAATGTAGGCCTATATTTGTGTAGACCAGATGGTAAGTGGATGACCTGGTCGGTATCACATCCGTCCCTCCCCCCCCCCGCCTTTACTTCCCAGGGCATGACTTGGTGCCTATTTTAAGCTGGGTGGACCTGAGAACCCGGGTCAGTTATAAACATGGCGGTCAACAGGGCTAAAAGGATAACAGCGCTCGGTCTTAAACTACTGGTGTGCTGATGCCGAGATTGTGGGTTCAACCCTTACACCGGTTAGTTGGACTAAAATGTTGACTTCTCGTCCTTGACTTAGGGACGTAAGTTACAAGTACCTCAGAAGTCGGAGTGGGTGTGCCTGAAGGCAAGGGACACTGGTAATAGGAAAAAACAAATCCACATAAAAAATCAGCTTCGAGCACTCCACAAAAGTGGCAACTCTAGAAGTTGTAGCACGCGTGTGGAGTACGTTTGAGCTCAAAGCGAGCAAACACAATACATGTTTTAGAAAACATGTGGAACCGCCCCTTTTAAGCCGAGATATTAATGTTTGTGTGTGTCAGTTTATCATTTAATATAAGTAAATAGAAAAAAAAAAGAAAAGATTTTGACCCTTTCACAACGTGTGACCCTACCTACACACCCACACCCCTGTTGGTTATACTGACGCCAAGGGATATTACCACTGTCGCTCGCTGTATAACTCTAGGACAGATAACTACTGCCAGTTTATATAGGAAGACCGAGAGGAAAATATTTGGGATGGCTTGGCCACGTGGCATGGACGAGACAGGAACACTGAGCTGATCCACGACTCTGGTGATCGAGTGAAATGGCGAGTCATGACCGCCCACGCTTTCCGGCATGGCACATGATTGAATGATATATATATGCACACACGGATATATGCACCTCCACATCATGCTGTAATGACGTCAGACCGAGCGTGCAGTCTTGTCAGCGCGAGGCCGCCAGCGTAGATGCATCCTGACAAAACAAGTCCCTTTGGAAAGTTGCAAAATTATCAATGATCTTGTTCTTGTAGAACAGAGGTTCCCAAACAACGGCCCGCGGGCCACTTGTGGCCCGCCAGCTGTCAGAAAGTGGCACGGAAGGCCTTGAGCAGTCATTTTCTCCAATAACCGTTATTAAAAAAAAAATTTAAAAAAATAAAAATAAAAAAAAAACAAAAAAAAAACAAGCAGCTTTCCAGACTCACCAACAGTAACATAGCTGCGCTTATGACTTTGGGCACGACAAATGTGTGCCCAGACATTGATAAACTGGTATCTGTACTTAAGTAACTGGTTATGAAGAACCGGTACAATTGTAAATTAATTATATTAATAGCGATTTTCAAAACTGACGTAAAATTTAAGTTTAGAAAGGTAAGAATGATGTTGCACGACTTTCATAATTTTATAACGTTGTGGCCCGCTTGACTACCGAAAATAGTAGATATGGCCCTCTGCTTGAAAAGCTTGGGAACTACTGTTGTAGAGTAATGAAAAATTGCACATAAATACAATAATGGGCGTTGAATGTACACATGTATTCATTATCATGTTAATCGCTCTGAATACCCCATAACAATATTAAATTGTCATAGCTGGAGTGTAACAATGTAAACTGTTATCTGTCGCCATTGAAATACCACAATACAGCATGCGATCTTCATGGTTTATGAAGAACGCAAAGCAGGGTGAGAAAGTAATCAGTGTCTGTTTAACTCGATTTTGAAATAATCGTGGAATTTAACACAATGAGTACGCTTACTGTCCACATATCGGAGACACAAAAATAAATAACCGAACGTAACCGCAAAAAAAAAAAAAAAAAAAAATTCCGGTAAAATTCGGAAAACCGGAATGTTGTACCTACGTATAGCCGAGACGCTCTCGCGGCTGCCATAGAGCAGGCACCACTGGCATATCCTTCATGTATTAATAGTCTTTTTATGTGACTTGAGACCTCCGTCTTCATTGTCTCCATTATTACAGCTTTTCGCTAGCGTTTGTGTATATTTGTGTGTATGCTTGTTTGTGTGCGTGTGTGTGTGTGTGCGTGTGTTCATGTGTGTGTGTGTGTGTTCGTGTGCGTGCGTGTGTGTGTGTGCTTGTGTGTGTGTGTGGGGGGGGGGGGGGGGGTATGACGGATGAAGATACCGCTGCATTGGATACTGCACTGTATCTGTATCTGCGAGTATTTCATCTATTTCTAAAGGCATGAAGTGCTGACAACTGGAATGTGACACCTCCAAATGTAAATGTGACACATCCACGTGTCAATGTGACACACCCACGTGTGAATGTGAAACATACACGTGTAAATGTGAAACCTTCATGTGTAAATGTGACACCTCCATGTGTAAATGTGACAATTCCACGTGTAAATGTGACACCCCGTCGTTTAATTCTGACACCTCCAGTGTAAATGTGACACCTACAGGTGTGAATGTGACACCTCCACATGTACATGTGACACCACGTGAAAATGTGAACCTCCACGTGTAATTGTGACACCTCCAGTGTAAATGTGACACCTCCACTAGTAAATGTGACACCTCCAAGTGAAGATGTGACACCTCCACTAGCAAATGTGACAACTCCACGTGTAAATGTGACAACTCCACGTGTAATGTGACACCTCCACTAGTAAATGTGACAACTCCACGTGTAAATGTGACAACTCCACGTGTAAATGTGACACCTCCACTAGTAAATGTGACACCTCCAAGTGAAGATGTGACACCTCCACGTGTAAATGTGACAACTCCACGTGTAAATGTGACAACTCCACGTGTAAATGTGACAACTCCACGTGTAAATGTGACAACCCCACGTGTAAATGTGACACCTCCACGTGTAAATGTGACACCTTCACTAGTAAATGTGACACCTCCACTAGTAAATGTGGCAATCCACGTGTAAATGTGACAACCCCACGTGTAAATGTGACAACCCCACGTTTAAATGTGACAACTCCACGTGCAAATGTGACAACTCCACGTGTAAATGTGACACCTCCACTTGTAATGTGACATCATGACGTCACTGGCTGGACTAGTTTCTATTAACAATAACAATTTACCCCGAAGCAGTTTCCCGCTATGGTTTTATGGCAGGGTGGGCAAACTTCGGCCCGCGTGCCGCATGCGGCCCGGCAACTGACATTATGCGGCCATCGATGGCATTTAGAAATAAAAATTTTCCTTCGTTTTTAAGTTGTTTTGTTGAATTTTGCAGAATTGCATGTGTCGTTATGATTGTTTTAACATTTTTGATAAAATTGCTGTCTAATTTCCTATTTTTTGTAAACATTCATTGACCTTCGTAATGTAATGCTAAAATGCGATTTTATCGATTTTAATACAGAGAAATATTTATCGACATGTAAAAATTTAATAACGTTGATTTTATGAAAAACAGATATTTCTACGGTGAATAAAATGATTTATTTTGCAAGACAGTATTAAATTTATAAGTTTTTGCTGTTCAAATTAAGTAATTTATTGTAGTTATCTTGATATATTTCTAAAATTTATTCAGAGTTTACTCCTTGTTTTCCGAATAGTTTATTTTCACACACAGCCGGAAGAAGATTTTGTTTCATTCTGACTGTTAGAATTTTATTAAAACAATGAGTTACTAAAAAAACAAAAACAAAAACGTAAGATTAAAGATGAATGTCGTGTTTTTAATGATGAATCGACAAGTACTGTTTTATAAAAGTTGGTAGCAAATCAGTTTGCTTGTTGTGTCGTGAGTCAGTGGCTGTCTTCAAGGAATACAATTTAAAAAGACATTATCAAACAAAATATTCCGATGTCGGATACAATTTAACAACCGAAGAGAGGGAAACGAAATGCCTGAAGTTTGTGAAACATTTCGAGAAACAGCAAATTGTTTTCACTAAACAGTTTTAAATTCAAGATGCAGCAACTGAAGCTAGTCTTGTGCTGTCACACAGAATTGTAAAACAGAACAAGCCATTTTCTGATGGCGAGTTCATCAAGGAATGTTTGCTAGATGCAGCAAACATTATATGTCCAGAACACGAGAGAAAAAAAAAACAGACAGACAGACAGACAGACAGACAGACAGACAGACAGACAGACAGACAGACAGACAGACAGATAGACAGACAGAGAGGCAGGCAAGCAGGCAGGCAGGCAGGCGGGCGGGCAAGCAGGCGCGCGCGCGCACACACACACACACACACACACAAATTTGACAACATTACTTTATCAAGGAGCACTGTGGTCAGACGTGTTGACAAGATAACTGACAAATTGATGCATAAACTTCAAGATGCAAGTAAACAATTTGTGTGGTACTCTCTTGCATTGAATGAGAGTACCGATGTACATGATACTGCCCAATTATTGATATTTATTTATACGTAGAATAAACACTTCTTTCAAACTCTCTGAAGAGTTACTGAGTGTTGAGTCACTCAAAGACAAACACAAGCCATGATATATTCAATGCTGTTACCAAATGTATTGAAGAACTGGGTTGGTTTGGAACAAGATGGCAATTGTTACAACTGACGGAGCTCGTGCTTTGACTGGAAAAATGTAGGTCTGGTAAAGTTGATAAGTGATAAGCTTAAAGCAGAATATCCAAACCACACATTATTAACACTTCACTGTGTGATCCATCAAGGAAGTCTGTGTAAAACGGTTTTGAATATCAGGCATGTTATTGACCCGGTTGTCAGTGTCATCAGCCTCACCAGATCAAGAGGACTTAATCACAGACAGTTCAAGGAATTACTTGACGATTTGGAAACTGAACATTCCGATGTCTTGTACCACACAAGTGTTGGATGGCTTAGTCTCGGAAAGGTGTTGAGGCGAGTATGGGACCTCAGAGAAGAAACAGTGATGTTCCTAGAGATGAAGGGCATTGAATGTGGTTTTAATACTAACATTGTCAATAAAGAGTGGAAGTTACACTTTATGTTTGCCATTGAAATTATGGAAAAGTTAAATGAATTGAATGTCAAACTTCAGGGCAATGGTGTGTTTGCACATGAATTGTGTGTACATATAAAATCATTTCAGGCAAAACTCTCACTGTTCTCCAAACAAGCAAGTGAAGAAAGGTGTTGTCACTTCCTTTTCCTTGAAACAAGAAACCATTTCTGGTGAAATGACTGAAAAGTATAAAGCCCAATTAGATGCATTGACTGAAGAATTTGGATGGAGATTCCAAGATTTCAAGAACTTAGAGTCACAGTTCAATATTCCCAGTTCCCCTTTTAGTGCAGAAGCTGATACAGCCACAGAGGACATACAGTTAGAGCTACTTGACTTACAAGCAGATCGTGACTTCAAAGAGAAATTCAAGTCAGACGATCTGCTGAATTTCTATGGATCTTTATCAGAAGAATCATTTCCCAACTTGAAAAACTTTGCAGCTAAACTTTTATCATTGTTTGGATCAACATACATTTGCGAATAAGCATTCTCTTGCTTGAAGATCAACAAATCTAAGAATAGGTCTTTATTGTCGGACTGCAACTTACATGCTGTCATGCGAATTTCAACAAGAAAACTTGTTCCAGATTTCAAGAATATTGTCAAAAATTGCAAGCAGTTACATACATCTCATTAGAAATCAACAATTATAGTGACAACGTAGTCGGTTTGTGTCTAAATTAAAGCCATTGGTAGACAATAAAAAAATAATTATAATAAAAAATTGTAAAAATAAATACAGTATTAATAATTACAATTAATTTGTTAACAAATTAGTAAAAGTTTTTGTCCATACTGTGAAATATAATATATAAGTGTATAAGTAAAATAAAATTGCAA